>OU744723.1:29450170-30050170 GCA_916613615.1 Steromphala cineraria | reverse complement strand
AGTGTTCTCTCTCAGTGCAGTTCTTGACTCTTGTGCTTAGCCAGAGGGATGTAAGGTGTAAGACAGTTTCCATAGCCGCCTGTGAATTGTAGTTAGGGGATCGATAGCCAGGAAGTCAGAGAGAGTAGAACATTTGGCTTATGGTAGATGTACTAGGAGTCTTCCGACTTTAAGCCGCAAAAGGGCCAGTACTTAGGTTTCAATGGAATCTGCTTAAATAGGTTATGCTATGCGTTTTCCTAAGAATGGTAGATCATTATTATCCCCCGCCACGAAGTGAAAGGGGGATATAGGTTTGAGCTCCGTCCGTCCGTGCGTCCGTGCGTCCGTCCGTCCGAGTTAAAGGAGTCAATTTTTCTCAGAAACTGTTACAGATAGGACCATCAAATTTGATGTGTGCCTTCAGGGTATCAATACCTTGATGGGGTTCGAAAATCAGAACCGCACAAATATTTTTTCCGGAGTAATTGCCCTTGTTACGTTTTTTGGGGACTCTGTTCGAGGTGTCTTCAAAGGAGCCAATATTTCTCAGTAACCGTTTAAGATAGGATCATCAAATTTTGTGTGTGCCTTCAGGGTATCAATACCTTGATGGAGTTCGAAATCAAAATCACGCAAATATTTTTTCCGGAGTTATTGCCCTTGTTACGTTTTTTGGGACTCTGTTCGAGGGTGTCGTCAAAGGGGATAATTTTTCTCAGAAACTATTTAAGATAGGTTCACCCAACTTGCTGTGTGTCTTCATTGTATCAATACCTTGATAGAGTTTGAAAATCAGAACCGCAAAATTATTTTTACGGAGTTATTGCCCTTGTTTCGAGATTTTGGACTTTGTTTGAGGGAGTCGTCAAAGGGGACAACTTTTCTCAGAATCTATTTAAGATAGGTTAAGCAAACTTGTTGTGTGTCTTCATTGTATCAATACCTTGATGGAGTTCGAAAATCAGAACCGCAAAATTACTTTTTACGGAGTTATTGCCTGTGTTTCGTGTTTTGTACTCTGTTTGAAGATGTCCTAAAGCGGACAACTTTTCTCACAAACTATTTAAGATAGAATAACAACATTTGCACTGTGTCTTTAGGGTATCAATACCTTGATGGAGTTCAGAAATGAGGTAAATGCAATTACTTATTACAGAGATACAGCCCATTTAGGAAAATATTAGGAGCTTTGATGAAAACTTATTTGGCGGGGGATGTTAATGACCATGTCTTCTTGGGAAACAGTAACTACTTTAGTTAGGCTGTTATGCAGCACGTCAGACTCCTACTTGAGAATACCCCAGAAATTGACAGGCTAACGCTTTGAAAAGTCATTGGAGCGTGACTGGCTCCGGCCACGCCGGTCTTGTCACCATTAGCTGATCTGTCACAATGTACCCAGATAAATAATAATAAGTGTTGAATGAATAAAGTACCGAGGAAAATGATTTGGACATAACATTTGATTATACACTATATATGCCCTGACCAGCACGTGTTATCTGCTGACGGAGAGTGTTTGTTATTTGTTACAGCCCGAGTTCGGGCCCTTGCTGTGACAGTACCTGTCAGTATATTACGAGCGCTTCCAGCACCGCCTGTCACGCCAACACCTCCTGCCTGCAGCCCGCCTACTGTACATATCCTTCACAACAATGGCCCTTCTTACCACAACATTATGTCCGATTTCAAATTTATTTATCTTGCTAAACGTATTTATTAAAATCCTAATTTATCTATCGGCAAATAATATTATCAACGACAACAAAATCCTTATTTTATGTGCATCATCTAGTTTTCTGATGGTAAATGATAAAGACAAGTTAATGAACCAAGATCCCATGTCAAGGGATGCCCACAGACATATGGGGTTTAGTTGTACATAACATGCTTACTCTTTCCTAAATAGAATCTGCAAATAGCAGATGGGCATATTATGTCTATATCAATACTCACATTAAATAACTGTAATTTCATTACCTTTATTGAAAAAAAGACTTCTGCTCTTGCGAGTGTCGTGTTCAAGGCGTTGTAGTATTTTCCTTAACTATTAACGGGCCTTTCCAGTCAGTGCCCAACCTCGGTTTGGAAGCCTGATGGCACCCCATGCGAAGACCAACGAGTGTGTATCAACGGGGTATGTTGATAGTCACTGAAGGAACCAAAATTGTGTATCGATCAGATCAGATCACAGTCACTAAATGAGCATTGCGTGTGTATCAATCGGGTAGGTTCATGTTCACTCAGTGAGCAATATGTGTGTAAAAATGGGCCATGTCGACAGTCGCTCAAGTGGCAATATATCAAGAATCAACCGGGGAGGTTCTTAGTCACTCAAGGGACAGTACGTGTGTACCAATGTGGACAGTCGACAGTCGCTCAAGGGCAGTACGTGCGTACCAATGTGGCAGGTCGACAGTCACTCGAGGGACAGTACGTGTGTACCAATGTGGCAGGTCGACAGTCGCTCAAGGGCAGTACGTGCGTACCAATGTAGTAGGTTCTTAGTCACTCAAGGGACAGTACGTGTGTATCAATGTGGCAGGTCGACAGTCACTCAAGGGCAGTACGTGCGTACCAATGTAGTAGGTTCTTAGTCACCGACGGGACAGTACGTGTGTACAAATGTGGCAGGCCGACAGTCACTCAAGGGCAGTACGTGTGTACCAATGTGGTGGGTTCTTAGTAACTCAAGGGACAGTGCGTGTGTATCAATGTGGCAGGTCGACAGTCACTCGAGGGACAGTACGTGTGTACCAATGTGGCAGGTCGACAGTCACTCGAGGGACAGTAAGTGTGTATCAATGTGGTAGGTTCTTAGTCACTCGAGGGCAGTACATGTGTATCAATGTGGTAAGTTTTTAGCCACTCAAGGGACAGTACGTGTGTACCAAAGTGGCAGGTCGACAGTACCTCGAGGGACAGTAAGTGTGTATCAATGTGGACAGTCGACAGTCGCTCAAGGGCAGTACGTGCGTACCAATGTGGCAGGTCGACAGTCACTCGAGGGACAGTAAGTGTGTATCAATGTGGAAGGTCGACAGTCGCTCAAGGGCAGTACGTGCGTACCAATGTAGTAGGTTCTTAGTCACCGACGGGACAGTACGTGTGTATCAATGTGGACAGTCGACAGTCGCTCAAGGGCAGTACGTGCGTACCAATGTGGCAGGTCGACAGTCACTCGAGGGACAGTAAGTGTGTATCAATGTGGAAGGTCGACAGTCGCTCAAGGGCAGTACGTGCGTACCAATGTAGTAGGTTCTTAGTCACCGACGGGACAGTACGTGTGTACCAATGTGGCTGGCCGACAGTCACTCAAGGGCAGTACGTGTGTACCAATGTGGTGGGTTCTTAGTAACTCAAGGGACAGTGCGTGTGTATCAATGTGGCAGGTCGACAGTCACTCGAGGGACAGTACGTGTGTACCAATGTGGCAGGTCGACAGTCACTCGAGGGACAGTACGTGTGTACCAATGTGGCAGGTCGACAGTCGCTCAAGGGTAGTACGTGCGTACCAATGTAGTAGGTTCTTAGTCACTCAAGGGACAGAACGTCTGTTCCAATGTGACAGGTCGACAGTCGCTCAAGGGTAGTACGTGTGTACCAATCGGGTAGGTTCTTAGTCACTCAAGGGACAAAACGCCTCGAGGGACAGTACATGTGTATCAATGTGGTAAGTTTTTAGTCACTCAAGGGACAGTACGTGTGTACCAAAGTGGCAGGTCGACAGTACCTCGAGGGACAGTAAGTGTGTATCAATGTGGTAGGTTCTTAGTCACTCGAGGGCAGTTCATGTGTCGACAGTGCCTAAAAACCTACCACATTGATACACATGTACTGCCCTCGAATGACCATGAACCTACCATTTTGATACACACTTACTGTCCCTCGAAAGACTATCAACCTGCCACATAGGTTTTTAGTCACTCAAGGGACAGTACGTGTGTACCAAAGTGGCAGGTCGACAGTACCTCGAGGGACAGTAAGTGTGTATCAATGTGGTAGGTTCTTAGTCACTCGAGGGCAGTACATGTGTCGACAGTGCCTAAAAACCTACCACATTGATACACATGTACTGCCCTCGAGTGACTAAGAACCTACCATATTGATACACACTTACTGTCCCTCGAGTGACTGTCGACCTGCCACATAGGTTTTTAGTCACTCAAGGGACAGTGCGTGTGTACCAAAGTGGCAGGTCGACAGTACCTCGAGGGACAGTAAGTGTGTATCAATGTGGTAAGTTTTTAGTCACTCGAGGGACAGTAAGTGTGTACCAAAGTGGCAGGTCGACAGTGCCTAAAAACCTACCACATTGATACACGTGTACTGCCCTCGAGTTACTAAGAACCTACCATATTGATACACACTTACTGTCCCTCGAATGACTATCGACCTGCCACATAGGTTTTTAGTCACTCAAGGGACAGTACGTGTGTACCAAAGTGGCAGGTCGACAGTACCTCGAGGGACACTAAGTGTGTATCAATGTGGTAGGTTCTTGGTCACTCGAGGGCAGTACATGTGTCGACAGTGCCTAAAAACCTACCACATTGATACACATGTACTGCCCTCGAGTGACTAAGAACCAACCATATTGATACACACTTACTGTCCCTCGAATGACTATCGACCTGCCACATAGGTTTTTAGTCACTCAAGGGACAGTACGTGTGTACCAAAGTGGCAGGTCGACAGTACCTCGAGGGACAGTAAGTGTGTATCAATGTGGTAGGTTCTTAGTCACTCGAGGGCAGTACATGTGTCGACAGTGCCTAAAAACCTACCACATTGATACACATGTACTGCCCTCGAGTGACTAAGAACCTACCACATTGATACACACTTACTGTCCCTCGAGTGACTGTCGACCTGCCACATAGGTTTTTAGTCACTCAAGGGACAGTACGTGTGTACCAAAGTGGCAGGTCGACAGTACCTCGAGGGACAGTAAGTGTGTATCAATGTGGTAGGTTCTTAGTCACTCGAGGGCAGTACATGTGTCGACAGTGCCTAAAAACATACCACATTGATACACATGTACTGCCCTCGAGTGACCATGAACCTACCATTTTGATACACACTTACTTTCCCTTGAGTGACTGTCGACCTGTCACATAGGTTTTTAGTCACTCAAGGGACAGTACGTGTGTACCAAAGTGGCAGGTCGACAGTACCTCGAGGGACAGTAAGTGTGTATCAATGTGGTAGGTTCTTAGTCACTCGAGGGCAGTACATGTGTCGACAGTGCCTAAAAACCTACCACATTGATACACATGTACTGCCCTCGAGTGACTAAGAACCTACCATATTGATACACACTTACTGTCCCTCGAGTGACTGTCGACCTGCCACATAGGTTTTTAGTCACTCAAGGGACAGTACGTGTGTACCAAAGTGGCAGGTCGACAGTACCTCGAGGGACAGTAAGTGTGTATCAATGTGGTAGGTTCTTAGTCCCTCGAGGGCAGTTCATGTGTCGACAGTGCCTAAAAACCTACCACATTGATACACATGTACTGCCCTCGAGTGACTAAGAACCTACCATATTGATACACACTTACTGTCCCTCGAGTGACTGTCGACCTGCCACTTAGGTTTTTAGTCACTCAAGGGACAGTACGTGTGTACCAAAGTGGCAGGTCGACAGTACCTCGAGGGACAGTAAGTGTGTATCAATGTGGTAGGTTCTTAGTCACTCGAGGGCAGTACATGTGTCGACAGTGCCTAAAAACATACCACATTGATACACATGTACTGCCCTCGAGTGACCATGAACCTACCATTTTGATACACACTTACTTTCCCTCGAGTGACTGTCGACCTGTCACATAGGTTTTTAGTCACTCAAGGGACAGTACGTGTGTACCAAAGTGGCAGGTCGACAGTACCTCGAGGGACAGTAAGTGTGTATCAATGTGGTAGGTTCTTAGTCACTCGAGGGCAGTACATGTGTCGACAGTGCCTAAAAACCTACCACATTGATACACATGTACTGCCCTCGAGTGACTAAGAACCTACCATATTGATACACACTTACTGTCCCTCGAGTGACTGTCGACCTGCCACATAGGTTTTTAGTCACTCAAGGGACAGTACGTGTGTACCAAAGTGGCAGGTCGACAGTACCTCGAGGGACAGTAAGTGTGTATCAATATGGTAGGTTCTTAGTCACTCGAGGGCAGTACATGTGTCGACAGTGCCTAAAAACCTACCACATTGATACACATGTACTGCCCTCGAGTGACTAAGAACCTACCATATTGATACACACTTACTGTCCCTCGAGTGACTGTCGACCTGCCACATAGGTTTTTAGTCACTCAAGGGACAGTACGTGTGTACCAAAGTGGCAGGTCGACAGTACCTCGAGGGACAGTAAGTGTGTATCAATGTGGTAGGTTCTTAGTCACTCGAGGGCAGTACATGTGTCGACAGTGCCTAAAAACATACCACATTGATACACATGTACTGCCCTCGAGTGACCATGAACCTACCATTTTGATACACACTTACTTTCCCTCGAGTGACTGTCGACCTGTCACATAGGTTTTTAGTCACTCAAGGGACAGTACGTGTGTACCAAAGTGGCAGGTCGACAGTACCTCGAGGGACAGTAAGTGTGTATCAATGTGGTAGGTTCTTAGTCACTCGAGGGCAGTACATGTGTCGACAGTGCCTAAAAACCTACCACATTGATACACATGTACTGCCCTCGAGTGACTAAGAACCTACCATATTGATACACACTTACTGTCCCTCGAGTGACTGTCGACCTGCCACATAGGTTTTTAGTCACTCAAGGGACAGTACGTGTGTACCAAAGTGGCAGGTCGACAGTACCTCGAGGGACAGTAAGTGTGTATCAATGTGGTAGGTTCTTAGTCACTCGAGGGCAGTACATGTGTCGACAGTGCCTAAAAACATACCACATTGATACACATGTACTGCCCTCGAGTGACCATGAACCTACCATTTTGATACACACTTACTGTCCCTCGAGTGACTGTCGACCTGCCACATAGGTTTTTAGTCACTCAAGGGACAGTACGTGTGTACCAAAGTGGCAGGTCGACAGTACCTCAAGGAGCAATTCTTGTGAATCAATGGGGTAAGTTCCAAAGTAAACAATTGCCAAACTATGATATCGATCAAAGGTATCGCAAACTTATTTTGAGATTTATCTGTGTCATACAATGGTTCAGAATGTTCCCTGTGTTGTAGACGTGTAGCGGTTCGGCGTGTCTCCAAAAATACCTCGAGCCTTGTCAGTGCGCACCCTCTACATCCAGGGACTGGCAGGACGTCAAACTCTGCTCAATTTGTTGTCTCGTGGACGGACAGTGCAAGTGAGACGAACCGTCTTAACAGCTACCTTAAAACACCATGTTCCCTTGCATCATGAGCCATAAGGTTTTACACGCATACACGGCTGCCATGATTTACCTTTAATTTAGCTAATTGAAAACAGTTATTTGTTTCACAAATAATGTTATGTTATGAATGTTTACAGAAAATAGGTATTCCTCTTTAGTTTCTGTCTGTTTTAAGACTTTGCAGGCATTCGCTACATTCAGGAGGTTATGGATCCTGTAATTATTGATAATTTTGATGACCACAGACTTGCCACAAGCCCCTTTTCATTGGCGACAATGCCAGACCCCATCGTTCACTTGCTGTAAACCAACATCTGGAAAATAATGGTGTAACACGAATTCCATATCCAGCAATGTAACCTGATTTGAACCCAATCGAGCATGTTTGGGACATTTTGGGTCGTAGGATACAAAGAAGGGATCCTCCTGTATGCCCCTGAGGGAACTGGAGGCCGCTCTTCACGATGAGTGGCAGCGGATACCGATAACTGTTTTTTATGTGTATATCTTTGGGGTGTATTTTTGGGTGATTAACCAACAGTAGTCAAGTTGGTATATGAAGCTCAACATTTCAAAAGATTATTATTTCTAAAGGGATGAACAAAATGTTTTAATGTTGTATTAGTCCACCTTAAAAAATTGGGTGTGACAGGTTGTCAACCTTCAACATTTCTTTCATCTTTTCTCTAAAAACTTAAATCCTTAACCAAGAAAAACGTAAGGACGTAATCAGGTGTATTTAGGAGCTAGAATGCTTAATGTAATTAATAACAAAGAATTAATAGCAAAGTTAATTATTTCTAACCCCAAATTCATTCTTGTAACACAAAGATACTGAAAAGGAGAACACTTTTTTTCAAAAGCAGTAAATCTCATTGATTGTAGAGACACCTGTGACTAACAGAGAATCAGATACTCAGAGTATCGGGAAATGGGAGAATCAGGGAGTCGGGATTTTGGTAATCAGGGAATTTGAGAATCAGAGAATCTGAAAATCAGAGAAACCCAGAATCTGAGAATAAGAAATCAGAGAAACAGAGAATCAGAGAAACAGAGAATCGGAAAATCAGAGAATTGGAGAGTCTGAGAATCAACGAATCGAAATAATAGAATTGAAGAATTTGAAAACCGGGGATCAGAGAATCTAGAATCGGGAAGTCTGAGAATCAGAGAATCATAAAATTGGGGAATCAGAGATTGGAGAATTAGATAATCGAAGAATTATATAACCAAAGAATCAAGAATTGAAGAATCAAGAATTGAAGAATCAGATATGCTAAAAAATTAAAGCGCTGGATAATCGGTATCAGGGAATCCAAAATCGGGAAATCGGAGAATTAAAGGATCAGCGAATCGGTAAATCAGAGATCCAGAGAATAGAAACATCGGAGGATCGGGAATTGGCAAATCAGAGAATAAAAGAATTCGGAGAATCAGGGATCAGAGAATCAGAGAATCACTGGGAGGGATGAAGTCGATAGTGATATCAGACATGTTAACATTTGTTTCCAATCACTAACTTACATGAAACATGCATCAAGTAATCGAACAGGTCCTATTTATGAGGACTCACTTGGATAGTTTACTAATAGCATTACCATTACTTCTACAAATGCACGATAATGACGAGAATGAACAAATCTTGGTCAGACATACATTGACTAGTAAACTGAGTAACCCATGTAAATTAGCTTTTGTATGCAACTAGGTTTGGAAACAATTTGCACAAACAGGAAATTAGTATATATACCATTCATAAATTCATTCATTTATGGACTTATTGCTTTTCAACAAAGGTTTGTTTCATTTCTTTCAAACTTACTGAAAATACCATGAGATACTGTGTCTGGTTAAATTCGACATATTAATTTGTCACTTTATTAAAATTATGAATTTTCGGATAGATAATGCTTATTGATTTCTCACTCTATACGCCAAGTTGATACTCACTGTACTTCCACATCTCGATTGAATTTATGCAACAATATTCTTGAATATCATATATGTTGCCTGTATACAACACATATACTGTTATTGTTATTTTCATTTATTTGATATTTTCAAATTGATTCATGTATGATATAATTATTGTTAACCATCACAAACTATCATTTCTGGAAATTTGCCTAAAATGTATCAAATCAACAAACAAATAAATGCAGGAAGAAATATATGTTTTCATTTGATCATTATAAATCATATTGTAAAGAAAAGGTAATCAATTCAAAATTACAAATAATAATGATCCGAGCAGGAACTAATTTCTTTCAAGCAAATATGGCATGTGCCAAAACTGTACATTGAGAAACAGATTTGTTACTATGAGCATAGAAAAAAGATTCTGTAATGTATGCTATTCAGTAATCGAAACCATGCTAGCATAATAAAGTAGAATATTACGTACATTCAAATATGCTAACACTTCCCTGTACTGGTATTTGTATACGTTGTAGGCCGTCCTACGAGATCGCCGGGCTCCCTAATGGCAGCACGCCCGCGGGCTCACCGTGTCACGACTTCATGGGCTACTGTGACGTCTTCTACAGGTGTCGCGAGGTAGGTCACTGTAGCGGAGAGGGAACTTGCTGCTCGCAGTCTCCAAGGAGAAGATTAGGGTACTTAACGGGGTAACATCTGCTCTCCGTCTCAGGGTTAACTTTTAACATGTTTTCTGTTAACACACGATGGTTAGATTATATATTTTTTTAAACTTTACAACGCATATTATCAGAGTAGCATGTCCATTTCTATTATAATGCATACTTGTTATCGAAAGGGTTTTCATAGTTTTATGGTATGCTGATAAAAGTATTAACATGAAAGGTACTTTTGCATTTACATATTCAAAGTTAATGTAGACCCACCAATCTTTAATTGCCCATGACTTGCAAATTGAAAATTTTGGTGATAATTTCGTATTTGTTTTATTCTAGAAGTTTGAGACTGTTCTTAATGAATCTGTATCAAACTGAATACCGAACATGTGGTCCCTCCTCTAGTAGCCGCATCCATATAGTCGCCAAAGCGTCAGCTCACTGACCATCACTGGGTGGGTGATCAGAGGCATAGTTTAAATAAAGTCACTGTCCAGAGTGAAACAAGTTTTTTTATGATAAGATCCAAGTACTTCAACTGCCCTACAGGTGGACCCGAGCGGCACGTTCAGCACGCTGAGGAAGCTGTTGAGCCCGGAGAGTCTTGAGAGCATCCAACAGTGGATCACCCTGCACTGGTATGTGCCCGTGCTCGCCCTCATCGCCGTCATCATACTCATGGTGAGTCCTGTATTTCCTACACTACCATACTCATGGTGAGTCCTGTATTAACTACACTATCATACTCATGGTGAGTCCTGTATTTCCTACACTACCATACTCATGGTGAGTCCTGTATTTCCTACACTACCATACACATGGTGAGTCCTGTATTTCCTACACTACCATACTCATGGTGAGTCCTGTATTTCCTACACTACCATACTCATGGTGAGTCCTGTATTAACTACACTATCATACTCATGGTGAGCCCTGTATTTCCTACACTACCATACTCATGGTGAGTCCTGTATTTCCTACACTACCATACTCATGTTGAGTCCTGTATTTCCTACACTATCATACTCATGGTGAGTCCTGTATTTCCTACACTATCATACACATGTTGAGTCCTGTATTTCCTACACTATCATACACATGTTGAGTCCTGTATTTCCTACACTATCATACTCATGGTGAGCCCTGTATTTCCTACACTACCATACTCATGGTGAGTCCTGTATTTCCTACACTACCATACTCATGTTGAGTCCTGTATTTCCTACACTATCATACTCATGGTGAGTCCTGTATTTCCTACACTATCATACTCATGTTGAGTCCTGTATTTCCTACACTATCATATTCATGGTGAGCCCTGTATTTCCTACACTACCATACTCATGGTGAGTCCTGTATTTCCTACACTATCATACTCATGGTGAGTCCTGTATTTCCTACACTATCATACTCATGTTGAGTCCTGTATTTCCTACACTATCATATTCATGGTGAGCCCTGTATTTCCTACACTACCATACTCATGGTGAGTCCTGTATTTCCTACACTATCATACTCATGGTGAGTCCTGTATTTCCTACACTATCATACTCATGTTGAGTCCTGTATTTCCTACACTATCATACTCATGGTGAGCCCTGTATTTCCTACACTACCATACTCATGGTGAGTCCTGTATTTCCTACACTATCATACTCATGGTGAGTCCTGTATTTCCTACACTATCATACTCATGGTGAGCCCTGTATTTCCTACACTATCATACTCATGGTGAGTCCTGTATTTCCTACACTACCATACACATGATGAGTCCTGTATTTCCTACACTTCCATACTCATGGTGAGTCCTGTATTTCCTACACTATCATACTCATGGTGAGTGCTGTATTAGGGGTTTGTGGGGTTTTTTTCCGGTGACCCTGTCATCCCAAAAAAGAATCACAGGCTCGTTTGACTATTTTCATATTGTTCTCCAGAAGCAAAAGGCTTAGAAAACTGACATTGAATAGAGACCTCTAAGTTGATTTGAAGATGAGGTGACCCCGTGCCCTCTAGATCTTATAGGGCCACAGGAGCCATGTCCTTTAAACCTTAAGAGTAAAAGTCTTAGAAAGCTAAAACGTGTTACGAACCTATAATGTAATGGGGATTGTAGTCGATAGGTTAGTGTTCCTGTGATCCCCAAGTAGGACCAAAGGGCATTTTTATCTACCTTTCCGGATACAAAAGGCCTATAATACTGAAACCATGTATACAGACTACTTAGTAAAGGTCGATGTTATCTTGTAAGTTTACCTTGTGATCCCTAATGATAGTCGCAGGGGCCATACCTTAAGGTGTATATCATCTTGTCCTCATAATCCTATCAAGAGGCCTTGGACACTGAACTATTCGCTTATTGAGCGTATAATTTTTAGTTATGTTACCCTGTGGCCGAGAAAGATTATGGAACCTTAGTTTTTTTGGATGCAGCCATTGTGGCCCTTATTTGGGGTTACAGGGTCACACACTCTATAAATAAAAACCTCAATTATAACCTTATAAAGGTCACATTGTTAAGGTTTCAACTGAATAGTTGCGAACTTTACTGACAATATCAATATAAATTTCGACAGTTCTGTTCAAATGTACAAATTCCTTACTGCGTCAGTTCAGTTCTCTGATCCTGGCCCGCTATCCGGCCAACATGAAGTATAGACTGCCATCTCTGAGTTATGTGCTTCCTACAGGTGCTCTTCGTCAAGGTTTGCGGGAGACGGGTGCCCAGTGACAAGGAACTGTATGAGAGGAAGAGACGGAACCATGGCAACAGGGATGCTCCACTCAGGCACAGATCAAACAAAACCAGCGTTGCCCCGACAGGATACATGTGAATAGCAAATCATGAATACAGCACGCTGCTTAACGCTGTACATATACATAAGTTGTAGATTAATAAAGGTTGTTGTAATGTTTTGTTTAGTTTTTTGTATATGCATCAAAATCTCAAGAAATGAAATGTAGGAGCTGATATCAAGTTATCTTACTCATCTCGACTGAACCAGTGAGAACTGTAGCCCGGCAAGCCAACTGTGTTACTCATCTCAACCGAACCAGTGAGAGCTGAAGCCAGTCAACCAACTGTGTTACTCATCTCAACCGAACCAGTGAGAGCTGAAGCCCGTCAACCAACTGTGTTACTCATCTCAACCGAACCAGTGAGAGCTGAAGCCCGGCAAGCCAACTGTGTTACTCATCTCAACCGAACCAGTGAGAGCTGAAGCCAGTCAACTAACTGTGTTACTCATCTCAACCGAACCAGTGAGAGCTGAAGCCAGTCAACCAACTGTGTTACTCATCTCAACCAAACCAGTGAGAGCTGAAGCCCGTCAACTAACTGTGTTACTCATCTCAACCGAACCAGTGAGAGCTGAAGCCAGTCAACCAACTGTGTTACTCATCTCAACCGAACCAGTGAGAGCTGAAGCCAGTCAACCAACTGTGTTACTCATCTCAACCGAACCAGTGAGAGCTGAAGCCAGTCAACCAACCGTGTTACCCATCTCAACCGAACCAGTGAGAGCTGAAGCCAGTCAACCAACTGTGTTACTCATCTCAACCGAACCAGTGAGAGCTGAAGCCCGGCAAGCCAACTGTGTTACTCATCTCAACCGAACCAGTGAGAGCTGAAGCCAGTCAACCAACTGTGTTACTCATCTCAACCGAACCAGTGAGAGCTGAAGCCAGTCAACCAACTGTGTTACTCATCTCAACCGAACCAGTGAGAGCTGAAGCCAGTCAACCAACTGTGTTACTCATCTCAACCGAACCAGTGAGAGCTGAAGCCAGTCAACCAACTGTGTTACTCATCTCAACCGAACCAGTGAGAGCTGAAGCCAGTCAACCAACCGTGTTACTCATCTCAACCGAACCAGTGAGAGCTGAAGCCAGTCAACCAACTGTGTTACTCATCTCAACCGAACCAGTGAGAGCTGAAGCCAGTCAACCAACCGTGTTACCCATCTCAACCGAACCAGTGAGAGCTGAAGCCCGTCAACTAACTGTGTTACTCATCTCAACCGAACCAGTGAGAGCTGAAGCCAGTCAACCAACTGTGTTACTCATCTCAACCGAACCAGTGAGAGCTGAAGCCAGTCAACCAACCGTGTTACTCATCTCAACCGAACCAGTGAGAGCTGAAGCCAGTCAACCAACCGTGTTACTCATCTCAACCGAACCAGTGAGAGCTGAAGCCAGTCAACCAACTGTGTTACTCATCTCAACCGAACCAGTGAGAGCTGAAGCCGGGCAAGCCAACTGTGTTACTCATCTCAACCGAACCAGTGAGAGCTGAAGCCAGTCAACCAACCGTGTTACCCATCTCAACCGAACCAGTGAGAGCTGAAGCCCGTCAACTAACTGTGTTACTCATCTCAACCGAACCAGTGAGAGCTGAAGCCAGTCAACCAACTGTGTTACTCATCTCAACCGAACCAGTGAGAGCTGAAGCCAGTCAACCAACCGTGTTACTCATCTCAACCGAACCAGTGAGAGCTGAAGCCAGTCAACCAACTGTGTTACTCATCTCAACCGAACCAGTGAGAGCTGAAGCCAGTCAACCAACTGTGTTACTCATCTCAACCGAACCAGTGAGAGCTGAAGCCAGTCAACCAACTGTGTTACTCATCTCAACCGAACCAGTGAGAGCTGAAGCCAGTCAACCAACTGTGTTACTCATCTCAACCGAACCAGTGAGAGCTGAAGCAAGTCAACCAACTGTGTTACTCATCTCAACCGAACCAGTGAGAGCTGAAGCCAGTCAACCAACCGTGTTACTCATCTCAACCGAACCAGTGAGAGCTGAAGCCCGGCAAGCCAACTGTGTTACTCATCTCAACCGAACCAGTGAGAGCTGAAGCCAGTCAACTAACTGTGTTACTCATCTCAACCGAACCAGTGAGAGCTGAAGCCAGTCAACCAACTGTGTTACTCATCTCAACCAAACCAGTGAGAGCTGAAGCCCGTCAACTAACTGTGTTACTCATCTCAACCGAACCAGTGAGAGCTGAAGCCAGTCAACCAACTGTGTTACTCATCTCAACCGAACCAGTGAGAGCTGAAGCCAGTCAACCAACTGTGTTACTCATCTCAACCGAACCAGTGAGAGCTGAAGCCAGTCAACCAACCGTGTTACCCATCTCAACCGAACCAGTGAGAGCTGAAGCCAGTCAACCAACTGTGTTACTCATCTCAACCGAACCAGTGAGAGCTGAAGCCCGGCAAGCCAACTGTGTTACTCATCTCAACCGAACCAGTGAGAGCTGAAGCCAGTCAACCAACTGTGTTACTCATCTCAACCGAACCAGTGAGAGCTGAAGCCAGTCAACCAACTGTGTTACTCATCTCAACCGAACCAGTGAGAGCTGAAGCCAGTCAACCAACTGTGTTACTCATCTCAACCGAACCAGTGAGAGCTGAAGCCAGTCAACCAACTGTGTTACTCATCTCAACCGAACCAGTGAGAGCTGAAGCCAGTCAACCAACCGTGTTACTCATCTCAACCGAACCAGTGAGAGCTGAAGCCAGTCAACCAACTGTGTTACTCATCTCAACCGAACCAGTGAGAGCTGAAGCCCGTCAACTAACTGTGTTACTCATCTCAACCGAACCAGTAAGAGCTGAAGCCAGTCAACCAACTGTGTTACTCATCTCAACCGAACCAGTGAGAGCTGAAGCCAGTCAACCAACCGTGTTACTCATCTCAACCGAACCAGTGAGAGCTGAAGCCAGTCAACCAACCGTGTTACTCATCTCAACCGAACCAGTGAGAGCTGAAGCCAGTCAACCAACTGTGTTACTCATCTCAACCGAACCAGTGAGAGCTGAAGCCGGGCAAGCCAACTGTGTTACTCATCTCAACCGAACCAGTGAGAGCTGAAGCCAGTCAACCAACCGTGTTACCCATCTCAACCGAACCAGTGAGAGCTGAAGCCCGTCAACTAACTGTGTTACTCATCTCAACCGAACCAGTGAGAGCTGAAGCCAGTCAACCAACTGTGTTACTCATCTCAACCGAACCAGTGAGAGCTGAAGCCAGTCAAGCAACCGTGTTACTCATCTCAACCGAACCAGTGAGAGCTGAAGCCAGTCAACCAACTGTGTTACTCATCTCAACCGAACCAGTGAGAGCTGAAGCCAGTCAACCAACTGTGTTACTCATCTCAACCGAACCAGTGAGAGCTGAAGCCAGTCAACCAACTGTGTTACTCATCTCAACCGAACCAGTGAGAGCTGAAGCCAGTCAACCAACTGTGTTACTCATCTCAACCGAACCAGTGAGAGCTGAAGCCAGTCAACCAACTGTGTTACTCATCTCAACCGAACCAGTGAGAGCTGAAGCCAGTCAACCAACTGTGTTACTCATCTCAACCGAACCAGTGAGAGCTGAAGCCGGGCAAGCCAACTGTGTTACTCATCTCAACCGAACCAGTGAGAGCTGAAGCCAGTCAACCAACCGTGTTACCCATCTCAACCGAACCAGTGAGAGCTGAAGCCCGTCAACTAACTGTGTTACTCATCTCAACCGAACCAGTGAGAGCTGAAGCCAGTCAACCAACTGTGTTACTCATCTCAACCGAACCAGTGAGAGCTGAAGCCAGTCAACCAACCGTGTTACTCATCTCAACCGAACCAGTGAGAGCTGAAGCCAGTCAACCAACTGTGTTACTCATCTCAACCGAACCAGTGAGAGCTGAAGCCAGTCAACCAACTGTGTTACTCATCTCAACCGAACCAGTGAGAGCTGAAGCCAGTCAACCAACTGTGTTACTCATCTCAACCGAACCAGTGAGAGCTGAAGCCAGTCAACCAACTGTGTCACTCATCTCAACCGAACCAGTGAGAGCTGAAGCCCGTCAACTAACTGTGTTACTCATCTCAACCGAACCAGTGAGAGCTGAAGCCAGTCAACCAACTGTGTTACTCATTTCAACCGAACCAGTGAGAGCTGAAGCCCGTCAACTAACTGTGTTACTCATCTCAACCGAACCAGTGAGAGCTGAAGCCAGTCAACCAACTGTGTTACTCATCTCAACCGAACCAGTGAGAGCTGAAGCCAGTCAACCAACTGTGTTACTCATCTCAACCGAACCAGTGAGAGCTGAAGCCCGGCAAGCTAACTGTGTTACTCATCTCAACCGAACCAGTGAGAGCTGAAGCCCGGCAAGCTAACTGTGTTACTCATCTCAACCGAACCAGTGAGAGCTGAAGCCCGTCAACTAACTGTGTTACTCATCTCAACCGAACCAGTGAGAGCTGAAGCCAGTCAACCAACTGTGTTACTCATCTCAACCGAACCAGTGAGAGCTGAAGCCAGTCAACCAACTGTGTTACTCATCTCAACCGAACCAGTGAGAGCTGAAGTCCGTCAACTAACTGTGTTACTTATCTCAACCGAACCAGTGAGAGCTGAAGCCAGTCAACCAACTGTGTTACTCATCTCAACCGAACCAGTGAGAGCTGAAGTCCGTCAACCAACTGTGTTACTCATCTCAACCGAACCAGTGAGAGCTGAAGCCAGTCAACCAACTGTGTTACTCATCTCAACCGAACCAGTGAGAGCTGAAGCCAGTCAACCAACTGTGTTACTCATCTCAACCGAACCAGTGAGAGCTGAAGCCCGTCAACCAACTGGGTTACTCATCTCAACCGAACCAGTGAGAGCTGAAGCCAGTCAACCAACTGTGTTACTCATCTCGACTGAACCAGTGAGAGCTGAAGCAAGTCAACCAACTGTGTTACTCATCTCAACCGAACCAGTGAGAGCTGAAGCCAGTCAACCAACCGTGTTACTCATCTCAACCGAACCAGTGAGAGCTGAAGCCAGTCAACCAACCGTGTTACTCATCTCAACCGAACCAGTGAGAGCTGAAGCCAGTCAGGGGCCTTACAATAGAATATTCTTTAACAAAGAAAAAAGAAGGTTAAAAGAAGAAAGATAAATTAGTGAAATGTTAGAACAGCTAGAAGAGTATTAATTTAGATAAATGCCAGGTTACTGAGAAAGAAGATCTAATTACAAAAAAAATGAAATTAAACATAGAAAGATCGAAACGATATCATATTAAGATCCAAAGCGACTTGCATTGAAAAAAATGAAAAGCCAACAAAATATTTTCTAAGAATCAGAAGTTCTTGAATAAAGCTCTTAGCAAATTCTACAGTGGTATAACTGATACAGCCGAAATAATGTGAATTCCTATTATGACTCTCTGTACACAAGTAATGCTGTTGAGAATGAGGACCTTGAACTATTAATCCTCAATAATGACATTCCAAAATTAACCAATGAAAACCCACAGAGTTAACGTTCGGAGGGCGATCTTCAATATGATGAAGTTCTTAACGCTTTAAAAAATATGAAAAATGAAAAGAGCCTTGGACTTTCTGGTATCACAACTGAATTTTACATTTTTTTTCTGGAAAGATATTAATTTATTTCTGATAAACTCACTAAATTCTGCTTTCAAGAAAGGGGAATTGTCAGAAACAAGAGTTAATAACATGTATACCTAAGACCGGCAAGTCTAAGGAACACGTTAAGAACTATCACCCTATATCTTTACTAAACACTTTGTATAAGTTATAGCTGCTCGGATCGAAAGGGTACTACCTAACATAATCAGTAAAGAGCAAACAGGTTTCATAAAAGGCAGATATATAGGAGAATGTACATGACTGGTACAAGATATAATAGAATCTACCGATATTATGAACATACCAGGGATCCTTATACTAATAGATTTTGAAAAAGCATTCGACTCGGTAGAATGGAAATTCATTGATAACTTTGGCCCTTCACTAAAATGATGGATTAAAACATTTTATGAAGATATAACTTCCAGTGTTTTGATAAATGGATTTGCATCTGACTTTTTCAAACAAGGGGCTGTAGACAGGATGACTCTGTCACCTTTTATCTTTCTTATATGTGCTGAAATATTGGCTCATGTGTTACGAACGAATTCAAATATAAAGGGTATAAAATGATTGATCTTGAATACTTCCTTACACAATTTGCTGACGATACTACTAAACTAAAGGGCAAAAGAAACGATACCAAGTATTATTGACCAATAAATGACAAAAAATAAATGACACATCTTTTATTTCATTTCCATTATGAAAACGGATAACAAGTTTATCAAACAATCAAATATTGAGGTATTTCAGGTCAGTGTGTTATGAAGTACAACTCCTTAAAGTTCACTCATGAAATTGTCCTGAATTCGATCAGGACCTAAGAATACAACACCCACAACAACAAGTTTGTCAGTATCTTGTATGACCGCCACGGGCCTCGATGCATGCCCGAACTCTACGTCGTGCTGAGAATACCAGACGCAAGATGACACGGTCTGGTATTCTCTGCCATTCCTCCCTCAGGGCTTAGGCAAGCTCTTGGAGGTTTCCTGGAACCACAGCTCTTTGACGGACTTGACGATCAAAATGGTCCCATAAATGTTCGATGGGTGACAAGTCAGGTGACCTGGCAGGCCATGGCAACACGTTGATGTTGTTTCTTTGCAAGAAATCCCTGACAATACGGGCTGTATGGGGACGGGCGTTATCCTGCTGGAAAAGGGTTCTGTTGTTGTGCTGCTACAGGAATGGTAGGAGCACTGGGCGGAGAATCTGATCGATGTACCTCTCTGCATTGAGGTTCCCATCAACCAGAACGAGATCAGTCTTCCCTTGTCCGCTAATTCCGCCCCACACCATGACGCTGCCACCGCCAAAGGGTACCACAGTCTGAACACAACAACGTCGCCAACGTTCACCATGACGTATATACACCCTCGCTCTTCCATCATTTCTGAATAGTTGGAAGCGACTTACATCCGAAAAGATGACCCTTCGCCAGTTCCGGGCCTGTCACTGCCGAACATTACGTGCCCACTGGAGACGTTGACGTCGATGTTGACGCGTCAGGTGCACGCCACGGTTGGGTCTGTAGGCGCGAATACCATGTTGTCTCAGACCTCTGGCCACTGTTCTTCGACTGACAGCATGTCCAAGGCCATTCGTCGCTGATTCCGTCACTGACAGGAAGCGGTTCCGCAGATGAAGAATTCGCAAATGGCGGTCTTCGTTGGTGGTTGTTACGTGGGGTCTTCCACTCCTCGGCAAGTCTACTGTCCTCCCCGTCTCATAAGCCTGGTGATAGTAATACGGCTGCATCCCAACGTCGTAGCCACGTGTGCATGCGTTGCACTCACCTGCACCATTCCGACGGGTCTCTCTCTCTCTTCCGGTGATAATCTTGCCATGTTTTCCCGTACAGTTGAAGAAGTGGTATGTCCTTGAATGATAAGACACATCTTTTATACTCAAATGATGCACGTGCAGCATGTGATTTTGATGTAACAAATTCTCGCTTTAATACAATTTCCCGGAAACGGATCGCCAAAACGCAACAATTTACGTGACACATATGATTACTGATTTAGGGAAATCATTTCAATCTTGTGTATTTACATTTTCAACAGTTTCATAACAAAATATTAGATCTGAAAGTTTGGTATCGTTTCTTTTGCCCGTTAGTTTATCATCCTGGATGGAACTGAAAAATGTTTTAATACAGCTATTGATATTTTTCAAAAATACGCATCCTTCTCTGGCCTGAAAATGAATATTTAAAAAAACTAAAGTAGTATGGATTGGATCAAAGCAATTATCTTCTACAGAATACTTCGAGACATGGATTGGACGCAGCGTCCATTCACTCTACTTGTTATACAGTTTCAACATAATGTGGCAGAAATGGTTGAAAGAAACTCGAAGATAAGCTTAAGAAAATAGACAATCTAGTGACAGTATGGTCCCGTAGGGATCTCACCCCTATGGGTAAAATCACAGTTATGAAAAGTCTTATTTTAACAACAATAAACCACCTCTTTACATCCATCCCTTATCCAAAGATAGATATTATAGATAGGCTACAACAAAAGTGTTTGTCCTTTGTATGGAAAAATAAACCAGATAAAGTAAAGCTCAAGTTGATTGTTCAAGACTATAAAAAAGGCGGCTTTAGGGTCTCCTTGATACTAGAAACAATATAATCTCAGAAAATATCATTGATTCGAAGACTGTACACTAAAAACACTAAGCTTAAAAATCTGACCTGTTTTTCTACCTAAAAACGAGATTGATCCCATAGAAATGGGATTCATTATTACTTTCTAAACAATTAAATGTGCCTTTTTATGCCTGATAATTTGAAAAGTACAGCTGCGTATCTTAAGTTTGTTCACTTATCGTCGTTTTCTAGTGCAAATATCATGTAATTTGTTACGTCTTTGAGACATCCTATCATTGTGAAAACTAAACCGATAATGATGAAATTTCACTGCGTAAGTAAAGATTCAGTTTGCGTTGACATATTCGTATTTCATACCTAGCATATAGCTGTAACAAATTTGGCAGGTCATTGAAGTGACCAGGGGTCGAAATTTCGAAAACAATGATTTCCATTTTGCTCTTCAAAATCCTTCATAAGTGATCAACAGCTTTAGATCTTATTCATATGTGTTCCTTTGCGCTAAGGCAACATGACTGTGCTGTTTTATCTCCTACAAAGTTTACATGGATGATTTTAATCGAAATTTGAGAAAATCCGAATTTCACAAATATGACCCCATCTGTCTATTTAACAATGCCAAATATCGACATTCAGCACCAGTGACAAGATGATCCCGAAATATGGTTTGAGAATGGGTACTTTACACATGGACAATTGGTGATCTTCTGTAAATGGTCCTGGAGATATTTTATAACGTCAAAACGAAACCCAAATTACATGATATTTGCACTCAGATCACAAACAGGTGAACAAACTTATGGTATGCAGCTGTATATTCAAGGAAACCAAAGAATGTAAGGAATTTTATATAGAACTAACAAAACAAGACGAATTAGAAGATCAAAGCGAAAAGAAATGAGAAACTGACATTGGCTCAAGTATAAGTAAAAAGGTTGGGAAAATATGTAATAGTTATATGACGAGTATTGGTCGTCTAGTCCACGACATGGTTGGTTATACGACGATCCGCGGAGTGGCGAGTCGTAAAACCGATTATGTCGTGGACTAGACGACCAATACGTGTCGTTTAACTTACTTATACCACGACCAACACACCGATATATATAAACAAAACATAAACTATTAAATAACACACGCAAATTGTAAAAATGCGTCGAGCTATGTTTTCTATACCAAACAACGTGCCTCATCACGCTTTTAGAAGCTACCAAATATTCTCTAAAATATGCTGTATAGTTACCTTATCCTTCGTGTCTTTACAAAACTGTCTATTGAACAGCACGGTAACAACAGCAGCGCGTGGGTCATGCTTTGCACGTGCACTCCATGATGAAAACTACATGGGCTTTCGGGGAAGGCGACATTTTCACTGTGTACAATGGAAGGTGAGGACGTAGGTAACATTTCTCTACAAACCTGGATGATGCGCCCACATGACACTGACAGGTGATTACTTTCCTTTCGATGAATTTAACATGCAAATTTAGAATTTGACTAGAGCATTAAATGGTCTTTCGAAGGAACTACAATTAGTTTGCAACTTTGTCTCTTCATTGCATATATTTTCGTGTCGCATACACTTGAAAAAGAAGGCAGGAATTCATTTACTAAGATGTTTTAGTTATTACCTATGAGGAAGTTATCTACTATCGTATGACTTGAACAGTCTATATATATATATATATATATACTTGAACAGATTATAGAGGGCGCTGCACTGCGGCGACCAGTCTTGAATTGAGCCCTGAAGAAAATCTGCAATTTAGTTGTGTATACATGTCAAATCCTTTAAGAAATTATTGGTAAATGTGTCTTAAGGTATGTGGAACACGATGACGTTATTGGTGTATGGTCTCCTGACGCAACTGCTGCTGCTGAGATGCGTAACTGGAATCGACCAAACGGTCGGCCGTTGGAACGTCAAAGATGGCGGACATTTGCGCTACGCAAAGGAAGACCTGACGTATTTCAAGGAATACAGGGATATAAGCATGCTTTCCTTACTAATAGATATTCCACCGGAGTGTGATGCGGATAATTTAGGACCTGAATCAAAACCAAGGAAAAAACGTAAAAGAGGTAAGAGGGGAGGAATACGGAGACGAGTTCGAGCCCGCGGGAATAAACCGTCTCTCCCGACTATGATTCTCTCCAATGTCAGATCCATTAAGAATAAGATGAGTGAACTGGAAGCATACACTCGGTTTATGTATGAATACCGTAATCATGTCTTCTGTGTTTTACTGAGACTTGGCTTAACGATTCAGTAGATGAACAATCAATCTCGCTACCGGGCTTTGGATCTCCAATTCGTTTAGACCGGCAATCTGATTCTACAGTAAAGTCAGTAGGAGGAGGTGTATGTATTTACATCAATAAACGGTGGTGTAACAACGTTGTGGTCAGGAATCAAGAATGTAATAGTGATATAGAACTCCTATCTATTTCCGTCAGGCCAACTTACCTACCTAGAGAATTTGGACAGATTTTCATAGTTTTAGTATACATTCCGCCAAGCGCAAATACTAACAACGCATCGGAACTCATCCATGAAAATATACAGAAAATTGAATCTATTTCTCCGTCCTCGCCTAAATTTATTCTAGGATATTTTAACGGATGTACACTGAAACGGACATTGCCGCATTATAGCCAATATGTCAAATGTCCGACCCGCAACTCAAGAACTATTGATCTGTGCTACGGAAATATCAAGAACGCATACAAATGTTACTGTAAACCTCCAATCGGGAATTCGGATCATAATGCAGTATATCTTTTGCCGGAACATAAACAGGTATTGAAGGCTAACGCTGTCGTGTCAAAAACTGTCAAGGTTTGGAATAAGGCATCCCTTGATGCTTTACAGGGTAGTTTTGCTTGTACAGATTGGAGCGAACTGTGTGGTGAATGCGAAGATCCCAATGGACTGTGTGATATTATAACAAGTTACATATCGTTTAATGTGGACAACTTAATACCGCAAAAGGAAGTTAGAATTTATCCTAACAATAAGCCATGGGTTACTAAGGAATTAAAGTGTTTATTAAATGAAAAGAAGGTAGTGTTTGCCAGCAATGATAAGGTGAAGCTTCGCGGAGTTCAGAAGGATCGACAACAAAGTCAGGGAATGTAAACAGCAGTTCAGGGAGAAAGTTGAGTCGGATTTCAGACAGAGCAAGACGCGTCAGGGATGGGAAGGTTTGAGAACAATGATGAACTGTACAAAAACGCGGGATGGTGTGTCTGTTTTCAACGAGATTGGTTTTGTGAACGATTTGAACGATTTCTATGCACGGTTTGACTGTCATGATTTTTCGGAAACAATCAACAGCTTATTGTCAAACATGGAAGACTCGCAAGAAGAAACTGTGATAGGGGAAGATGAAGTATTGCTAAATTTTCTCCATGTCAAGACAAGGAAAGCAACAGGACCAGACGGCATACATGGCATCATCCTGAAACACTGCGCGCGAGAGCTCTGTCAAGTATTCACCAGGTTATTCAATATATCTTTGCGTTCCCATGTTGTACCTCTTTTATGGAAAGTGTCAGAAATTATTCCTCTACCTAAACGGAAAAATCCAACAGAAATGAACGATTATAGACCCGTGGCACTGACGTCAGTGATCATGAAGTGTTTTGAAAATATTATTCTCCAGCGTCAACTCGATCCTCTGCAGAGCAAGACGGGGAGTTGAAGACGCCACATCATGTCTTCTACACAGAATTCTGGAACATCTCGAGACCCCTACTGCACATGCACGAATTCTATTTTTGGACTTCTCATCAGCATTTAATACCATGCAACCTCATATTCAAATTAGAAAGCTTGCGGCATTAAACGTTGATTCAAACCTCATCAAATGGATATCATCATTTCTCTTGGAAAGATCACGATATGTTAAAATAAAGAACACGGTTTCAAGAAAACTCACTATAAATACCGCCGCTCCACAGGGATGTGTATTATCGCCCGTACTGTTTATACTGTATACGAATGACTGCACTAGTGTCAACGAGAACTGTTCTTTATTTAAATATGCGGATGATTCAGCACTGACCTCCTGTCTATTCAAAGATGAAACAGCTTACATGAGCGAGATATCAAGACTCGTGAAGTGGTGTGAAGATAATTATCTCCAGTTAAATACAAAGAAAACAAAAGAATTTGTAATTGACTTCCGAAGAAATAAATCGACCACTACACCTGTTGTTATCAACGGGGAAACGGTAGAGGTTGTCTCCAACTACAAATATTTGGGTACACTAATTGATGATAAATTAACCTTCTCATCACATGTGGATTATGTATATAAGAAGTGCCAAATGCGACTCCACTTTCTACGGAAGCTTAGGTCATTTAACATTGACTCTCGCTTGTTGTCTTAATTTTATTCAAGTAGTATTGAATCCGTTCTCGCTTTTAACATACAGTCGTGGTGTGGAAATTTGTCTTTGCAGGAAAAAGAAAGACTGAGAAAAGTGATCAACATTGCAGGAAAAATTTCAGGGAGACAATTTGATACGTTAGAATCAATCTATTCACATTGTCTCATGTGTGCGGGAAAAAAGATAATTGCAGATAACGATCACTACCTGCATAGTTGCTACGAACTTCTTCCATCCGGACGACGCTACCGAGTTCCGAATGTAAAATTAAGGCGCACCAAGATGTCATTCATTCCAGCAAGCATTACTCATTTAAATATCTAAATTATACTGTTCCAGTCTGCCATACCCATGTACCATGTGATTATTGTTAATTGTCATTATTGTATATTTTAGCCTTTTTATATCCTGTTATGTATTCTGTATTACCAATGTGCTCAATTCATGACAATCCAAATTCCCTTCCAAGGGCAATAAAGATTTATCTTATCTTATATTGACTAGTCATACATTCTTGATATTCAAAGAATGCATTAATTTGATGTTCAATAACGTTTTCCAAAAGATAATTAACATCTATTTTTTACCTTATTTTGGCATTTGAATGAACATGCGAGATGTTTTGAATGAATTACCATAACTATCACGGACTGTCTGTTTACCAGTACAGTTGTTTAAATGGTGTAATACCCTGGTCTGTCATTGCTAGATAATGAGGTTTCTGTCACTGATCATTTCATTAAATTTAGATATCAATTTGCATTGATTATTATTATCCGAATTATGGAATTCTCTAAAAACAATCATTATTAAGAATTTTCTCCCAAAAAATACAATGTTGTGTATTGATAGGGCTGCGGGTTAATAATCTTTATTTAACTATGGAAGAAGTCACAGTTAATGATTAGAATATAGCATATAAGTCATCAAAAGGGTGGTGGGAATTACAAAATCGTTCAATGAAGAAAATGTTCAGTTCATTATGTATTATAGCTTCTGAAAATATTGTCTCTTTTCTCTACATGATTCAGTTTAACACAACAATCTTAACTCTTTGCAGGTCTTTTGTGGAACGACAAACATGATGCCTGTCCAGGAGAAAAGAATATTTCCCTAAAACCGAAAAGATTCATATGGGTGAATCGTTAGTGTGAAGAGAAGAGAGATATGTTGGTCTCAACTCACAGCAGCAGTATTTTTCAGGTCAAAACGACGTCCTCCGGACGATGACAAGGCTCCCGACAGAACCCTTACAATAAACAAAATATGAAAAATGTAAAAACAAGTAATAAAAGTTGTCCCATGGTTGTTTGTAGTTATTTGAAATTGAACCGTTGCAGTTACATTGATCGTGATGAAGAAGGGTTAAATGAAAGTAGTTTCGGCTGATTCTTTGGTGTAGTATAACTAACATTTTGGTTAGTTATACCACAGGTCCAAACAATAGAGTCGTGGTATAAATATTTTTATTCAATTTCGCAGCACTGTTTATTGCAAATAAGGATGGTTTCAATGTCGAATAATTCATAGAATACTCACAACAAATAGAAGTGCTTCCATGTACAATTTGCAAGTTTCCCCTCTGTGTACATTTTGTAATAATGCAAATGAAACTATCAAACATCTTTTTTATGACTTTGTACATGTAAATAGCTCGTGGCATCACTTATTTTAGATGGATTAAATTGAGATGTTGACTAAATTTAGAACCGAGTATTACTAATATCATATTTGGATACAAAGAAAGAGAAAAGATGTATTAAATTTCATTCTTATTGTAACTAATAATTATATTTATAAATGTCAGAACAGAAACCCACATATTAACGGCCTTAAATTAATCTTGCAAGATAGCTACAACGTCAGTAAGGAGCGTCTCTACACTGATTGTAGATACGAGAAAATTATCTCCTTCTAGTCATCATGCCACAATCTTTTCATATAATTAGTATCCACCATTGTAAATTGTGTATACTATGTCTGATCGATTTGATAACTATGTTTATAATGAAGAAAATGAATATTACAAATATATTGTATATTTGTGGTGCCTGCAAAACGAAATAAAGTGATAAAAAAGTTGTTGACTTCAGTTATCGGTGAATCAAATGTTTTATTGACCTCGGAAAATTATGTTCACCCTGGCTGTCGCCTCGGTGAAAATAACTATTCCGAGGTCATTAAAACATTAGATTCATCTCAACTTCAGTCAATAATAATTGTATATTGTCGGTTTTAAAATCTGCGTGGATACTAAATTATTAAATGTTGTTGGTTATATCCTTTGTGCGGATACTGAATTATCAAATGTTGTTGGCTATATCCTTTGTGTGGATACTGAATTATCATATGTTGGTTATATCCTTTGTGCGGATACAAAATTATCAAATGTTGTTGGTTATATCCTTTGTGTGGATACAAAATTATCAAATGTTGTTGGTTATATCCTTTGTGCGGATACTGAATTATCAAATGTTGTTGGTTATGTCCTTTGTGCGGATACTGAATTATCAAATGTTGTTGGTTATATCCTTTGTGCGGACACTGAATTATCAAATGTTGGTTATATCCTTTGTGCGGATACTGAATTATCAAATGTTGGTTATATCCTTTGTGCGGATACTGAATTATCAAATGTTGGTTATATCCTTTGTGCGGATACTGAATTATCAAATGTTGGTTATATCCCTTGTGCGGATACTGAATTATCAAATTATGTTGGTTATATCCTTTGTGTGGATACTAAATTATCAAATGTTGTTGGTTATATCCTTTGTGCGGATACTGAATTATCAAATGTTGGTTATATCCTTTGTGAGGATACTGAATTATCAAATGTTGGTTATATCCTTTGGGCGGATACTGAATTATCAAATGTTGTTGGTTATATCCTTTGTGCGGATACCGAATTATCAAATGTTGTTGGTTATATCCTTTGTGCGGATACTGAATAATCAAATGTTGTTGGTTATATCCTTTGTGCGGATACTGAATAATCAAATGTTGTTGGTTATATCCTTTGTGCAGATACTGAATAATCAAATGTTGTTGGTTATATCCTTTGTGCGGATACTGAATTATTAAATTATGTTGGTTATATCCTTTGTGCAGATGCTGAATAATCAAATGTTGTTGGTTATATCCTTTGTGCGGATACTGAATAATCAAATGTTGTTGGTTATATCCTTTGTGCGGATACTTAATAATCAAATGTTGTTGGTTATATCCTTTGTGCGGATACTGAATTATCAAATTATGTTGGTTATATCCTTTGTGCGGATACTGAATAATCAAATGTTGTTGGTTATATCCTTTGTGCGGATACTGAATTATCAAATTATGTTGGTTATAATCTTCGCGTGGAGACTGATATATCAGATGAAGATCAATGCCCACTAGAAATAGAATTGGGTCAGCGCAAAAATATCCCAAACGCCGAAAGACTGTGCAAAAGATGTTATAAAACGTTAAAGTTGTCAAAAGCTGAGTTCCACGTGATACTTTGGGTAAATGCGTATAATCTACCTTGATCCACCCTATATTCAATATCCAACTTTAAACATTTTTGTAGCACAAATAAACCCTGAAACATTATAAAAGCATAATAAGTAACAATGTCCATGAAACATATGCTATGCAAATATTAAACACTTTAAACACTATCATTGACAATGCATTACTTATAAGTATTACAATGTCATTTAAATGCTTAAAATCAATTGTGCATCACATGCACTAGCATAATCATTTATTTACATCTTCCTTTACCAACTCATAAGAAGGCAAATAAGTAGTTACCATTACGTATCGTAAGGAATACAATATATTCATTACAACAACATTTATCATAATCATGATAAATACCAATCATAATACATATGTAATGAATAAATCTTGTCTTAATCTAGCCTGTTCATACACCAGGACATATTACATAATCAGAAAACATAGACAATGCAATGAAGGTAAAACATACCAGGTGTATGGGCCTGGGTTTCTAGACGATGTAGTTATCTACATCAAGTGTCCCTCGCTACTTCATAATCATGTCATCATGTAATAACATATCTACAATATATATAATCTAATCTCATGCACAAGATCACATCACGCTTCCCTCATTTTCAACAATCAATTCATACAGTCACTCATAGCAAGCTTCCTTATGAAGTATAAAGATATTGGATAAAGATTTAGATAGATATTTAGTTAGATGGATAACAAAGTGTATGATAGCAACCACATAATTACGCAACCTTATCTACTGTACTGTAGATAATCACAATACACTACAAATGCTACGACAGTTCTATAATACTGTAAATCTAACTTCAATAACATAGCCATTTAGACATTACACAAAAGCTATGTACATAATATAATTATTCCAATTATAAAAGAAATAACCACAAAGAAAGTCTACCACAATACAAGTATATAAACAAGCATCAAATATGAATTCCTCAAAACACAATAATTCCGGCTCCAAGAACAACAGAAAGAGCTCCAATGCAGAGAGATATAATGACTATCTTCTGCGGCGAGAAATATGTGAAGGACACTGTCCAGTCACAGAGTGAAACTTATATAGCAAGGAAAGAGTCAGAGAGAACAATAGAGAAGACAGATTGAGAGCTTGAGTCTATTGTATCTGTGTGATTGGCTTGCAGTGAATGCAGAGTTAATTAGTAGGCGGCAACAGGTTAGCTTGCTATACTAAAACATAAGAGTTAAAATGGAACTTGCTCAATGAATAAATACACTATTCTGTACTAAACAAAACTAATATACTATGATATAATAATACCTTATCTGAGCAAAACTAAACTAAAATAGCTATGTACACTAAATATAGAGTGCCACACCGGGACGACCAAGCATGAGTGTGGTGCTGAAGGAGCGAAAAGTTGTGACTCAACCATACTTAGCAGTTACCTAAATGTATTGGATTAAAAACTGGGATATATTGACATTCCTAAAACAATTGCACGTGTATTGAAGCAAACGAAAAACTTTATAGTAATATAATTGAATATCTGCCACTCTGCCTGAATCTCGTTACAACGCCCACACAAAGCCCTACTCGGCTACTGCCATGCTCTTCAGACATGCAAGACAAGACAAACCTGGATAGGAGAAGAAAACCAAGAGGCTTGTAGAGCTTAACGCTTAAAGAATTATTTGTGAAAAGCCCAAAGAATTACAATCCAACAAAACGAAGAGAAACTATTTTAAGAAATCGAAAACTCATATGAATGTAATAGTAACCTTTTTTGGAAACTAATTAACAAGAAGAAAGGGAAATCATTAAATTTCTGTGCACATCTTATGTATAAGGGAACAGATCTCGTTATTCACAGGAAATATGTGATGAACCTGACGACTTTAATCATTCTCTTTACACTCCTCTTTCCAATTCAGACTTTGATGAAAACCACAAAAATATGGTTGGAAAGCAAGTTGAAATTCTCAAGTTCACATCAGTACACTACGAGGTTTTAATTAGGCAACTTGTAGAACAAATAGAGCCATTGGCTCTGAGGCTCATCAGGCTTCATATCAATATTGCTTTAGGGTGTGGCAGTTGCAGTTTTCCCCCTTAAAATTTAGAATGATGATTACTAAATAGTCTGTATAAAATGTTTCAGCTTTCTCGGCCTTATGCATCTGGAGAAGAGAGAAATAAGTTTAAAGAAGAAGAAGATGATGATAGGTTTTAAGAGCATGGCCCCTGTTGATGGGGCCACAGGGCCACTAAAGCTATAAATTGTAATCCTCACTAGTCAAGGAGTCTGTACACAAGGTTTCAGCTTTCTAGGCCTTTTGCTTCTGGGGAAGAAGATAAAAATAGGTTTTAAGGGCGTGGCCCCTGTGACCCTTATAAGGAACCACAGGGCCACCAACGCTATAAAATATTAACCTCACTTGTCAAGAGGTCTGTACACAAAGTTTCACATTTCAAGGCCTTATTCTTCTTCTGAAAAAGATGAAAATAGGTTTTAAGAGCGTGGCCCCCGTGGTCCTTATTTTAGGCTAACAATAATAATCCTCACTAGACAAGAAGAAGTATACAATGTTTCAGCTTTCTAAGCGTTTTGGTTGTGGAGAGGAAGATGGGAATAGGTTTTAAGGCTGTGGCCCCTGTGACCCTTAATTGGGACCACATGACCACCAAAGCTATAAATTATAATCCTCACTAGTCAAGGAGTCTCTTCACAGGCCTTATGCTTCTGGAGAAGGAGACGAAAATGCAAAAAGTTAACGGATGAAAGGACGGACGCCATACATCATGCCATATGCCTATCGGGCTTTACAGGCCAGATGAGCTTAAAGGCATAGGGCTCAGATATTGTTCAAAATGAACATATCTTATATATGGTGGCAAAGTTCTAACTACAATAATGATTAAACTCTTCTTTCTTTTGATTGCAACTGGATATATTTGGAAGCAATGCAAACTTGGAGTCATCGTACGTATTCTCATTTTGGCTTCTTCTATATTTGAAAAACTACTCCATAAGAAGCTTACATCATGAATAGAAATCAATGAAATATGTGTCCCTATCCTCAGCAACAAGGATACCAAGAATCGGTTGTACAGCAGCAGTCTTCAATCGCACAGAAGCAGTTAGGAAGAATCTGGAACTTGGTGACGAGTCTTTGGAGCATTCCTGGACAATAAAAGAGCCTTTGACACCGTCTGGGATAATGGCTTGCTTGCGAAGCCAAACAATCTAGGAATAGGCCTAAATGGACTACCCTGGACATGACTTGTTAATACCCCCACAGACATTCAGAGCACCGTTTCAGTTAATGATGTTCTATCCAAACGATTCTTTATCAAACTAGGTGTAAGGCAAGGTGGTGTTTAATCAACGCTTAAGTGTCGAATCTTCTTAGATGATTTACGACAGAGTCTAGAGATGTCAAACAAGGGAATGGTGGTTGCTAATCTCAAGCTTGGTAACCCAACACTGGCGGACGACTTGACCTTGTTATCACTATCTTGAATGGCCTACGGGAGCTACTCAATATAGTTACAAGATACATAAGAAATTGGAGGTATGAAGTAAGCCAAGCTAAGAGTAAAGTAAGGCAAACTGACCGAGGTTCGGACAGTGTTCCAATCTAAATAGTTTCAACGATTGCGCTGTCAAATATTATCTGAAGAACACAAGTTTAAGCAAACTTTGTTATTAACAAAAGTCATATATAAATGTTTATTTTAAATTAAACCTAAATTCATCGTCAATAGTCGTATGTTGTGCTAAAAAAAACTCATCAATATCTCCGATAAATCGTCATTATCTATAATAAAACGTCAATATTTCGTTGTTACTCGTCAAAAGTCAATTACATCGCAGCCATCAGAACCACGCGCACCTTGAGTTGCACGTGCAGATTACATTTCCACTGAGAAGGGTCTTGCATGTGCCACGGGTTGCCTACAGTTGAATGGATACACCTTGGGAGAGCTTTCAGAGGAGAGTAATATGAAGACTTCTGTTTAGGCCTAGAAAAAAAGTAATTCGTTTCTGGTTTCCGCCCCCGCGTCAGTTTTAAACCCCGCATATGGCCTTTTTTTCCAGATATTGACAAATGGAAAATGGAAATGTAGAAAAAACATTGAAATGTTACCCTTTAAGAATTAACTCGTTTCTGTTCGTGTAAGCATTCAAAGACACAGTGATTAAGTGATCAAATGTTTATATTTATCATTTCTTTAAAGATTCTTATGATGTTTTATTCATATTCAATAATACAAGAATTTTTTTAAAATCCGGGTCATCACATCAGTTTTGCCTGTATGCAAAGACCCATCTTCCCACGGCAAGGTGAAAACGTATCGAGCATTTCTCCTCGTTTAGACCTTGCCATCACAAGACAGAAAAGCGGTGATCCGGAGCAGCGAAACCTATCGTGATCACGAGTTACGCCCCTTACCGGCTCTTTCAACAATAGCCAATGAAATCGCCGTTTATATTCGGAACAAATTCAAAATACTAACAGACGATCTTTTTGAAAACTATCCGAGTGAAGTTTAATATCAAACTTCAGTACGCATGGTTGTTTTCATGCTTTTGATGAGCACCGAGAATGCAGAGAAAATAAACATTTATGCATCACTCAAAAAAGTGTTTCTCTCCCATATAAAACAAATACAAAAGTTTATTGTTCAAATCGGTTGTTTTTAGAGTAGCTTATTTATACTCTACTAAATTGTTGTCAGTTTTTCTAAGCTGTTCTAAAATTTGTCAAAATGTCGGCTATTCAATTTGAATGAAATAGAAAACATATTTGACTATTAATCGGATTATTTGATAAATAATCACGTCTAAAGCATTTATTTTCACATGATATCCAAAATTGATTTATGTACAAGAAAGAACTTGTACATGTGGTGTAGGCCTACGAATAAGAATTCCTTCCAACACGTTATTTATAATAGCAGTCAATGTTTTTACTGAATACGCATTTTCTTCCTTGTTCACGATATTTTGTAAAACATGTGACAATCATTATCAAATAAACATTTAAGTTTAAATACTTTCAATGCAAGAAAATTAAAACCTAAGGTCGGTGCAAATATATCTACGCCGAAAAATCGAATGATCTCACACTGCATTATTAGCTTGGTTTGAAATACATTCCTGCATGCAATTTTTAGAAAAATATAGGAGGTCATTCTGATGTGTATTGTGATTTAAGACATTTACCTAATACTTGAAATCATTTTTTTTTTAAAACATGTCCTCGTTTAGTCAGTGGTAATGTATCGCTGCACGATTACCCGACAACCGAATATCATTTAACAAGCCGATTGGACTATTCTTCTTCTGTGCAGCGGGTTAAAATACTAGCACAGAAATTACGGTCAATAATGTCAAGAGAGGAACGGAAAGGTTAATCAACTTTTTTGTTTCGGCCTTGACGTTGTGAAGATGGCAAAGACCAGAAAAACAAGTAATTGTCACAAAGGTGACCATGTCCCCCGCCGCAATCAAGAATATTTCATTCAATTGTTATTATTCTTATGAGAATGTCATAGGTTTTCAGCATCTTTGACATGAAAGGTCATCCAAATTGATTGGCGTTTGCATATTCCGAAATAAAGATTAGTACAGATTGGTGCATGCGTATTCTCCAAATGATTGGTACCAATTTGAAGATACTTAATGCAATGGTTCACGAGATATCGCGCCAACGATCAAAATGACGTCATGGTCACCCAAATCGATTGGTGTTTGCGTATTATCCAGATGAAAACTGGTACCAAGTTCATGAAGTTTGAAGATTCTAGGTTGAGCGGTTCATTCGATATGGCGCTAACAACATTTTCAAAACTGGTCAAAGTCTCGCCGTGTCCTTGAAAATGTGGTCAAGGTCACCTAAAAACTTTTAAGGTCTGCGTATTCCCCAGATGACGACAGGTACCAAGTTTGAAGATTCAAGGTTGAGCGGTTCATTAGATATCGCGCTAACAAGAAGCGGGACGGACGTACGGAGCTGAATACTATGTCCCCCGCTCCGCGCTTCGCGGCGGCGGGGGACAAAAATATTTGGGGCCTTAAATCTAAAGAGTTTTTAAATAACAGTTGGGTTTTTTCAAATATTTCATCTATAAAAGCAAAGTTTCCCGTTCACACATCCTTTCTTTATCAGAATAGAAACACTATTATTGTTGTACTCTCTTGCCTCTCAGGGTATAAACAATGTTGAACAGGAAAAATGGGAGTTAGTGCGCGTAAAATTAATGTTAAAAGCGTTTTGATACATAAAAATTAGAATATAGATTATACAGATTGTCTTACATCGGCTACGCAACAGAATGAATTTTTCAAACGTTCTACATCATCCAGATGAAGAGACATAATTTCAAATTTTTACTAGCGGAAATAAAAATGAAATGATAATCGCGTTTATTTATCTATTACTGGATTGAAATTGTAATTCTTACTTATGATGAAATAACTAAAAGTACCATAACTTATACCATAAATAACCTCAACATTTGTTGTACGGTATTATGAAGTATGAAGAAAAGTATGAAATAAATAAAATGCCTATTTAAAGAAAAAATTCCTGGTGAAAATAAATTCACAACTAAAGTAGAGAGCTTTGCAATAAATTGCTAATATCTATGAAAATAAATGAAGCGCCATGCAAAAATTACGTTCCGAGTTACGGAGTACATGGAACCTACCGAAAATGATAAAGCTGTAATGTTTACAAACATTAAATCAAGGGAGATAACTCCTGCCCCTAGGTTGTTACCGAGAAGTGAAAATAAGTTGGATATTTTATTAGCGCTTCAATAGGTATTTCCGAAACCACCTCAGTGGGAATATTACACAAAATTATAGGCAAAAATAAGTTATATTAACCTGAACTTACAATGGGAAATGAATATAGTTTCATATATTACTATACCAGCAAAATATAGCATAGAATATGCATAGAAAAACATGGATTTGCAAGTGCCTGCCTACAAACAATAAATTGCCCAAAATACAAATTCGACATGAAATGTCACCATAAAATAATTGAAATAATAGATACATATACTTTGGCGATTTATCTGTGGTCCTGTGTAGATACATGAAGAGATACATTGATCAGCGATAAACGCTGCCTGGCCGACAAATGACGGCTTTGCCGTCTGAAACATATTAGTCCACCAGCCAAACTCATAAAGAGCTCTAATTAAAGGGGCAGTAGCACGTTTTTAGGGGGAATATGAGGTGATGTTAGGAAAATGAAAATAAATGGTTCCAAATGAAAGACAAGGTATTTAAACTAAATGGAGCAGTAATAATTCAAATATATAACGTAAGGTTCAGCCATGCGATTGCTTTTTCTTACAAAAATGAATTAAAGGTGTTCACATAAAAATGGCCGCCAATGGATTTCATGTGAATCCTCATACTTTGCCCTCTGACTATGGGTGATTGGCTTGTGTAATGTGATTGTTGACACTGTCAATATAATACATTAGGCATTTACTTACAATTATAAGTGCAATTTTTAAAATATAAAATTATCAAAAAACGTGCTACTGCCCCTTTAAGGAGTTTGCTCACCCTATTGGCTAGAAAAACTATGCATGCATTTTTAGCTTCTACAACACCTCTATATTAAAATCCTGGGGGATGTCAACTTTTGTAGTGGTGCAATTTTCTGGTAAACGCATTTTTATGCAAAAAGACCTAAAAAATCAAAGAAAATTGTATTTTTTTTATAAATTGGTTATTATTTGCAAAACTGAATTTTTAAGCACATAGGACTTTTTAGTATGAGGGAATTGATGTTTCATAAATTGTTTACATCATCTATAACCAGAAAAGTGAATTTTTTTTATATGAAAAACCGTGAAAAATTTAAAGAAAATTTTATTTTTGGTGATTTTTTTTTGTAAACCCTTTCAGATAATTTATTTCTTCTAAAGTAATACACATGTAACAAATTTAGCTTTTCATCTGTGTTTTGTTTTTATTATTTGCATGATTTGTTAATATTTACTTACATAGCAATTGATATTTACCTATAGATATTCCAGACTAGGTCATTCAGTGTTCAAGGATTTCGATATATATATATATATATTGTATGGACAGCCTTGATGATAATTAGTTCCCTTATGGTGACTAGCTTCAATAATGACCTAAATGTTGATATGCTTCACAGTAAGACTGTCTAGCTACTTACATGCTTCAAGTTTCCCATTTACATTTATCATTAAAGACTGAATATTTACCTGAAATGCTGATCCGAATAAGTGAAGGGTCACTGATAAAGATTCACTAGTTGAGAGTTCATAGTCATTGCTGATTCATAAGTTATGATATGCATTATAAGAGTTCACAGTCATTGCAGATTCAAATTTTAGGGTTCACTGTCATTGAAGAGTCACATTTTAGAGTTCAATGTTATTGAAGATTCACATTTTAGAGTTCACAGTCATTGAAGAGTCACCTTTTAGAGTTTACAGTCATTGAAGAGTCACATTTTAGAGTTCAATGTTATTGAAGAGTCACATTTTAGAGTTCAATGTCATTGAAGATTCACATTTTAGAGTTCAATGTTATTGAAGATTCACATTTTAGAGTTCACAGTCATTGAAGAGTTACATTTAAGAGTTCACAGTCATTGAAGATTCACATTTTAGAGTTCACAGTCATTGAAGATTCACATTTTAGAGTTCACAGTCATTAAAGATTCACATTTAAGAGTTCACAGTCATTAAAGATTCACATTTAAGAGTTCACAGTCATTGAAGATTCCCATTTACGAGTTCATTGTTATTGAAGATTCACATTTTAGAGTTCATTGTTATTGAAGAGTCACATTTAAGAGTTCACAGTCATTGTAGATTAACACTTTACAGTTCATTGTTATTGAAGATTCACATTTAAGAGTACACAGTCATTGAGAGCATGTCATAGTCTTGGTCAGTACATGCTTATGGTTTACTCATTTACTCCATATCATCCTCAGAATCTTCCCCTTTCTCAGCTAGGATTGTTAGGTGGGGGGCCCAAATTATCTTTTTGTGAGAGCGGGGGTCTAATGAAATGTGAATTTTATGGATAAAAGATTATTTAAGTGTTGAATGATTGATGATTTAATGTTGAATGATTGATGGCTTGATGATTTTAATGTTGAATGATTGATGGGATTTTTAAAATGTTGAATGATTTATGGTTTTTAAGTGTTAAATGATTGATTGTTTAGTGTTGAATTATTGATTGTTTAGTGTTGAATTATTTACAATGATTGATGAATAATTGATTTATGATTGATAAGTTATTGATTGATGATTGGGGAATGATTGTTACGGGCCCGTTTGTTTAAGTGTTGAAAGATTGATAAATGATAATCTTTAAGTGTTGAATGGTTGATTATAGAAGATAAATGATTGTTTTAGTGTTTGATAATTGGTAATTGTTTCATTGATCATGAATTGATAATGAATGATTGAAAATTGCTGATTAATGATTGATGAATTAATGATTTATGACTCATAGTCATAGATGGATGATTGATGGATTTCATGATGGAAGTAATTCATGGATGATTTATGACTCATAGAGTGATTAATGATAACTGATGATAATGATTATTTTGTTGTTGGTATCGATAATATAATAATAATTGACCTTATAACCTTGAAATAAATAGGAAGCATTCTCCAAATTATGTAAGTTTATCTCCATCATTTCTTCTTGTTTTTCATTAACTCCTTTGGTCTCAGAAACTTAAAAAAGCTCAAATGTCAATTTTACTCTGTGAATAGGTCAAAAATGTTTTAATAGCTTAAATATTCATAACAGCTTTGACATACTCAGATATTTTCAGTCACGTGAAAAGATCAAAATCACTATGAGTAAACGTTATAGGAATGTTTAAGGGGGAACTTTGTTACATAGTCTTTGTTCTCATCATTTTAATGGTTTCGAGTTTTTAAATTTGGCCTAAATATCACACTTAAAAACGTGAATGATGAACGTGAAACAAAAAGCTAAAATGGTCAAATACGTCTTCCAGGTAAGAATAGAAAAGTATAGCCTTAGCTCTGTACCTCATCTGGCTTTTTGCAGCTATTTTCTAGCCTTTATAGGTTAAAGACAACAGGGTCACAATATCTTTGAAAATAATGTTTCTTGCAAAATGGAATTCACTTCAAAGGATTGCATTTTGTTCTGAAAATGGATATAATAATTAAAGCTTTAAAGCTTCGAAGGGCATTGTCCTTATTAGGGGCAACAAATTCACCACAAATTCTAATCATATTTTTTAAAGTAGTCTGTATACAACAAATCAGTTTTTTATGCCTTTTAAATAATATGAAAATATATTTAGATTTTAAGGGCGTGGCCCCAGTGAAAAGATCTCGCTTATTCACATCAGCAGGTAGTTAAAACTTTTGCAAGATAAGTTATCTATGAATGTGTAATTAAAAGGAAGAAAAAATAATTCTATTTAAACGATTGAAAAAGCCCTAATTACAGGGTAGATCTCTAAAAAGGATAAAATGTTGGGGAAGGGGGTTCCCTTTTCTCCCATCCCAAACCAAATCCCCTCGCTCTCCCTCTCCCACACCCCCTCCCCCCTTTTCTTTAAAAAAATTGTCAACCGAAAATCTTACTGTTCAGGGAGGGGGGCCCGGCCCCCCCACTTTCAAATTCATCTCATTTTTCCTTCCCCCTAAAATACAGAGTTAAAGTGACTTTTTCTATAAAAAAAATACTTGAAAGGTGGGGGGGCAGGGCCCCCCCAGGTTCGGAAGTGGGGGGGCCGGGCCCCCCTGTGCCCCCCCTGTTCCTACGCCTATGAGTAGGCCTACATTCAAACATTTACCGTATTTTGCCTTACTTGTGTGGCAGGCAGTTTGTTTTGTATATAACTTTTATTTGTTAATAAACACGTTTTCTCATTTAATATCTTTGTTTTATTTCTTTGCTTTTAGTTGTACATAATCATTTTAGTTAGCATGTAAAGTTTATTTAGCGTGCCGGTCATTATATTCAGTAAGGGAGGGTTGAGTAAGTCTATGTTACTCTTAAGGTGTTTCAATTTTCCTTAACCAATCCCTTTGTTCTTATTGGCTAATTCAAATCACCGAAAAAGCGCTCATGTCAATTTCACGTGCACTTGTCACTGATCACTCGACGACACAAGAGGGACGATAAATATAAATAAGGTTAGTTATAAACAATTGCTAATCTATATATTTATCATTTGTAGATTTATTATGATAACTTATATATGTTAAGTTATATCTAAAGTAGATCTTTGATAATTAACATTATTTCATCTTTGATGATTTAGTCGCCATCTTGCTATGAGTAATTCAATCAGTAACTAAATATATAATAAGTTTGATACTTTAGTTTAACCCTGTGACGCTGATCACGGAATCTGTCGTCAGCTATGAGGGAGCTAAGGTAATTTGCTCGGCTGAGCCACTCTGGTTGTCCGGAATCAGCTGTCGTAGCGTTGGCAGAGAGAACGTAATCTCCACTTCTCATCCAGCTTGGCTGTGTCCTGGTTCTAGTCGACCGCCGTGGCTGAGAAGTGTCATCAAAGTCCTCTTCTGGCTGAACATCGGGAGGTTCATCTCTGCCGTCTTGTTCTCCACCTGCTGCCTCTGGTCTGTCTTGGTCCTGCTCATCCTGTAGATCAGCAACATCAGTCTGCTCTCTTTCCTCCCCTTCTTCAGTAGGAGTCCCATCTCCTTCTGCAGTCTCAGCTGACTCCTCTTCAGTTGGCCGCTCCACTGAGCTCTCAGTGGAAACTGAAGATCCTGAAGGGTGGGTGTAGCACATAACTGATTCTTCATCAGACAGATCCTCGGTGATGGTAATCTCTGTCTTCTTTCTCCGAGGTCTTGGCACAGGTGGTTGAACTTGTCTCTTTTGGGTAGTTTTCTCACTTGGCACTTCCGGGAGCATAGAGCTAACTGGCAGAAGTAGGTTCCTGTGTAGTACTCTCTTCCTTCCCTCACCACTCTCCTTACCAACTTAAAACACTGGAATGGATGGATTGGGTTGGCGAAGCACTACATACAGACCTTCTTCCCACTTATCAGCCAACTTATGTCTACCGTCGAAGGCCAAAATCTTCACCAGAACACGATCTCCTGGCTCTAACATAGCAGCTCTGGCTCTCTTGTCATATTGAGTCTTCTGCTTGTTCCTCGACTTGTCTGCTGCTGTTGTTGCAAGATCATAAGCTTCCTTTAGTCGTTTTCTCAGTTGCTTCACATAGTCTGTTGTCGACTTCCTGTCCTGAGTTTCGATGTCGAGTCCAAAGTCAAAATCTATTGGGAGTCTCGGATGGCCTCCAAACATCAAGAAGAATGGGGCTAATGTTGTAGACTCATGGCGAGTACAGTTGTAGGCATGAACAAGAGGTCCTACGTGTGCCTTCCAATTATTCTTCTGTTCTGGTTCCAAGGTCCAAAGCATGTCACACAGGGTGCGATTAAACCGTTCTGTCATCCCATTGCCCATTGGATGATAGGGCGTTGTGCGGGATTTCTCAATCTTCAACAGTCTGCAGAGTTCTTCCATAAGTTTCCCTGTGAAGTTGGCACCTTGATCAGAATGTATTCTTTTTGGTAGACCATAATGGACGACAAAGTTGTTGAAAAACGTCTCGGCAGTTGTTTTGGCAGTCATATTCCTTGTGGGATAGGCTTGTATCCATAAAACTCACATATCATCAAACCAAATTTGGGTCCCCACACAGGAATCCATAAAAATCATTTTTATATTTTTTGGAAAGGTAACCTCCAACTCAGCAATCCATATATATCATTGTTTGATCCCCCCCCCTCCCGATCTCACAAAAATTGGGCCCCCCCACTCAACAATCCATATATATCATTGTTTGATTTCTTTGAGAGGCCACCCCCCCGCTCTCACAAAAAAAAAATTGGGCCCCCCCACCCCTCAAACCGTTCCTACGCCACTGCTACTGGTTGCGTATGAAAATATTTCAATACGCAACCCAAACGCACTTGCTATATAGGCCTACGCAGGGCAGAGCAGGGCCCTTAATGAGTTTTCGACTCATTCGAGCTTTTTTAGGTTAACTTATTTTATCATTTGCCATATAGTGTCACCTAAAGTACAACATTGTATCATCTGGTACATGTGATAAGATTTTTTAAAACCAGGGATGTATTTTGATATAGCATTGCATCTCATCTTTAAACATGTTAATGTGTGACCTTGAGAAAAACCTCGTATAGTTAGGGCCTACAGTAAATGTTGGTATAGGTGATCCTTCTACGAAACCACTGGTTCCATTCACTATCTGGAGAGAGAATTTACCGTGTGGCATTTGGAATACAGATATAATATAGAATACATATATATGTACTACAAATGGTAAATTCATAAAGATCATAATCAATATTTGATGGAACAAGTTATCCGGAACAAATTTGTTTACCATTTCATAAAGGAAAAATTATAAAATTTTGACGGTGTTGTTTTGATTTTGAGTAGGTTACCATTACTAAAATACATATTTACCATTTGTAGTAAGGCTTACAATGTACAAAGTGAAACAAGTTTGAATAATACCATAATAGCTTATGGGCCTGTACACTAGCTTAAAGGAGCACAATGCGCTCGCGGGTTAATTAATTATTTGTTGGAAAAGCTTAATTAGCCAAGCGTAACGAGGTCGGAAATCTCAATCAGCGTGACCACTACTCAGCGATGTTTGTTTTGCGCAGCGCACTACTCGCGCGGTACTCAACCGGATACGAGATTGTTTATAAGTCCAAACAATAAGGCCGAATAAAATAAAAAGACGTCGGCGACATCACCGTGTGGTGAGGAAGACGTTAAACCCCAATCCAACAACAACAAGCCGAATAAAATCATCCTTATGTCCAATCAAACTTCAATACTAGGCATACCCAGTAACATCTGCAAACTTATCACGTACCAAAAATTAAAACATTCACTAATATATCTTCGTGAGTTTATCATGAGGTAATAGACAAATTTTTGAGTTCAATATCACATGCCAAGTCGATGAAAAATGTCCGTTGAGGATAAAATATTGTTGTTTTTGGGTTGGAGTTTAACGTCTTCTTTCACCTTACGGTGATGTCGCCGACGTGGATTGAGGATAAAAGGTTGATTATAAGATTATAGGTAAAAAGTCCTCGGAAAAAAAGTACCAGAAAAAAGTCCTTTTTATCGTAAAAACAGATTACATTGATCTTGACATCAAAGTTTTTGTAAAGAATGCATCCTTGAGTATTAATAATTGAAAACTATGTTTGTTTTAACTGACAAAGTAATCTTTGCAATTGATATTGTAAAGAAAGTATGAAGTGTTTATGTATAATGACTTTAAATGCATGGATTAAATTATTAAATTTAGCCATGAAGAACTAACAATGTTTGCGAAGGGTGGAACACCAAGTTTTTCAACTTGGTTGGGCACCACCACCCAAGTGCCTGGGAATCTAGGAAAGAAAGTCACAGGAAAAAAAGTCACTGAAAAAAAGTCATGGAAAAAAAGTCACAGGAAAAAAAGTCACAAAATATATTAATGGCATTTATGTGACTAATTATTTCATTGTTTTAGTAAGAAAGCCTTTGAAATGTATTTTGAATGATTGTTTGGTGTAAAGCCACTTATTTTGAGAACCAATTAAGTTTGGATAGCAGAGTATTGCCATGGTTGTAATCACAAACTTATCAGCATGTTGGTTTTGTTAAATAGCCACTCTGTATGTATTGATAGTAGATTGAGAATATCCACTCTGCAATCTTTTTATCTCTTGATTGAATTCACCCTGTTTAGAGACTCAGACCAGAGACAAACCAAGTCAATTTTTTTCTCAGGTACATATGGTTTATAACAATAAATATTTATCAATAAAATAATTCCTTGATAAATAACATAAAACTTTAAAATATATCAATAAATATATATCAATAAGGAGATGCCACTGTCGAGACCGTCTATGCCCAAGATGCAGTTGGCAGTCGACCAGTGAGGAAGATCAGGAAGAAGTTCCTGAAGATGCTCCAGAAATTGAAGAATCTTTGTCAAGACCATGTTTGTGAGAGAAAATCAATCCCAGAGTTTTTTGTATGGGGTTGGATGGAACATTAGAATAAATAAAGAATTTTGAATTGTCAGGATTAGTGCTGATGTGTATTGAGATGTGAGATGTGAGTAGTGCTCAGACCTGAACAAAGGTGCTAAGACAAGTGAAAGATTAGTGCTAAACAGTATTAAAATTAGTGCTCATGAAATGTCTTAAGGTCCAAAAGCAGATAATGTTATTGTTTTAATATAAAATGTTATGAAAAATATGTATGTTAGTGTTTTTATTGATGGATAATAAAATCTTTGTCTAAATGTTTCAAATAGATCAAATATTTATCATCTTTCTTTAACAGGTATCATAAACAGTAATGTCTCCTTGGATTTCAGGCAGTGAAATAAACAGGACTATTTTTACTTGTTTAATTGTGAGGATAATAAAATACATCGCTGATATTTGTAATCACTGTAATCACACCCAATACATTGATAAAATATACATCTCGTTAGTACCACCTTATCTATCTTTGTAATTTTCTTTTATGACGACCGGACACCTGTCATTTTATACGTTGTGTATCTATAGCAATGAAAGTGCGAAATGTCTAGTCGTATGACGTAAACAGTGACATAACTGTCCGGGCACTAACTAACTTGTCATCACAATAGGCGACAGATTGTCTGGCCTATAGTGACCAACGAATTTGTACATAACAGTGACCGCCGACTGTCTTGGTATCTTACTGCAGACCGAATGTCTAGACTAGTGACTAACGTATTCGTACATGGCAGGGACCGCCAATTGTCCTGGCACCTTTCTGCAGACAAAATGTTAACCAATGATATTGAAGAATATAATCCGACCAATGAAAAGCAGAAAAAGAATGTAAATTTATTTCATAGGACTCCCCTTCATCACTATATGTTAAACCTTGATGGATCATGTATGATGTTAACAAATACAGTGGATCATATACATGGATGCTTCTAGCAGGTATGTTTTTATCGTGTTCAATACGAGTTAAGGAAATATCCCCCCCCCCCCATTCAATATTTCGTAAAAAAAATATGATAAGATGAAAGAGAAGCAACCATACTGTACTTTGTGTAGGTTTATTCGTAGAAGAAACGGGTTCGTAGATGGGATTTTTACAGTTTCGTAATGAAAAACAGTGTTTCGTATAGAGTGACAAATTGTGAAATAAGTTCATATAAGCAATAAATTATCATTGTAAATGATAGTATACAAATTCAAAGGAGAATAATTGTACATCCAATATATAAATACGATCGATGTTATGTCTTGTATAAATAAACTGAGTAGATACTTTGTAAATATTACATCAAACTATATAATATATATTTACAATATTAAATGAAAATTTAAAAACCTCCACGAAGCTTTTTTCCCTGAAAACAATCGGTCATGAAGGGGATTCCCCTGTCAAAACTACGACCGCATCTCGCTGTGTCAGTGCCCAGTCTTCACCACGTGACCTTAATTGCTACCCGCTAAATCAACAAGTGAAGAAGCGAGCAAAGCTCACATACCCCCGCTCTCCACTTTGTTCAAAGAATTTCAAATAGTAAAACTGATTAATATTGGTTAAAGTACGATCGTTGAGTATACAGTAAGTCATTGTGTAAGTCTTCTTTCAACTGAAACCCAAATACCGAATTCATTAATAGGTTTTACAATTAAAAGGGTACATCTAGAGATAATGGTTGATCTTTGTTTCAAATTTGAGGTAGTTATCATGAATATTCTACGAGATGCACTGAGGACAAAACTATTTTTGTTATGTTTTCCAAAGAAACCACAGAGAAGAAAATCCATATATAAGTGTATGAAGTTTGGTGAAGCTAGCATAAATAGTTTGGGAGATATGATCAGACAAAAGACTTTGTCATAGAGTCACTGTTTTAGTCATGTTTCCATGGAAACCGCCAAAAATTAAAAAAATGTGATGGTCTTATCCTCAAATGGCACATCTAGGGATCATGATTGATAATTGTATGAAGTTTGATGAAGCTAGCATGAATAGTTTGGGAGATATGCTCCGGACAAAAGACTTGGTCATAGAGTCACTGTTTGAGTCATGTTTCCATGGAACCCGCAAAAAATAAAAATAATTTGTTGGTCTCACCCTCAAAAGGCACATCTAGGGATCATGGTTGATAAGTGTATGAAGTTTGGTGAAGCTAGCATGAATAGTTTGGGAGATATGCTCTGCACAAAACGACTTCCTCAAAGAGTCACTTTTTAGTCATGTTTCCATGGAAACCGCAAAAATGAAAATTCAGAAATAGTTCTAACCCTCAAAAGGCACAACTAGGGATCATAGTTGACATGTGTATGAAGTTTGATGAGGCTAGCATGCATAGTTTTGGAGACATGCTCCGCACAAAACGACTTCCTCAAAGAGTCACTTTTTAGTCACGTTTCCATGGAAACCGCAAAAATGAAAATTCAGAAATAGTTCTAACCCTCAAAAGGCACAACTAGGGATCATGGTTGACATGTGTATGAAGTTTGATGAGGCTAGCATGCATAGTTTTGGAGATATGCTCCGCACAAAGTTTTGGGACGGACGGACGGACAGACGGACAGACGGACGGACGGAAAGAATGAACGCTATATACCCCCGCTTACGCTGTAAGGCGGGGGTATAATTACGTAACGGTCTCATTAACGGTGGTCAATTCGCCTTGACCCGCGAGCGCATTGTGCCCCTTTAAAAACACCAAGACAGACAGTAATATTACATGTAGTTATGATAAGGTAGGCCTATAACAATAACTACGTGTCCAATGAAGTTATATTCGTTATCAGTGTTTGATAAGATTAGGCCTACAGTACGCTGACTATCAAACCGGCGATGAAAACAACGACACACGACCTAGCTGTGAGTGGCTGGGTTCAAAGGTCGAATATCTCAGCCAGGGGAGGTAAGTGCGGATGTTGATCGAGAGAGATCACATGACTTCGTTTGACAGCTGAGCAGTTCACTGATCTCCTGCCGTACTTAGACACTGGCAGCAGATCTAATGAGTTTACCCTTACGTGGTCGTTGTGATAATGTTCTTACTGCAACTGGTAAGATAATGTTGCTTTGTTGACACCATTCGTCCATTCAATTCTGTTTGTGGGGTCAAGAGGTGAACGCCTGAATGATAGTCATACGGAAGCAGTAGCAGAAATCAACAGCACCATGACAGAACTCTTGTGGTTTCTCGCACTGGCACTGTTGTTCGGGGTGATAAAAATATTGAATCTCTCAAGTATAGCCGTCGCACCGGATCTTTTCTTCAAAGACAAATCATCCGCCTTTATGAAAACCGTTCTTGCTGCATGTCCCATCTTCTTGGAACCGTAAGTTGATTGAGTGCTGGTAGCAAAGGGAAAGCGAAAAGGTGAACAGTCTAAATATAGACTTTTGATTTTCAGTACAGCTATTAAAAAGAATGTGTAGACTCTAGAGATGATATTTATGAAATGAAATTAGTAAAATTTCTAATGATCTCCATACCAAGTTCAGTAACAGGTTCTAATCATACAAAATTTATGAAGATTAATGATTTACTTTGGTGAAGAATAACACAAACAAAATTTATTCTATCATTTATAGAATGGTTTGCAAGGATCAGATAAAAAAAACATACATTTTGTTTCTGATATTCTTCCTTAATAATTAACAAATCGTCTGTTTGTCTGGACAGAGCTTAATTATTATAAGAATAATCAATGAGTTGCGAGGAATTACGGATTATCTGTCCTGAGTTAATTATAGTGATAAACTCCGAGCTTCAGCGAGGAGTTTGACACAATAATTCACGAGGGACAGATAATCCGTAATTCCGAGCATCGAGTTGGTTATTCTTTTTCTTACCCAAGATAATTTTGATGCGTAAAAACGGTAAAAAAAAGAGAAACATTAAAAAACTACGCTCGGCCGGTAAAGTACAAATTGTATTCATACGCCATTCATAAATTTGCTCACTACTTCAGGATGGGCGTCTCTAAGTAGTTCGCAACTCAAGATCTTATTTGAAATAGTTTATTATATTGATGTCACATTATATCCCAAAAATATTGTTTAATATCATTAAAAAGCGCTTTTATTTACCTCGCACAACCGAAAAGAAAAAGTAAGACGTTGTTAGCTCTCGTTACGTTTGACAAGCCTAGTGAGGAATGTATGACATCACTGTTTGACGTCATAGAGCTATGACATAACGACAGTTCGGCGATCGACTCTCCCACCTAGCCGCCTTGAAGATTTAAACTTGTATTTACGACAAAGAAAACATCAGAAGGTCTTGATTTCCCATTAAAATTTTTTTAGTAATTTGTGACTTTCGCAATTTAAGTATAAGATTTTTCATCTATATCTCTCAACTGAAATAGAAGATCCATGCAATTCATGAATGGATGCAAAAAAGTTCCGTCAACCAATCAAAATGCAGGTTATTTTTAGATAAACTGTAATTCCCATGACCATTATGCAAACTTTAATACCCGGCATATCCTTGCCCGCTTGGGTAAGAAATAAGGTTTTGGCTCCGTCCATCCGTGGGTCTACCCGTCTGAGTTATTAATTTAAAGGGACCATTCAAGGGGTATTTTTTTGGAAACGAAATTCAGGAGGATTTTCCTGTTAACAAATATACATGATTTCTCAAAAAAGAAAAACATTGTGAAATGAAGCCAATCATCGAAGCTACGATCATTGAATGCATTACTAATTTACTATGACGAAATGTTGTCATAACTGATAACTTTTATTATGAATTATTTGTAAATATGCTCCTCTTGAATCAATGAATTTGTTATTTCTTAATTTGGTTAAATATTTTGCATATTACAGCACATTTGTTTTTTCGCAATGCTAACATTTCAAAATGGCCAAATATCATCTGATCGAGAAGTATTGACTTTTGCAGGAAATAATCATTTTAAGGCTTACTGGTGTCGTATTGTGACAACAGGAAGGTTTGAAGTTGCAATCGGTATCAAAACACGACATTGAGGCGCATCAATTACTTAAACGTAATTATGTAAGCTAATCTAAAGCAGTCAGAATGACTGTCATGAGTTGAAAATGTTTGATAGATTATATAACTAGTATTCATGTAAATTGGATAGGGGTGACTATTGACCCCAAGGGACTATTGCGATAGCGATAGTCTATTGCAGGGTACTATTGCGATACCGATAGTCTATTGCAGGGTCCTATTGCGATAGCTATTGCGATAGTTTATCAATAAAGGAAACAGAAAGGAACAGTGTTTTATTGACTTTGTCTCATTGTAATGGGTAAGTGAATTACTTTAAGTTATTTTTCAGGAAACAGATTTTGCCGCTTTGTTTGTAACGATTTCAAAATCGGCTGCACTCGTGGAAGTCGCCATTTTGTAACTGGTCGCTCTTAGCAATTTGCTATTTTTTGCTCGCGGCGATCTGTTTGCTGTTACCGTTTCCAGTATTTTCCAAATGTAAAAATATGTGTTTGTGTGTGGATTTTACTTTTAACATTCAAGTTAACAACTGATTTTTAGCTCATCTGGCCTGTAAGGCCCGATGGGCTTATGGCATGGCATGGTCCGGCGTCCGTCCGTCCGTCCGTCCGTCCATCCGTCCATCCGTCCGTAAACTTTGTGGAATTTCGACTTCTTCTCCAGAACCATGAGGCCTAGAAAGCTGAAACTTTGTGTACAGACTCCTTGGCTAGTAAGGATTATAAATTGTAGCTTTGGTGGCCCTGTGACCCCTAATAAGGGCCACAGGGGCCACGCCCTAAAAGCCTATTTTCATCTTCTTCTCCAGTACCATGAGGCCTAGATAGCTGAAGCTTTGTGTACAGACTCCTTGGCTAGTGAAGATTATAAATTGTAGCTTTGGTAGCCCTGTGACCCCTAATAAGGGCCACAGGGGCCACACCCTAAAAACCTATTTTCATCTTCTTCTCCAGAACCATAAGGCCTAGAAAGCTGAAACTTTGTGTACAGACTCCTTGGCTAGTGAGGATTATGAATTGTAGCTTTGGTGGCCCTGTGACCCCTAATAAGGGCCACAGGGGCCACACCCTAAAAACCTATTTTCATCTTCTTCTCCAGAACCATAAGGCCTAGAAAGCTGAATCTTTGCATACAGACTCCTTGGCTAATGAGGATTATAAATTGTAGTTTTGGTAGCCCTGTGACCCCTAATAAGGGCCACAGGGGCCACACCCTAAAAACCCATTTTCATCTTCTTCTCCAGAACCATAAGGCCTAGAAAGCTGAAACTTTGTGTACAGACTCCTTGACTAGTAAGGATTATAAATTGTAGCTTAAGTGGCCCTGTGACCCCTACTAAGGGCAACAGGGGCCACGCCCTAAAAGCCTATTTTCATCTTCTTCTCCAGAACCATGAGGCCTAGAAAGCTGAAACTTTGTGTATAGCCTCTTTGAAGAGTGAGGATTATAAATTGTAGCTTTGGTGGCCCTGTGACCCCTAATAAGGGCCACAGGGGCCACGCCCTAAAAGCCTATTTTCATCTTCTTCTCCAGAACCATGAGGCCTTAATAGCTGAAACTTTGTGTACAGATTCCTTGGCTAGTAAGGATTATAAATTGTAGCTTTAGTGGCCCTGTGACCCCTACTAAGGGCCACAGGGGCCACGCCCTAAAAGCCTATTTTCATCTTCTTCTCCAGAACCATGAGGCCTAGATAGCTGAAGCTTTGTGTACAGACTCCTTGGCTAGTGAAGATTATAAATTGTAGCTTTGGTAGCCCTGTGACCCCTAATAAGGGCCACGGGGGCCACACCCTAAAAACCGATTTCCATCTTCTTCTCCATAACCATAAGGCCTAGAAAGCTGAAACTTTGTGTACAGACTCCTTGGCTAGTGAGGATTATAAATTGTAGCTTTGGTAGCCCTGTGACCCCTAATAAGGGCCACAGGGGCCACGCCCTAAAAGCCTATTTTCATCTCCTTCTCCAGAACCATGAGGCCTAGAAAGCTGAAACTTTGTGTATAGCCTCTTTGAAGAGTGAGGATTATAAATTGTAGCTTTGGTGGCCCTGTGACCCCTAATAAGGGCCACAGGGGCCACACCCTAAAAACCTATTTTCATCTTCTTCTCCAGAACCATGAGGCCTAGAAAGCTGAAACTTTGTATGCAGACTCCTTGACTGGTGAAGATTATAAATTGTAGCTTTGATGGCCCTGTGACCCCTATTTAAGGCCACAGGGGCCACACCCTAATAACCTATTTTCATTGTCTTCTCCAGAACCATAAGGCCTAGAAAGCTGAAACTTTGTGTACAGACTCCTTGGTTAGTGAGGATTATAAATTGTAGCTTTGGTTGCCCTGTGACCCCTAATAAGGGCCACAGATGCCATGCCCTAAAAACCTATTTTCATCTTCTTCTCCAGAACAATGAGGCCTAGAAAGCTGAAACTTTGTTTGCAGACTCCTTGACTGGTGAAGATTATAAATTGTAGCTTTGGTGGCCCTGTTGCCCCTAATAAAGGACACGTACAGGAACGTCCTTCAAATCTTTTTTCATCTTCTTCTCCTGAAGTATAAGGCCTAGAAAACTGAAACTTGTCGCCTATATACTTAATTTTATGATTGGTGCCCATGTGGCCTCTACAAAGGGGAATCACATTGGCCACACTCTACAGCATAATTGATGATGAAGCCTGATGAGCTACAGAGCCAATGGCTCTATTTTTTTCAAATTGTCAATACTATCGATAGTTAAGACATGCTATCGATACTATTGATCGTATTAAAAAAGACTATTGATAAAGTACAATCGGCAGAGCAACTATCGCGATAAGTCGATAGTTCTATCTATCGTTACACCCCTAAAATTGGACATGTGAATTTGTCTCTTGCAAACATTTTTATCTGAACAGTTTTTATTAGGGATGTCACGATACACCGATGCATCAATGAATCGTCGTGGTACAGTTCACCTGGTACGATACAGTTGACTGTATCGTGATACAAATTTTTGTGAATATTGTTAATATTTTGGTGAATATTGAATCCAGAAATTCAGAGTTTATTATAATCCTCTTTAAGATAGCTTTGATATAGCACTGAATGACTTTTTCATGAAGACGATGGCTTATATTTATGTTTAAATGCTGGTTACTCAGATAATTCTTGTGAGAAATACTAAAGTTAGATCTGTGAATTTGTATCTCACAGTAAAAATGTCGCATTTAGTGTATCGCAATATGTATCGTATCATGACCTTAGTATCATGATAAGTATCGTATTACGAGGTACCTTTATCATGACATCCATAGTATTTATTATATAATTGCAATTTTTGGAACAAATATTTGAAATAATTTGAATACTGTATATAAAATGAATTATGCAATTAACGTTCGCATCAAAGCAAACCAATATGAAATGCAGGGAGTGGCTCTTTAAATGTGAATTACATATACATGTAGATTCTTATCATTCTAATATACCTGTTTTATAGTTTTATCACGGCAGTCAGTGAAAAAGCTATGCTTTCTATCAGGTGTTGTGAATAAGCACCAGGCCTCCATTAAGAGTCGGGGGACAAAACCCCTTACATATCGTAAGAACCCAGGAAAGGAAATACGGTATTAATTGATAGGGTAGCCAACTTTGCTAGTGTGCTGTGCAAAGATCAGAAGCATGCAATTGTTTTTTTTACAGAGATATGACCCATGATTTTAGACTTGAATAAAGGACAATGAACTAAAATGAAAACCAATTTAGCAGGGGATGTTGATGACAGGGGTCGAAATTAGTCCTATTGGGGTACTAGCCATTTGGACTAGTGCATTCCTGTGAGCACTAGCCCAAAGATATTCTGACTAGCCAAATTCACAGATATGATCGAACTTTTTAAAAATTCAACTAGTCCTATGGACTACCAATGATTGCACATTACTAGCCCAGCATATTTTTCACTAGCCATTGGCTACCGGGCTAGTGCTAATTTCGAACCCTGATTGATGACTAGCCTGTATTGTCTTATTGTTGGTAATATTTTATGTGAATAAAAAAATATCAAGAAATCATCAAATTACAAGCAAGCTATTTAGTCACTTAGTCAAGAATAAACAATTTTTGTTGTCTCAAGATAATAGTTTCAGCATGGCAACCAAGGCAGCTTAAGCTATCCTCTATCAAACTGAACCCAGTGGCTTGCCGTCTGCTGCAGATATATTCCGCCTCTGCTCTGGGGGAAGAGCGGCCACATCCAGACCATCGTGTACGGGAAGATGGGACGCATCCAGTACCCGGATCTGAAGGGGGAACGCCACCACCACGTGATGCCTGACGGAGCCACAGCCACCTTCGATGTGTACCACCCACTGGCCCAACATCCCTCTGCAGGTACACGCTGCACATCATGCATCTACCATTTTTATCTCATCTGGCCTGTAAGGCCTGATGGGCTAATGGCATGGTATGATGTCCGGCGTCCGTCCATCCGTTAACTTTGCACATTTTTTAGGATGAGGATAAGGCCTACAAAGCTGAAACTTTGTGTACAGACTCCTTGACAGGTGGGGATTATAATATATAGCTTTTGTGGCCCTGTGGCCCCTGATAAGGGCCACAGGGGTCATGCCCCTAAAACCTATTTTCATCTTCTTCTCCAGAAGCATAAGGCCTAGAAAGCTGAAACTTTGTGTACAGACTCCTTGACTAGTCAGGATAAAAAAATGTAGCTTTGGTGGGTGGCCCTGTGGCCCCTAATAAGGGCTGTAGATGTCACGCCCTAAAACCTTTCTTTTTCTGAAGCTGAAAATCTGGTAGCGACTTATTATATTATTATGAGGATTGTAAATTTTAGCTTTTGTGATCCCTTATGGCCCCTTAAAAGGGCCTGGTGGACCTTTGGATCCTTTACCCTAAATTATTATTTAAATATCTGAGCAATTATCATTTCTGAATTGATCAACAGTATCTGAAATCACATTGTCTTTATGCTTATTTTAGGATTTGTGACCGTGTGGCCCCTATAAAGGGGGAACCACATTGGCCACACTCTACAGAATAATTCAATATGTAGCCTGATGAGCTACAGAGCCAATGGCTCTATTTTTATTTTTTGGAATAAGATTTTCAGAATTCATTCATTATTCTGCAGGTGACTACACAATGTTGGTATGTCCTGGCATCGCTAACAGTAGTGAGAGCTGCTATATCCGTACACTGGTGGACCTGGTGCGGCGAAGTGGCTACCGCGTGGCAGTCCTTAACCATCTGGGGGCCCTGCGGGACGTCTCCCTCACATCTCCCCGCATCTTCGACTTTGGTCAGTAGTCCACTCATTTGGTCGTAATCTCATAGTGAAACTGATGTATATATGAGTTAGCTTAGTCTTACACTCAGACTATAGTTCATGACATTTTTAGCTCATCACACCTGAAAGGCCCGATAGGCTTATAGCATGGCATGGTGTCCGCCATCCATCCATCCGTCCATCAATCAATCCATCAGAACCAAAAGGTGTAGAAAAGTGAAGTTTTTAACTTACCTTACCTTAGAGTTGCATGTTCCTATGCTTACCGACCAAAGATTGAACCTCGTGTTGACGGGGCTATCTTCTATATGAACCTAGTAGTGATACGGGAAGTGACCCGACAATACGGGCAGGTACACCGGAAGGTAGTACTCAATCACGTGATTATCAAAATCTCACACTTTTTTCCTTTGGTCCGTATCGTACGGACCTCGTGTATGATATTGTGTGTTTTTGTACTTTCAGATATTTTGATTTTTGGTATGTATTCACATTGCTATCTTTTACCAAGTATATTATTCAATTATTCACACCTACCTTTTCATCGCATTTTTCTTCTCGTCTGGAAAATTCCTTCTCGAGGTTTTTTTCCCTTCTCGACTTGTAATTTTTGCTGCTTCGCATTCTTAAACGCATCGTTTTTCCTTTTCTTACGTTTTCCCTGCATTTTCTGCACTGTTTACGTTTGATTTGTTCTCCTTTCCCCCTTGAAATGTTGTTTTTCTCGCATTTCGTAATGGCGGTGTTTGCTCAACAGCGTGGTGTCGTCAAGCGGTTCGTTGTCGTTAATGGACGTTTTGTGTTTTTTTTCACAAATAATGTTTTTTTAAGCACCCCTTTATACTTTACATCCCCCTTACGTTATGTATTGTTATAAAATTGCTTTTTGGGCTCTTGCAAAAGGTTTTTCGTTTTTACGACATTCCCTTTGTTAGATGTTAAACCTCTGTAGTTCGCAAGCGGTTCTTCCAGAGAGCACTTAGGATGTCTGCCGACAACACTGAGAGATCTACCCCACTTGTGAGGTCCCCCCTCTCCCTACAGGGAGTGCTGATGATCCTCCTCCAGTCGTACCTGCCCCCCCTGTTGTGGAGAACCCATCCGTGGTCGTACCTCCTCTGATGTGTCCCCTCCTCTGATGTGTCCCGGGCCTCCTCCAAGCGCTCCTCAATCGTCAGGACCTACAACGGAGCTCCAAGTCGGCTGACAGAACCTCCAAGCGTTCTTTGACCTCCATGTCTCCAGTAGACAAGCGTAGGAGTCGCTCCTCTTCGCCCCGACGACCCTCCCGGCGCTCCTCTCGATGCTCCAGAAGTTCTCCTCTGCGCTCCTCGTGGTCTCGACGCTCGCCTCGGCGCTCCTCTTCACCTCGGCGCTCCCCGCCGTCCCGACGCTCACCTCCACCTGTCCATAAATACGGAGCTCCGTAGGACTCTCAAACCTATCTCGGCCTTGGCCTCCGCTACTGACGCCATCTCACAGGACCTAACGGAGGAGAACCCGTCCAGACTTCATCATCTCTCCACGATGATGAGATGGCAGGCCAGGACCTTAGGTGACGTGGTCGACCACCTACGCTCGGCTGTGGCTAATGTGCTTACCATCCGCTGCACGGGACTCCTGGACCCCTGTAATTGGAGTGATGAGTTCAGGAAAACGTTGATGAGAGCTCCTTTCACCTCATCTACAGTCTTCGCCGGTCTCATCCCAGAGGTTTACAAGGAGCACGCGTCCCTCACACAGACGGAGGTCACACTGTCGGGGATTCATGCTCTCAACACAGCCATCAACTTTAACACCACACAGGAGGAACTCAGTCAAGGGCGCCCAGAAGTCTCGTGGCAGAGGGAGACAGTCTGGTGGCCAACAGCAACAACAGCAACAACATCAGCCCCGGAATGGACCCAAGACACCTGGTGGGCCCAAGTTCCGAAACTACAAGCGTCGCTGAAGTTGTGGGAACTCACGACTGGGATCTCCCGCCCCCAGTCGTCTCTATCCACCCTACCCCCGTAGGCGGGAGACTCTGGATCTTCTGGCCCAACTGGACAATACTAGAAGATCCCTTCGTGATGGACATACTCAAGACAGGTTTCAAATTGCCAATGACCTCGTCTCCGCCCCTGACCAACCTGCCCCGGTCACGCGTGTACCCGCAAGCCCTTCATGCTCAACTACTCACGAATATCGACATTCTGTTAGAGAAGAGGGCCATAGAAAGAGTGCTAGAACCCAATGACGCCCCAGGGTTCTACTCTCCCATCTTCCTTGTCACCAAGAAGAACTCGGACAAGTTGAGGATGATTCACAACCTCGCGGTCTTCAACGAACGTTACTTGGAGAGACCGTCCCACTTCAGGATGGTGTCCTTGGAGCAGCTGCGTTCCCAACTACAGCCTCAGGACTGGATGGTCAGCCTCAATCTCCAGGACGCCTACCTTCACGTCCCAATCTTCGAACCTCATCGGAAGTACCTGAGGTTCGTGATAGATCAAAGGCACTACCAGTGCAGGGTCCTGCCATTTGGAATTTCTACGGCCCCGTGGTTGTTCACCAGAATCACGGCTCCCATTGTGAAGTTCCTTCACCTCCGGGGGATCCGGTTCGACCCCTACATAGACGACTGTCTCATGAGTCACGCCTCGTCTGCTCTTCTACACAGACAGACGGTGTTCGTCCAGAGGCTTCTGGAGCAGCTGGGTTGGCTTGTCAACGCAGAGAAGTCCTCCTTGACCCCGTCTCAACAGCTGACCTTCATCGGCGGCCTTTTTCAGACGGATCGGGCTCGGCTGACTGTCCCACAAGACAGGTGGATCAAGATCTCGACCTTCGTTCCTCGAACACTAAGGGAACCTCTGAAACTCAGGGATTGGCAATCGCTGTTGGGCCTGTTAACCTCTGCTCAAGATCTCACCCTCAGAGGAAGGCTAATGCTGAGACCACTGCAGAACTTCCTCAAGCCTCGTATCGTTGCAGACGACATCAGGTCCGAGTTCGAGCTCCCCCCTCATCTCCATCAGTTTCTGGAGTGGTGGACGATCCAATTGAACGTTTGCCGCGGCGTCTCTTTGATAGAGTTCGCCCCTAATCAACAGCTGTTCGTGGATGCGTCCCTTCAGGGGTGGGGAGCTCACTTCAACGATCTCACAGTCTCAGGGGTTTGGGAGGACAACCAGAGCTCCTGGCACATAAACCACCTGGAGATGCAAGCTGCAGTGTTGGCGGTACAACATCGAACTGATCTGTTGAGTTCTTCACAGACCTCTGATAGACCTGTTCGCAACCAAGCTAAATCATCAGCTCCCAGTGTATGTATCCCCACTTCCGCATCCGGCGGCGTGGGCAGTGGACGCCCTATCCCTGTCATGGGAGGGTCTGGATGCCTACGCTTTTCCTCCTCCGATCCTGCTCCCAAAGGTGGTCGCCAAGATCAAACAGACACAACAGATACATCTGCTTTTGGTCGCGCCTTGGTGGCCGGCGAGAACGTGGTTCCCAGATCTAAGAGACCTCGTCGAAAGGGACCCCAAACTACTTCCTCCTTGGTCAAACCTTCTGGTACACCCTCACAGCCATCTACCTCATCAGGACCCAGAGAGGTATCATCTGTGCACTTGGGTCATCTCAAGAAGGCCTTGAGATCCAAGGGTTATTCGTCTCAAGTTGCCAACACCATTGCCAGGGCACATCGCCTCTCGACTAGATCTTTGTACGATGACAAATGGCTGTCTTTCGAAAAGTTTTGCTTTGACCGCGCTCAAGAGCCGTATAGGCTACTCCCCAGTTCCTGGCAGAGTTTATGTTGTACTTGCGAAGGCATCGATCTCTGAAGGGCAGTACTATTTGTACTTACTTTTCAGCCATCAATTCGGTGCTGTCGGTTAAGAGAGGTTCCAAGATCTCTACGGTTCGGGAACTTATTGCCATGCTGAAGGCCTTCAAGCAGAAGGACCAGAAGAGGAAGTTCCGCCCTCCTGCCTGGGACCTCAACGTTGTACTTAAGTACTTACGAGGTCGCCCGTTTGAACCCCTGGGGTCTGCTTCCTTTGAGGACTTGACCAAGAAGACCGTGTTCTTAGTGGCCATGGCGACTGCGGCTCGTGTAAGCGAGATTCACGCCCTCGATGTCACGAGAGTCCGTTTTGAACAAACTAGACATGGCTCCATCCACTTGGGTTTACTCTGGGATTTTATCGCCAAGAATCAGCTTCCGGGACAAGCGGATAGAATGTTCACCATCCCCCCGCTGTCCTCCATTGTTGCCAGTGCTGAAACTGAAGAGTTGTCCCTTTGCCCTGTGCGAGCTCTCAGGGCCTACATCGACCGCTCCGCTACCAAGAGAGGGTCAAGGAAGCGTTTGTTCGTTCCCTTTTCCTCCTTGGTTAAGGGTGAGATAAGTAAAAACACTATATCCCTCTGGCTTCGTTCCACCATCCTGTCGGCTTTCGTTGCTGCAGGTTTGCCTCATCCGGTGGCCAACAACCCCCATGAGATCAGGGCATTGGCGTCCACAATGGCCCTCCACAGGAACTGTTCGGTCCAGACCATTATGGAGGGATGTTTTTGGCAGTCTTCCACCATCTTCGCCTCCCACTGTCTCCGAGATTTGGCTGTAGAAGATGTGAACGGCTTACAGTCTTTTGGACCCTTGGTGTTTGCCCAGCAGCTCACCAAGCCATCTTCCCACTAGGAATAGAATTATTTTTCTTTCCCTTTCTTCTTACCTTAGTGTTTTTGCTTTGGGCTTAGGCTGACTGTTGGTTTTTTCATCTCTTCAGATTCGTCACCTCCAGTCCCCTTCTGCCCTACGGTCACAGTTTGGTTGGTCCTCTGGAGTCCTTCCCGCCTTCCTTGCTGTCGAATCGTATGCAACTCTAAGGTAAGGTAAGTTAAAAACTTATTAAAATCTAAATATTTTAGAGGTTTAAAAGACTTACCTTACCTTAGTAGGTTTATTCCCGCCCATCGTTGGACTCTTCCTCCCCTCTTCTTCGGACTCCCTCAGACTTTTTCTGGCGGAAAAAAGTGCGAGATTATGGTTATCACGTGATTGAGTACTACCTTCCGGTGTACCTGCCCGTATTGTCGGGTCACTTCCCGTATCACTACTTGGTTCATATAGAAGGGTGCAGGTCAAAATGGCCACAACGACAAAATGGCCACAGACCCCCAAGTCAAAATGGCCACACTAAAAAGTCAAAATGGCCATAGGTCCTAGTCAAAATGGCCAAACTGAAAAGTCAAAATGGCCACAGGTCCTAGTCAAAATGGCCATATAAAAACTTTTATTAATTGGAAAAACATAGTAGAAATATTTTATGTTTCTTTCATTTGCGATGAGGTAAACTAGTTGCATTGGTTGTTTTTAATCAATGTAACACTTGACACTGTAATAAACTATGTTGTTGTAGTTGTTGTTATTGTTATAGTTGTTGTTGTTGTTTAATCAAAAGTTATCAAGGTACCTCCTTGACATTTTATGATACATAATATTTTGGTGTTGATAGCACTGCAATTCACTTGTTCATTTAATAGGATAGACATATCTCGATATCCAGTCCAGTAATGTGTGGCCCTGACGCAAGTCAGAACAATCTGTTTTTGGTTAACAATTATGATAACAATGTGCTTTCAGTGAAAATGAAATATCCAAATACATTATTGTAGGAAATTGAGGAAGAGTTCAAAGGATTTTCAACTTTCTTTATATATTGCTAGATCTAAACAGTTTCTTAAAAATAACATTAGGGGCATACATATCGGTCAAAATATGTAATAGATATTATGTCTATATGAAAAAAGATTGTTCAGGTGGTCAATCATGACAAATATCTTCATTCATAGTTAAACATTTATCAAATATCCTGAACTTTTTTGGGAGTTTATTTCCGACTTCTTAAAATGGTGAATGAACTTATTGTCATCATTACTGCTAGAATTAATTAATCAACAGATGATGATTTGAAAAATTATCAAATATTTTAAAACCTACTATAGTCTGCAGATAATTTATTACAAATGATATTCTGTTATATCCATTTTAGATACATGTATATACATCATCCTTACAAAGTTTTCAAAAACAGAAGCAATTGTGCCCCCAGGCAAATAGGAGATTATCTTATTATGACATCACTCAATTACCGTTACTTAAGCTAATTAATCCAATCTATTAGGGATTAAAGTTTGTCCTGCCAGGCTTCTGGCATAGAAGGCATGCTACTTGGTTGCTACTGTTCTGATCTGTGAGAATACAGGTGACCAGTCATATGTCTACATAACTGATTTGATTAATTAAACATTCGTTCATGATGTCATGACAAAATTGAAATAAAAACAATTTATGATATTAAAGGCTTTTCCAAGTTTTAAAGGATAGGATTGTTGTCACTCACATGTACATTTCATCATACAAGTAATACAAACAATGCACAAGGTTAACACAAGCAATCAGTTACTTATTTGTGAGAGACAAAAAAACAAAAATAAATTATCTAAATAAATAAATATATATATATTTTAAGTTTTGGTGATATCAAAATAATATATTAAGATAACAATGTGCATTTAACTATTTACATTTATACCTTCAAACTATAATTATACCATAATTATTAATCAATGCAAATGTCTGAATTCACCCCAAGCGAGTGCAACATAAAGATAATGCTAATGTTGTTTAATTATTTCAGTAATATTTCTTTTTCATTTTGACTATGACTTGTGGCCATTTTGACTATGACTTGTGGCCATTTCGACTTTTCAGTATGGCCATTTTGACTTGGGGTTTGTGGCCATTTTGACTTTTTTGTGGCCATTTTGACTTAACTGTTTTGTGGCCATTTTGTACCTTTGGCCATTTTGACTATAACCCATATAGAAGATAGCCCCGTCAACACGAGGTTCAATCTTTGGTCGGTAAGCATAGGAACATGCAACTCTAAGGTAAGGTAAGTCTTTTAAACATCTAAAATATTTAGATTTTAATAAATCTTGTATACAGACTAGTGAGGATTATAAATTTTAACTTTGGTGACCCTGTGACCCATTATAAAGGCCACAGGGGCCACACCCTGAAAAACTATTTTTGTCTTCTTCTCGAGAACCAAAAGGTGTAGAAAGCTGAAATCTTGTGTACAGACTCCTTGACTAGTAAGGTTTATAAGGTGTTACTTTGGTGACCCTGTGACCCCTAATAAGGCCAACAGGGGCCACGTCCTAAAAGCCTATTTTCATCTGCTTCATCTTCAGAACCAAAAGGCTTAGAAAGATGAAATTACATTATTTATAGGTTTGGTGGCTCCGTGCCCCCCATAAGTTTGATATTTCAAGACTTCAGTTATCATCATTCATTCACATGACAAAATGTTTGTCTTTAATTAATCGTGGTCATGAAATGGTGGTCAAAGTAAAGTGGTTGTATGCGAGCTGTGGCAGTGTGCTCACTTTTGCCTTGTTTACATTGTTATGTAATTTTTACATTCAAACGGTCAAAACCTGTCATAAAGCTAATAATACAATACAAATACAAGTATCCCAAAGAGAATACCCTTCAAAGAATCTGAAACATCTTCAACTTTGTTCCCGTGAGATTGTGCATGATAAGTAACATACTTTGTTACAGGTTGTACAGAAGAGTTTGGGGTGATGGTGCGGCAGATGCGGGCGATGTACCCAAGGAGCCGGTTCCTGGCAGTGGGCTTCAGTCTTGGAGCCAACCTAGTGACCAAGTACCTTGGGGAGGACCCTGCCAACCAGACCCACTTTATTGCCGGCATGTCCCTCTGTCAGGGTTATGACGCAACCAGGTACATGTTTGTTGTTTTCCCAACCTCCATGTGAATGCTTGACTATGTATTCAGAAGCCTTCTTCCTGTAAAACAATGATATATGATGGTAATTGTTGTGATCAGAAAATGTCTCAGCTATGGTTTTTACACAAAGTGTCTAGTTCAAAAATAAATTACCATATGATATATATTTTATAACATTGTGTGTTATTTATAAAAAGTGGTAAAGTAAACCAATTTTCTACACATTATAATTGAACTATTGTTCATGTACTGACAGAGCACAGGATTACCTGATGAACTGCATGCTGCAGCGCATGTACATCTTTGCCATGACGCTGAACCTGCGCAAGATACTGCTTCGTCATCGTGACATGCTCTTTAGCTCTGCTGCCGAAGAGAAGTATGGCAGGCTTGACACTGAGACAATCCTAACTTGTACCTCACTGCAGTCACTGGACCAGACCTACAACAGGTACGTGAGTCACAACCTTCATTTCTTGTACCTCACTGCAGTCACTGGACCAGACCTACAACAGGTACGTGAGTCACAACCTTCATTACTTGTACCTCACTGCAGTCACTGGACCAGACCTACAACAGGTACGTGAGTCACAACCTTCATTTCTTGTACCTCACTGCAGTCACTGGACCAGACCTACAACAGGTACGTGAGTCACAACCTTCATTTCTTGTACCTCACTGCAGTCACTGGACCAGACCTACAACAGGTACGTGAGTCACAACCTTCATTTCTTGTACCTCACTGCAGTCACTGGACCAGACCTACAACAGGTACGTGAGTCACAACCTTCATTTCTTGTACCTCACTGCAGTCACTGGACCAGACCTACAACAGGTACGTGAGTCACAACCTTCATTTCTTGTACCTCACTGCAGTCACTGGACCAGACCTACAACAGGTACGTGAGTCACAACCTTCATTTCTTGTACCTCACTGCAGTCACTGGACCAGACCTACAACAGGTACGTGAGTCACAACCTTCATTTCTTGTACCCCACTGCAGTCACTGGACCAGACCTACAACAGGTATGTGAGTCACAACCTTCATTTCTTGTACCCCACTGCAGTCACTGGACCAGACCTACAACAGGTACGTGAGTCACAACCTTCATTTCTTGTACCTCACTGCAGTCACTGGACCAGACCTACAACAGGTACGTGAGTCACAACCTTCATTTCTTGTACCTCACTGCAGTCACTGGACCAGACCTACAACAGGTACGTGAGTCACAACCTTCATTTCTTGTACCTCACTGCAGTCACTGGACCAGACCTACAACAGGTACGTGAGTCACAACCTTCATTTCTTGTACCTCACTGCAGTCACTGGACCAGACCTACAACAGGTACGTGAGTCACAACCTTCATTTCTTGTACCTCACTGCAGTCACTGGACCAGACCTACAACAGGTACGTGAGTCACAACCTTCATTTCTTGTACCTCACTGCAGTCACTGGACCAGACCTACAACAGGTACGTGAGTCACAACCTTCATTTCTTGTACCTCACTGCAGTCACTGGACCAGACCTACAACAGGTACGTGAGTCACAACCTTCATTTCTTGTACCTCACTGCAGTCACTGGACCAGACCTACAACAGGTACGTGAGTCACAACCTTCATTTCTTGTACCTCACTGCAGTCACTGGACCAGACCTACAACAGGTACGTGAGTCACAACCTTCATTTCTTGTACCTCACTGCAGTCACTGGACCAGACCTACAACAGGTACGTGAGTCACAACCTTCATTTCTTGTACCTCACTGCAGTCACTGGACCAGACCTACAACAGGTACGTGAGTCACAACCTTCATTTCTTGTACCTCACTGCAGTCACTGGACCAGACCTACAACAGGTACGTGAGTCACAACCTTCATTTCTTGTACCTCACTGCAGTCACTGGACCAGACCTACAACAGGTAAGTGAGTCACAACCTTCATTTCTTGTACCTCACTGCAGTCACTGGACCAGACCTACAACAGGTACGTGAGTCACAACCTTCATTTCTTGTACCTCACTGCAGTCACTGGACCAGACCTACAACAGGTACGTGAGTCACAACCTTCATTTCTTGTACCTCACTGCAGTCACTGGACCAGACCTACAACAGGTACGTGAGTCACAACCTCATTTCTTGTACCTCACTGCAGTCACTGGACCAGACCTACAACAGGTACGTGAGTCACAACCTTCATTTCTTGTACCTCACTGCAGTCACTGGACCAGACCTACAACAGGTACGTGAGTCACAACCTTCATTTCTTGTACCTCACTGCAGTCACTGGACCAGACCTACAACAGGTACGTGAGTCACAACCTTCATTTCTTGTACCTCACTGCAGTCACTGGACCAGACCTACAACAGGTACGTGAGTCACAACCTTCATTTCTTGTACCCCACTGCAGTCACTGGACCAGACCTACAACAGGTAAGTGAGTCACAACCTTCATTTCTTGTACCTCACTGCAGTCACTGGACCAGACCTACAACAGGTACGTGAGTCACAACCTTCATTTCTTGTACCTCACTGCAGTCACTGGACCAGACCTACAACAGGTACGTGAGTCACAACCTTCATTTCTTGTACCCCACTGCAGTCACTGCACCAGACCTACAACAGGTACGTGAGTCACAACCTTCATTTCTTGTACCTCACTGCAGTCACTGGACCAGACCTACAACAGGTACGTGAGTCACAACCTTCATTTCTTGTACCTCACTGCAGTCACTGGACCAGACCTACAACAGGTACGTGAGTCACAACCTTCATTACTTGTACCTCACTGCAGTCACTGGACCAGACCTACAACAGGTACGTGAGTCACAACCTTCATTTCTTGTACCTCACTGCAGTCACTGGACCAGACCTACAACAGGTACGTGAGTCACAACCTTCATTTCTTGTACCTCACTGCAGTCACTGGACCAGACCTACAACAGGTACGTGAGTCACAACCTTCATTTCTTGTACCTCACTGCAGTCACTGGACCAGACCTACAACAGGTACGTGAGTCACAACCTTCATTTCTTGTACCTCACTGCAGTCACTGGACCAGACCTACAACAGGTACGTGAGTCACAACCTTCATTTCTTGTACCTCACTGCAGTCACTGGACCAGACCTACAACAGGTACGTGAGTCACAACCTTCATTTCTTGTACCTCACTGCAGTCACTGGACCAGACCTACAACAGGTACGTGAGTCACAACCTTCATTTCTTGTACCTCACTGCAGTCACTGGACCAGACCTACAACAGGTACGTGAGTCACAACCTTCATTTCTTGTACCTCACTGCAGTCACTGGACCAGACCTACAACAGGTACGTGAGTCACAACCTTCATTTCTTGTACCTCACTGCAGTCACTGGACCAGACCTACAACAGGTACGTGAGTCACAACCTTCATTTCTTGTACCTCACTGCAGTCACTGGACCAGACCTACAACAGGTACGTGAGTCACAACCTTCATTTCTTGTACCTCACTGCAGTCACTGGACCAGACCTACAACAGGTACGTGAGTCACAACCTTCATTTCTTGTACCTCACTGCAGTCACTGGACCAGACCTACAACAGGTACGTGAGTCACAACCTTCATTTCTTGTACCTCACTGCAGTCACTGGACCAGACCTACAACAGGTACGTGAGTCACAACCTTCATTTCTTGTACCTCACTGCAGTCACTGGACCAGACCTACAACAGGTACGTGAGTCACAACCTTCATTTCTTGTACCTCACTGCAGTCACTGGACCAGACCTACAACAGGTACGTGAGTCACAACCTTCATTTCTTGTACCTCACTGCAGTCACTGGACCAGACCTACAACAGGTACGTGAGTCACAACCTTCATTTCTTGTACCTCACTGCAGTCACTGGACCAGACCTACAACAGGTACGTGAGTCACAACCTTCATTTCTTGTACCTCACTGCAGTCACTGGACCAGACCTACAACAGGTACGTGAGTCACAACCTTCATTTCTTGTACCTCACTGCAGTCACTGGACCAGACCTACAACAGGTACGTGAGTCACAACCTTGAGTCACATTTTATTTTTGCTGTTTCCATGGAAATGCAACTTAGAAATGTGTTTCCGGAGCAGAGCTCGAAAACAGTTTGGCCTATTTTAATAAAACTTGGTATGTTGACTAATTATCGCATGTAGTTGTGGCTTTTGGGGTTTTCAACTTTCTGGATTTTTTTTTTGGGCGGTTTCCATGGAAACGCAACTTAGAATGGTGTTTCCGGAGCAGAATTTGAAAACTATTAGAGCTAGCTCAATGAAACTTAGTACCTATATTGACTTATCATGACATGTAGTTGTGCTTTTTGAGATTTTCAAATTTCTGGAATTTTTTATTTTTCTGGTTTCCATGAAGACACAATCTAGAAATGCGTTTCGGAACAGAATTTTAAGACCATTAGGGGTATTTCAATGAAACTATTTACAAATGTGCCTTTTGGTGTTTTCAAATTGCAGGGAGTTTAAACTCAATGACATTCTTTATTCAAACATTACAATTAATTTCTAAACTGTGTCTCACCAAGGAATGAAGATGTTTTAATCAAACAGCATATTCAATTGTACAGGATAGTTGTTTTCCTCTCTCTTCACATTCACATGAGGAAGTAGACAATGGCATTACATAAGCATTTACTTATTAATAAGACCTAGCTGTGGTTTATCATAGTCTTATGTTGGTTATTAAAAGTCAAACCAGTCTAGCTGCATGTATGCATACAGCATTATTCACACAATCAGTATATCAAAATATATGCTTAAACTGATCATTCAACTTCGGTAGGACCGGGGGGGATAAGCCATCTCTTCTGATGGCTCCTGTTTTGTTTAGGAATCGCATCTGTCAGTCAATCCTTGCATGCAGGTTGCAGAACTAAAATATCAGTTGACCAACCAAAATGAAACTTGCTATAGGTATATGGAACAATCGATTGACATGGTGACTTTTGGATTTTTAGCTCATCTGGCCTGTAAGGCCCGATGGGCTTATGGCATGGCATGGTGTCCGGCGTCCGTCCGTCCGTCCGTCCGTCCGTCCGTCCATCCGTCCGTAAACTTTGTGGAATTTCGACTTCTTCTCCAGAACCATAAGGCCTAGAAAGCTTAAACTTTGTGTACAGACTCCTTGGCTAGTGGGGATTATAAATTGTAGCTTTGGTGGCCATGTGACCCCTAATAAGGGCCACAGGGGCCACGCCCTAAAAACCTATTTTCATCTTCTTCTCCAGAAACATAAGGCCTAGAAAGCTGAAACTTTGTGTACAGACTCCTTGACTAGTGAATATTATAAATTGTAGCTTCGGTAGCCCAGTGACCCCTAATAAGGGCCACAGGGGCCACGCCCTAAAAACCTATTTTCATCTTCTTCTCCAGAAGCATAAGGCCTAGAAAGCTGAAACTTTGTGTACAGACTCCTTGGCTAGTGAGGATTATAAATTGTAGCTTTAGTGGCCCTGTGACCCCTAACAAGGGCCACAGGGGCCATGCCCTGAAAGCCTATTTTCATCTTCTTCTCCAGAACCATGATGCCTAGAAAGCTGAAACTTTGTGTAAAGCCTCTTTGAAGAGTGAGGATTATAAATTGTAGCTTTGGTGGCCCTTTGACACCTAATAAGGGCCTCAGATGCCATGCCCAAAAAACCTATTTTCATCTTCATCTCCATAACCATGAGGCCTAGAAAGCTGAAACTTTGTTTGCAGACTCCTTGACTGGTGAAGATTATAAATTGTAGCTTTGGTAGCCCAGTGACCCCTAATAAGGGCCACATATGCCACGCCCTAAAAACCTATTTTCATCGTCTTCTCCAGAACCATAAGGCCTAGAAAGCTGAAACTTAGTGTACAGACTCCTTGACTAGTGAGGATTATGAATTGTAGCTTTGGTGACCCTGTGGCCCCTAATAAAGGCAACAGGAACGTCCTTCAAATCTTTTTTTGTCTTCTTCTCCTGAAGTATAAGGCCTAGAAAACTGAAACTTGTCGCCTATATACTTTATTTTATGATTGGTGTCCTTGTGGCCTCTACAAAGGGGGAATCACATTGGCCACACTCTACAGCATAATTGATGATGAAGCCTGATGAGCTACAGAGCCAATGGCTCTATTTTTTTACTTCTGATATGAAATAATGTCCCCCCCAAAAGGGTCAGGAGATGTTTTGGCTTTGGCTGAGTTTCGTCTGCATTTCCGTACGCATCCTTGTCGGCATCTGCTTTGATGTTTCCATTTTTTCTGGAGCATAACTCTGAAACTTCCTGACCAATCTTCACAAAATTTGGTATACAATCTTTTCATATTATGTGCCTTTTGGCGGTTTCAACTTCTTTTTATTTCTTTGGGTTTCAATGGCAACAACTTTTGTCATTTAAAAGGGTATGGTTAGTTTCCAGAGCATAACTCTGAAACTACCTGACCAATATTTACCAAATTTGGTATACATCCTCTTCATATCATGTAGATGTGCCTTTTTGGAGTTTCAACTTATTTTCAACTTAATATGTTTTGATAATGAAGAAACATATATGGATGACAAATTCTTTATTCATGATATGCATATCATGAATAAAGAAGTTGTCATCCATATATGTTACTTCATTATCATCATTCCAACTTCTAAAATGCCCCTCAAAGAAGCTATTATATTTTGGATTCCATGGCAGCAGTTTGGGTGTCATTTTGAAGGGAAGGGTAAGTTTCCGGAGCATGACTCTGAAACAACCTGACCAAGTTTCTCCACATTTAGTATACATCTTCTTCATGTAAAGTGTCTTTTGGAGGTTTCAACTTCTTTCAATCATATATTTTGTTGTTTTCATGGCAACAATTTGGGGTTTGTCATTTTGAAGGGAACAGTTAGTCTGCATGACAAACTGAAGAGATGTTGATTGACGATATATATATATAACCAAAACTTACAGTTTATGTTGTTTTACAGATAGAATATGCTTTTTATGTGAGTTTAAAAACAATATTGTCAAAAACAAAATTCAGCTGACATGGTGTATGGGGGAGACGCTTTCTGTTGTTTTCAATGCAAACGCAATGTCAGAAGGCCTATGGCCAAGCTCAATGAAACGGTTTATGTTGAACAATGAATTTATGCAGTATATTTTGGTTTCTCTTTTTCTAGACCCCTAATACATGTAGTTATTTGTCCATTTTTGTCCTGCCTTCCAGTAAGTTTAACAATTATTACTTGTTGTTATGCCTAGCTGTTAGAATTTAAACACACATAATTATACTGTTTCGTTAGCAATGCAGTTAAGACTGATTGTTTTATGCTGAATGAATACATTAAGAATGATCTGCTCAGATTTCAACAATATGAGTTGTAACATCTATCAGAGAATTCAACAATCTTGTTCAATATATATATATATATATATATGCTTTACACTTATGTCACCAGATCGGGGATGTAACTAATTGTCTGCTGTTTAGTTTAATTCATAGTAAAGAGTTTTGGTGTCGGACTGTCTCTTCAGCAAGCGGGCTGGTTTCAAGCATGTTGCTGATTACTACCAGTGGTGCAGCAGCTCTAACTACATACACAATGTGAGTATACAAGGAGAGTTCTCACCAACATCCCGTTAAATAACATTGTTCAGAAACAAGTTAATGGGTTTGTATTATTGCAAGTTGTTTTTCAAATGTCAAAGGTTTTTGTAACGTGAGCTATTCCGGCAGGTGAAGATCCCGATGATGTTTCTGAACGCGGAGGACGACCCGATTGTGCCCAACTTCCTCCACCACATCCCCCGCCAACATGCAGGTAATGCCCAACTTCCTCCATCACATCCCTCGCCAACATGCAGGTAATGCCCAACTTCCTCCACCACATCCCCCGCCAACATGCAGGTAATGCCCAACTTCCTCCACCACATCCCCCGCCAACATGCAGGTAATGCCCAACTTCCTCCACCACATCCCTCGCCAACATGCAGGTAATGCCCAACTTCCTCCACCACATCCCCCGCCAACATGCAGGTAATGCTCAACTTCCTCCACCACATCCCTCGCCAACATGCAGGTAATGCCCAACTTCCTCCACCACATCCCTCGCCAACATGCAGGTAATGCCTAACTTCCTCCACCACATCCCCCGCCAACATGCAGGTAATGCCTAACTTCCTCCACCACATCCCTCGCCAACATGCAGGTAATGCCCAACTTCCTCCACCACATCCCCCGCCAACATGCAGGTAATGCCTAACTTCCTCCACCACATCCCCTGCCAACATGCAGGTAATGCCCAACTTCCTCCACCACATCCCTCGCCAACATGCAGGTAATGCCCAACTTCCTCCACCACATCCCCCGCCAACATGCAGGTAATGCCCAACTTCCTCCACCACATCCCTCGCCAACATGCAGGTAATGCCCAACTTCCTCCACCACATCCCCTGCCAACATGCAGGTAATGCCCAACTTCCTCCACCACATCCCCCGCCAACATGCAGGTAATGCCCAACTTCCTCCACCACATCCCTCGCCAACATACAGGTAATGCCCAACTTCCTCCACCACATCCCCCGCCAACATGCAGGTAATGCCTAACTTCCTCCACCACATCCCCCGCCAACATGCAGGTAATGCTCAACTTCCTCCACCACATCCCTCGCCAACATGCAGGTAATGCCCAACTTCCTCCACCACATCCCTCGCCAACATGCAGGTAATGCCCAACTTCCTCCACCACATCCCCCGCCAACATGCAGGTAATGCCCAACTTCCTCCACCACATCCCTCGCCAACATGCAGGTAATGCCCAACTTCCTCCACCACATCCCCCGCCAACATGCAGGTAATGCCCAACTTCCTCCACCACATCCCTCGCCAACATGCAGGTAATGCCCAACTTCCTCCACCACATCCCTCGCCAACATGCAGGTAATGCCCAACTTCCTCCACCACATCCCTCGCCAACATGCAGGTAATGCCCAACTTCCTCCACCACATCCCTCGCCAACATGCAGGTAATGCCCAACTTCCTCCACCACATCCCTCGCCAACATGCAGGTAATGCCCAACTTCCTCCACCACATCCCTCGCCAACATGCAGGTAATGCCCAACTTCCTCCACCACATCCCCCGCCAACATGCAGGTAATGCCCAACTTCCTCCACCACATCCCTCGCCAACATGCAGGTAATGCCCAACTTCCTCCACCACATCCCCCGCCAACATGCAGGTAATGTCCAGAGTCTCGTGCATCATTCCCAACTTCCTCCACCACATCCCCCGCCAACATGCAGGTAATGCTCAACTTCCTCCACCACATCCCTCGCCAACATGCAGGTAATGCCCAACTTCCTCCACCACATCCCTCGCCAACATGCAGGTAATGCCCAACTTCCTCCACCACATCCCCCGCCAACATGCAGGTAATGCTCAACTTCCTCCACCACATCCCTCGCCAACATGCAGGTAATGCTCAACTTCCTCCACCACATCCCTCGCCAACATGCAGGTAATGCCCAACTTCCTCAACCACATCCCCCGCCAACATGCAGGTAATGCCCAACTTCCTCCACCACATCCCTCGCCAACATGCAGGTAATGCCCAACTTCCTCAACCACATCCCCCGCCAACATGCAGGTAATGCCTCCACCACATCCCTCGCCAACATGCAGGTAATGCTCAACTTCCTCCACCACATCCCCCGCCAACATGCAGGTAATGCTCAACTTCCTCCACCACATCCCTCGCCAACATGCAGGTAATGCCTAACTTCCTCCACCACATCCCTCGCCAACATGCAGGTAATGCCCAACTTCCTCCACCACATCCCTCGCCAACATGCAGGTAATGCCCAACTTCCTCCACCACATCCCTCGCCAACATGCAGGTAATGCCCAACTTCCTCCACCACATCCCTCGCCAACATGCAGGTAATGCCCAACTTCCTCCACCACATCCCCCGCCAACATGCAGGTAATGCCCAACTTCCTCCACCACATCCCCCGCCAACATGCAGGTAATGCCCAACTTCCTCCACCACATCCCTCGCCAACATGCAGGTAATGCCCAACTTCCTCCACCACATCCCCCGCCAACATGCAGGTAATGCCCAACTTCCTCCACCACATCCCTCGCCAACATGCAGGTAATGCCCAACTTCCTCCACCACATCCCTCGCCAACATGCAGGTAATGCCCAACTTCCTCCACCACATCCCCCGCCAACATGCAGGTCATGTCCAGAGTCTCGTGCATCATTCCCAACTTCCTCCACCACATCCCCCGCCAACATGCAGGTAATGCCCAGAGTCTCTGTGCATCATTCCCGACAGGCCAAGTAGATATGGGCTTGTGGCTTGCCTGTTGTCAGTTGGCTGTCCTATGTTGTCAGTAAACTTTTATCTCTTTGGACTTCTTTTCAGAAGTGAGGGAACACCAAAGCTTAACTCACTGAAGTGATCAGAATAAGTAGCTTTTGGCCAGAATATACAATACTTCAAACTCTTATAAGTAAAGACCAAAAAGGTTTTGTATCTGTAAGATAATATTGGTGTAGTTACAATTTAAATTTATATGATATAAAGGACTATACAGAATCATATCAGATGAATCCAGTTTTTTTATAGTACTTAGTGTTTCTGAAAAAAGGCGTTGGATTCTGACAGTTACATCATAGAAATTGAAGCAAAATGTGCTACACTTATTTAATTTTGGACCAAGTGTCAAAAATTGGGTATATGTTTTCATAGAGGATAATGAATATAGTGTACTAGTAAATGGATGGATCTTGTATTTCAAGATAACTAGAGGCAATCCACAGGGAGATCCAGTATCCCCATATATTTAGCTCATCAGGACTGAAAGTCCAGATGGGCTTATGGCATGGCCCTTCGTCCGGCGTCCGTCCGTCGTCCGTCCGTCCGTCCGTCCGTCCGTAAACTTTTGACACTTTCGACTTCTCCTTATGAACCATACACATTAGAGAGCTGACATTTTGTGTACAAGTACCTTAGCATATGGAGATTCTAATTTGTAACTTTGGTGACCCTGTGACCCCAAATAGGGTCACAGGGGTCACAACTTTAAAAACCTATTTTCATCTTCTTCTCCAGTTCCAGAAGGACTAGAGAGTTAAAAATGATATGTGCAGACTCCTTGGCCAATGGGGATTCTAATTTGTAACTTTGGTGACCCTGTGATCCCAAATAGGGTCACAGGGGTCACAACCTTAAATACCTATTTTCATCTTCTTCTCCAGTTCCAAAAGGAGTAGAGAGTTAAAAATTATATGTGCAGACTCCTTGGACAATGGAGATTCTAATTTGTAACTTTGGTGACCCTGTGACCCCAAATAGGGTCACAGGGGTCACAACCTTAAAAACCTATTTTCATCTTCTTCTCCAGTTCTAAAAGGACTAGAGAGTTAAAAACGATATGTGCAGACTCCTTGGCCATTGGGGATTCTAAATTGTAGATTTCGTGACCCCATGACCCCAAATAGGGTCACAGGGGTCACAACCTTAAAAACCTATTTTCATCTTCTTCTCCAGTTCTAAAAGGACTAGAGAGTTGAAAATGATATGTGCAGACTCCTTGGACAATGGAGATTCTATTTTGTAACTTTGGTGACCCTGTGACCCCAAATAGGGTCACAGGGGTCACAACCTTAAAAACATATTTTCATCTTCTTCTCCAGTTCTAAAAGGACTAGTGAGTTAAAAACGATATGTGCAGACTCCTTGGCCATTGGGGATTCTAAATTGTAGATTTCGTGACCCCATGACCCCAAATAGGGTCACAGGGGTCACAACCTTAAAAACCAATTCTCATCTTCTTCTCCAGTTCAAAAAGGTCTAGAGAGTTAATATTGATATGTGCAGACTCCTTGGACAATGGGGATTCTAATTTGTTACTTTGTTGACCCTGTGACCCCAAATAGGGTCACAGGGGTCACAACCTTAAAAAACTATTTTTATCTTCTTCTCAAGTTCCAAAAGGTCTAGAGAGCTGAAATTATATGTGCAGACTCCTTGGCCAATGGGGATTCTAAATTGTAGATTTCGTGACCCCATGACCCCAAATAGGGTCACAAGGGTCACAACCGTAAAAACCTATTTTTCTCCATTAGATGACAGTCTATTGCTAATTTATTTCTCCTTGGATATTTTAGTGTGGACTTCTTTCACTGTCTGATATTGGCGATCTAGAAAGTGTTGAATAATGATAGGTTTTCTTGCAGTAGGTAACATCCGTTTCATTTTTAGCTCATCTTGCCTGTATAAAGCAAACTTGATATGATGCCTGATGAGCTACAGAGCCAATGGCTCTATTTTTAGCTCATCAGGACTGAAAGTCCAGATGGGCTTATGGCATGGCCCGTCGTCCGTCGTCCGTCGTCCGTCCGTCGTCCGTCCGTAAACTTTTGACACTTTCGACTTCTTCTCATGAACCATACACATTAGAGAGCTGAAATTTGTGTACAAGTACCTTAGCATATGGAGATTCTAATTTGTAACTTTGGTGACCCTGTGACCCCAAATAGGGTCACAGGGGTCACAACTTTAAAAACCTATTTTCATCTTCTTCTCCAGTTCCAGAATGACTAGAGAGTTAAAAATGATATGTGCAGACTCCTTGGCCAATGGGGATTCTAATTTGTAACTTTGGTGACCCTGTGATCCCAAATAGGGTCACAGTGGTCACAACCTTAAATACCTATTTTCATCTTCTTCTCCAGTTCTAAAAGGACTAGAGAGTTAAAAACGATATGTGCAGACTCCTTGACCAATGGGGATTCTAAATTGTAGATTTCGTGACCCCATGACCCCAAATAGGGTCACAGGGGTCACAACCTTAAAAACCTATTTTCATCTTCTTCTCCAGTTCTAAAAGGACTAGAGAGTTGAAAGTGATATGTGCAGACTCCTTGGACATTGGGGATTCTAATTTGTAACTTTGGTAAACCTGTGACCACAAATAGGGTCACAGGGGTCACAACCTTAAAAACCTATATTCATCTTCTTCTCCAGTTCTAAAAGGACTAGAGAGTTGAAAGTGATATGTGCAGACTCCTTGGACAATGGGGATTCTAATTTGTAACTTTGGTGAACCTGTGACCCCAAATAGGGTCACAGGGGTCACAACCTTAAAAACCTATTTTCATCTTCTTCTCCAGTACTAAAAGGACTATAGAGTTGAAAATGATATGTGCAGACTCCTTGGCCAATCAGGATTCTTAATTGTAGATTTCGTGACCCCATGACCCCAAATAGGGTCACAGGGGTCACAACCTTAAATACCTATTTTCATCTTCTTCTCCAGTACTAAAAGGTCTAGAGAGCTGAAATTATATGTGCAGACTCCTTGGCCAATGGGGATTCTAAATTGTAGATTTCGTGACCCCATGACCCCAAATAGGGTCACCGGGGTCACAACCTTAAAAACTTATTTTCATCATCATCTTTAGCTCCTAAAGGTCTATTGAGCTGAAAGACTGCATGTAGACTCCTTGGCCAATTGGGATTCTAAACTGTAGGTTTTGTGACCCCATAACCCCAAATAGGGTCACAGGGGTCACAATCTTAAAAACCTATTTTTCTCCATTAGATGACAGTCTATGGCAAATTTATTTCTCCTTGGATATTTTAGTGTGGACTTCTTTCACTGTCTGATATTTGCGATCTAGAAAGTGTTGAATAATAATACATTAAATTTTCTTTTGTCATTTTTTTTATAGGTTTTTTTGCAATAGGTAACATCAGTTTCATTTTTAGCTCATCTTGCCTGTATAAAGCAAACTTGATATGATGCCTGATGAGCTACAGAGCCAATGGCTCTATTTTTTATTCTATATGCAGTTTTAGCTCTACTGATTACAAATAACAAAAAGTTTAGGGAATAAATATTGGAAATATCCAAAGTCATCGAGCACAATTTGCAGATGACACTACTGTGACATTAGTTAGAATAGAAGCATGTCTTTATGCAGTTCTAGATACTGCAACTTTTTTCGAACGGTTTTTCAGGGTTTAATTTAAATGCAGAGAAAACACGACCAATATGGATAGGATAAAAAAAATCTAGGATAAAGCTGTGTAAGGAATGGAATTTGGATTTGACACAGTCAAAATTCAGACTGTTGGGATTGGATTTTATTGTTGCGTTAAACTATGTTATTTTGAAATTTTTGCTTTAACCCAAATTAAATCACTTGTTTTCATCAATACCTGGTCCTCCTGACAAGGTAATAGAAAACCTAGAAGACATGGGCGCATGGCATGGCATGGTGTCCAGCGTCCGTCCGTCCGTCCATCCGTCCGTCCGTAAACTATGTGGACTTTCGACTTCTCCTCCAGAACCATAAGGCCTATATAGCTGAAACTTGGTGTTCAGACTCCTTGACTAGTGAAGATTAAATATTGTACCTTTGGTGGCCCTGTGGCCCCTAATAAGGGAAACAGGGGCCACGCCCTTAAAACCTATTTTCATCTTCTTCTTCAGAACCAGAACCTTTCGATCCCATACACTGAACTAATAATTGCAGATTTGGTAGCCTACTAACTGAAGGGAGGGTTGCCTGTTACACGATTTAACATTTTCTTTAATGAAGAAGAACATGTTCTTATAGATCATCAACATCTTTATTGCATTAAATGTGACGTTTCTGTGTAGATGCAATAAAGAAGTTTATTATCTATAAGAACTTGTTCTTCTTCACCAAACCTGCTTCTAAAATGCCTCTCAAAGAAATTTCTTTAATGTTTGAGCAATTTCCATTTTTAACTCATCAGGACTGAAAGTCCAGATGGGCTTATGGCATGGCCCGTCGTCATGCGTCCGTCCATCGTCCGTCCGTCCGTAAACTTTTGACACTTTCGACTTCTCCTCATGAACCATACACACTAGAGAGCTGAAATTTTGTGTACAGGTACCTTAGCATATGGAGATTCTAATTTGTAACTTTGTGACCCTGTGACCCCAAATAGGGTCACAGGGGTCACAACTTTAAAAACCTATTTCATCTTCTTCTCCAGTTCCAAAAGGACTAGAGAGTTCAAAATGATATGTGCAGACTCCTTGGCCAATGGGGATTCTAATTTGTAACTTTGGTGTAACACAACCTTAAAAACCTATTTTCATCTTCTTCTCCAGTTCTAAAAGGACTAGAGAGTTAAAAATGACATGTGCAGATTCCTTGGCCAATGGGGATTCTTAATTGTAGATTTCGTGACCCCATGACCCCAAATAGGGTCACAGGGGTCACAACCTTAAAAACCAATTCTCATCTTCTTCTCCAGTTCCAAAAGGACTAGAGAGTTAAAAATTATATGTGCAGACTCCTTGGACAATGGGGATTCTAATTCGTAACTTTGGTGACCCTGTGACCCCAAATAGGGTCACAGGGGTCACAACCTTAAAAACCTATTTTCATCTTCTTCTCCAGTTCCAAAAGGTCTAGAGAGCTGAAATTATATGTGCAGACTCCTTGGCCAATGGGGATTCTAAATTGTAGATTTCGTGACCCCATGACCCCAAATAGGGTCACAGGGGTCACAACCTTAAAAAGTTATTTTCATCATCATCTTCAGTTCCAAAAGGTCTATTGAGCTGAAACTGCATGTAGACTCCTTGGCCAATTGGGATTCTAAACTATAGGTTTCGTGACCCCATGATCCCAAATAGGGTCACAGGGGTCACAATCTTAAAAACCTATTTTTCTCCATTTGATGACAGTCTATGGCAAATTTATTTCTACTTGTATATTTTAGTGTAGAATTCTTTCACTGTCTAATATTGGCGATCTAGAAAGTGTTGAATAATAATAAATCATTTGGGTAAGGAAATTTATTCCGAAATTGTTACATTTGTTTTGTAATTTTTTTATAGGTTTTCTTGCAATAGGTTATATCAGTTCCATTTTTAGCTCATCTGGTCTGTATGATGTCTGATGAGCTACAGAGCCAATGGCTCTATTTTTTAATTGATTACTAGTATTTGAAATATATATAGCCTACATGCTTAATTTTAGAATTGGTGACCCTGTGGCCCCTACTAAACTTGGACGTAAGTAAATGGTAGCTAGTTTGATGATGAATGAGATATATAATCATTGTAATGTTTTGTTGCAGAATCTCATGAAAACTCCATATTTGTGAAGACATTTCATGGAGGTCATCTTGGATTTTTTGAAGGAGGATATTTCACACCCAGACTAGAAACTTGGATTGACAGAGCTGTCTTGGAATTTGCAAATGCTATGGTTAAGTTTGAAGAAAAACAAAGCTAGTGTGTAAGGTTCACTGACCAGTCTTTGTGTTCTTTACACATACGTAACTTGTCAATGATAGAGATGGATGGACAGATCTCTTGGCATTTAGTTAACAACCTACAATGAAGGATGTCTTGTTTAGAGAAGGAGACTCATGTTCCAACATTTCATGGTGCTCATACACAACCTCTTCATTATATTTTCTTACCACATTGTCATTTCAAGACCAATCTAAACCCTTATTGAACAGGAAAGAAACTCACAAGGCTCAATGAATTACATTATCAAGAAGCCAAGAAAGATGGAAGAGGCATGTGGAAACATATTATTATTATCATCATCATCATCATTATTATTATTAATGCCAACAATGAGATAGTCTGTCAGTAAAGCCGAAGAAAGATTATAGGAGGACTTAAGAACTTGATTATAGGAAAACGAATAAAATCTAGTCTCCTTTTCATTTTATTTAATATTTTGATTCAAATTGTAGATTTGATGACCCTTTCATTTAAGCTCAGTCTCATAGGGTTATTATGATGATGAGAGGTAGAAATATATATTTGTTATTACTTTTTTTCTGGTTGATAAGCGTTGATTTTTTCATTGCGAGGATGAGTTGTTTTTCAATGTTGATTTTTGCTAACAGTAGAATTGGGGTAATTTATATTGATTATTTCTTAATGATGAGCGGGCATTTTAGTATTATAATGAAAGCTGAGTTATGAGAGATAGAAGAACAAGCTTTTTCTTAGCTTCCTTCACATCTTTCGGCAAATTGACATTTAATTGGAAATTGCTCAATGCAAACCAGAGGATGACTTGGCCAGCTTTACTGATGAATTGATACATGTACCACGATTGTCCTTTGACGTTTTCTTAATTGCATAAACATGAGAAGATATTCCACAATATAGTATACTTGTTTAAGACGTAAATATAACGTCACTTGCCAAGAGGATTGAGGATATTCAATTCTGAATGTGATTTACTAAATGTTAATTATGTCCAATGCAAGACTTTGCAGGAGACATTATATCTTTGGCTCTGTCCCTGGTTCTGTGATTCCTTATGCTTTTGTATCTGGGCCATATATAAACAATAAGATATAAAACAATGTCTAATATTTTTTTTTACGAAAATTTGTATGTGGTTACATCTTGAAATTCCTTTTACTACTTGGGTTATTCTGATTTTTTAGGTCATCATGGGCGCATGGCATGGCATGGTGTCTGGCATCTGGCGTTCGGCCGTAAACTTTGCACATTTTCGACTTCTTCTCCAGAAGCATAAGGCCTAGAAAGCTGATACTTTTTGTACAGACTCCTAAAGTAGTGGGGATTATAATTTATAGCTTTGGTTACCGTGTGGCCCATAATAAGGGCCACAGGGGCCACGCCCTTATAACCTTTTTTCATCTTCTTATCCAGAAGCATAAGGCCTAGAAAGGTGAAACTTTGTGCATAGACTCCTTGACTAGTTGGGATTATGATTTATAGCTTGGGTGACCCCTAATGAGGGCCACAGAGGCTATGCCCTTAGAGCATATTTTTGTCTTGATCTCTTGAAGCATAAGGCCCAGAAACTGAAACATTCTATACAGACTCTTTAGTTAGGTAATAAGGATTCTAAATTGATGTGAAGCCTGATGCGCTACAGAGCCTATGACTGTATTTTATAATGAATTATAATTTTTAAAATCATTATATGTGTAAGCAGTGCATTGTAAAGCATTAGTTCCTACACAAAGGATAAGAAAGATTATCTGTATGCACACAAAAAGAATTGACCGTTCAATATGGAATTCAGACTGAAGTCTCTCTTCATTCCCGTATTGTTTCAAGGGGGAACACTTCTCACTTTATATAATTTCCTTATATATTTTGAAGTTTTTCATCATATATACATAAATACTTTTGTAATCAGTACATCCTAAACTTATGAAATCGATGTCCTTTGGGCTATTTTTATTTACATTCTACTTATTATTTTTGTTATTGGAAATGTTCTATTTAATGTCAAAACCTCATTAAAGGTGAATGCTTAGTGTTTGACTTTTCCTTATGTTTACTGTAAGATGAATCCTTACCTCTATGGTTGAAATAATGACTGCTGACTGAGTGACTATTTGTAACTAAATATTGAGTGATCAGCAAGATGGTTATCACAGATATTCACAAGGTCAAGGTCACTATTTCGCATATACCACATGGTTTTACCGATTTGTGAACGTTTGATACGCGACTTCAAACCTTACTATTGTCACTATGCAACAATGTGCTTTAATATGATACTTTCTTGTAACAGTGGATACTTCTTGATCAAATGAAACTGTTTATAAAATTTATCATGTAACCACAAACAACTCTCGATCTTTAAGGTCTGCATTTATCATGGATGAAATCAAAATGTGACGCTTTTATATGAAAATAACTTATAAATCTGTAAATGACTTACGTTTCAAAGTGTTTTGATACTATAAATTCTTTTGCAATTATGTCTTTGATAAAAAAGTCAACATTTATAAAGTGTTTGGTACCTTGGTACACCCTAAAACACAGCGGTTGCAAGTTCTTTCGAGATGGTATGCCACACGAATACATCGACCAAACTCACCTGGATGTAAAGAGGTATGTTTAAAGATTTTAACTGTACACGCCTGGTTATACAAATACGTTAACCTCTAATATCGACCTGATAACAGCACCATGTGGGGTATTTGTTATCATCCAAAACTGTGTTCCACAGGAGATATTGCTTGTGGAAGATCAAGCAATATCTCCTAGGAGATATCGCTTTGACAGTAGATTTTGAACAATGCCCTGTTATCAGAAAACACATAACTTCACAAATGTTTTACATCATCACTAATGATGTCACAATGCAATGATGTCATAAACACAATGACATCACAATGCTATGACATCATTGGTTTAGGAGTTTTTGGGCTATACAGTGTTCAAATATACATTTTTCATGCCAATGTGATGAAAAATGATTTTGGATGATAGATAGAATCTCAAAGTCTTGTCATCTGATATCAAATATATCAACACTTGTTGATAAAAGTAAAATATCCTCGGCAAGCCTCGAATGTTTGTTACTTTTATCAAATTGTGTTGATATATTTGATATCATGTAGGTGAGATTCTCTGTATACCCCGTCCTAAAGCATAAGTTATGGTATACAGTAGAATGCGGATATAGCGAACTCGGATACAGCGAACAATCGGATATAGTGAACAAAATTTCAAGTCCCGTCCCTATATAATATCATTAGAATTATATAAGTATAGCGAACACCGGAAAAAGCGAACTAATTTCTTTGGTCCCTTGGAGTTCGTTATGTCAGTGTTCTACTGTATATATATATAGTATTTATTCTGTTTATCTGTCTGTTTGCCAAAAAGCTTTGTCTGGGGTATGTCTCCTAAACTTGACATGCTAGCTTCACAGAAATCTATGCAGTTATGAAACATGTTCTATAGATGTGATTCTTGAGAATTTTAATGATAAAGGATATATTTTGGGTTTCCATGAAAACATAACTCAAACGGTTACTCTTCGACAAGGTCCTCTTTCCTTAGCAAATCTCCTAATCCAGACATGCTAGCTTTGTTGTATAGAGAATCTCACCCAAATGTCTACCGAAGTCAAATATAGCAACAAAAAAGTAACAAATATCCAAGGCTTGCCAAGGATATTTTACTCTTTTCAACGAGTGTTGATATATTTGATATCAGAAGACATGAAGGTGAGATTCTATTTATCATCCACAATCATTTTTCATTACGTTTGGATGAAAAATGAATATCTTGAACACTGGACTCCCATAGAAACCCAAGAGCAGTGATGTCATAGTATTATGATCTCATCATGTTTAATTGCACAGCATTGTGATGTTGTCGTGTTTTTGAATTGAATAGAATTCATAGAATTATTATGTCCTTATTTTATGATGCAAAATGTGTGTGGTATCATGGACTCGGACCGCAGGGCATTGTTCTATATCTACTGTCAAAACGATATCTCCTAGGATATATCGCCGGATTTTCTACAAGCGATATCTCCTGTGTAACCCAGTTTTGGATGATAAATTAAGTAATTTTTGAGAGCGTGAACAACAAAGCATTAGTTAGTTTTTTTCGCTTTCCATGGAAACTAATGTAGTGTACTGAATTCGTTTTCATCCACAGATAGTTATTCTCATCCACAGAGAATATTAAAGTCTGTAGCACCAGCGTGGCTGTAGAAACTTTAGTGTCCTGGATCTGTTGACGAATTTGTCTCCTCAACTTCCGACTTGGCCCAATCTGTTACGACAATGTCAATCCTCGAATAGAAGCCCCTGGTGTCCCTTAGCAACGAGACCGGAAGTGGGGTATAATGATACTTTTAGTTAGTAATAAAGCATACATGATTACTCAAAAGTCCAAAGTAGTGTTACGTTCTGTTAAGATAGTAATTAGATATTAGTGTGACGTTCTGTTAAGATAGTAATGAGACATACGTGATTCCTTTACAAGGCCTCATTAGTGTTACGTTCTGTTAAGATAGTAATGAGACATACGTGATTCCTTTACAAGGCCTCATTAGTGTTACGTTCTGTTAAGATAGTAATGAGACATACGTGATTCCTTTACAAGGCCTCATTAGTGTTACGTTCTGTTGAGATAGTAATTAGACAAACGTGATTCCTTTACACAGCCTCATTAGTGTTATGTTCTGTTAAGATAGTAATGAGACATACGTGATTCCTTTACAAGGCCTCATAAGTGTTACGTTCTGTTAAGATAGTAATTAGATATACGTGATTCCTTTACAAGGCCTCATTAGTGTTGCGTTCTGTTAAGATAGTAATGAGACATACGTGATTCCTTTACAAGGCCTCATTAGTGTTACGTTCTGTTAAGATAGTAATGAGACATACAGGATTCCTTTACACGGCCTCATTAGTGTTACGTTCTGTTGAGATAGTAATTAGACATACATGATTCCTTTACAAGGCCTCATTAGTGTTACGTTCTGTTAAGATAGTAATGAAGCATAAATGATCTCTCTCTAGGCCCTTGTAGTGTTATTTTCTGTTAAGGTAGTGATGAAGCATGCATGATTCTTTCAAAAGGCCCTAGTAGTGTTACGTTATGTCTAGTTAGGAATGAGACATACGTGATTTCCCTTTAGACTCTCGTAGTGTTATGTTCTGTTAAGATAGTAATGAAGCATACATGATTCCTCACAAAGGCTGAATCACCATGTATTGTTATGACAAGCCTGAGACAGAATGTACACTGATCTAGAGAATCACACGCATTAGTTTTGTACAAAAGCGTTTATTCATCTCAGACACATGACATGAAGGATATACACCTAAACAATTTTTACAAAATATACATCATTTTATAAAACTCTTCATCTCAGATAAACAATCAATTTAGAATGCAAGTGTGTGCAGTAAGGTGGAAGTGAGCAATTACTCATCTCCAAGCAGGCGGAACTGTGGCGTCTGTTGGGAGGTAGTATTTACCACACAAGTGGACTTACTTGCAACACATGGGCATTTAATTCTGGGTGTATTTCAAGATACAATCATTGAAGAACAGAAGACAATAAAAGTGCTTTAAACTAAAATGGAATACACAGAAAGTAAAATAAAAATCGAGTGTAAATGATTAAAGAAATAAAACAAAAAAATTCTGGATAAAAGTTGCAGTTTGAAAGAGAAGAGTAGGATTGGATGAAAGACAAATGATGACAATGAATACAGAGGCCACAGCCAGTGCTAATGTGATGAAGCTAGGTGTCCCCAAGGCAAACAGGTCAATCAGGTCAATCGGCCATCTCAAGTTCTTCCAGCTCTCAGGGATTCAGGCACTAAATTGTGTCATATCAAAATATACATTTACATGTGCTTGAATATTGGCAATGCACTAGTATCTTGCTTCGTAACGTAAAACTTGGAAATTTGATAAGCTAATACAAATCTTATTAAATATAAAGGGACAAACATACTAAATTAACTGCATAAATATCATGAAAACATTCTCTGAAGTTTTACATACCTAATTCGTTCTGAATTTCCATATTTGTTATTTTATGATTTTCAAATGTATTGCGTCTCAAGTTGATACAAAGATGACGAGGATAGGAAGATCAGAACACATGAGCACATTGACATTTGTCAGCCTTAAACACAAACAGGGCAGGAGAAAACTCAAATAGCAATCAAAAAGTTGGAACTTGAGACATGCTCACATTTCTAATACTGGATTCCCCTGGAAGACATGACAGAGTTACCTCCCTTGAACTAAATGGCTTCAGAAGTTGGAGACTAGTAGTTGGAAAACAAGATCATCTAGACCATATGAGTAGAGCATCTTGACCACCATACAGGACGGCCGAAGAGCAACAAGGGGATTGTGAGGCTATCAGGGGAGGGGGAGGGGGAGGGGGCCTTTAGTCTTGTTAGCTACCGATAGCCTGAGTGGTGAAAGGATAGACTAACATGGGAGCATACCTCCTCTCGTAGATAAATAGATAGATAAGCTGAAATAACCACACTCCTACTTACTTCAAGTCGTACAAAATGAACACACTAAAACATATACTTACAATAAAACAATTCATCACATTTGCTAGGCATTGATTCTGCTACAAGAAAAACATGATTTAGAAACAATGTAAAAATCATTCCAAATTTGTAAAAGTTTACATGAAATGAATTCATGAATCTCTTCCATTGAACATAACAGCATAAAAATCTTTCACTAAACATGGTTTTACAAGTAATAATCTTATCATTCTATTATCATCACATAATCTGAATATGGTACAAATGAGCTAAATGTACAAGAAGAAACGATGAGATGTAAGTACCCAGCATGTATGTTTAGATGAAGCTCTGGATCTCATCGCTGTACAGCATCACAGTAAATCAGAAATATTTGTGACTAAAAATGTGACAAAATACAAGATATGAAACACAGGAGTGCATGAATAAATATTCTGACTATATATATCGTATGATACATGTAACAATTGATAATGACAGTGAATATGGCTTCGTATCTGCCATGCAAGGTTATAACTGATACATCCACAGTTGGAGGGCAGGGAGATGTGGATATGGGGACCTGAGCGGTTAGAGCTTGGTCAGTGCTGACTAGCTGGATTGAGTCCTCTACTGTATCCTGCTCTGCCACATCTACAATCACAGCACCCCCTGACTCTACTGCTCAAACATCCTCCCCTGTACAAAGCAATACTTGTGTAAAAGGAATGGCTAGCTAATTATAGGGGAAAAGGTTTGAGCAGTCAAACTGGGTCTTCCACGGTCTACTGGCTGTGTTCCAAGAGCAGACAAGGACTCATGTGGGCCTGGATACTCTGCAGATAACACTGGAGCAGACAAGGACTCATGTGGCCCTGGATATTCTGCAGATAACACAGGAACAGACAAGGACTCATGTAGCCCTGGATATTCTGCAGATAACACTGGAGCAGACAAGGACTCATGTGGCCCTGGATACTCTGCAGATAACACAGGAGCAGACAAGGACTCATGTGGCCCTGGATACTCTGCAGATAACACTGGAGCAGACAAGGACTCATGTGGCCCTGGATATTCTGCAGATAACACAGGAACAGACAAGGACTCATGTAGCCCTGGATATTCTGCAGATAACACTGGAGCAGACAAGGACTCATGTGGCCCTGGATATTCTGCAGATAACACAGGAACAGACAAGGACTCATGTAGCCCTGGATACTCTGCAGATAACACTGGAGCAGATAAGGACTCATGTGGCCCTGGATACTCTGCAGATAACACAGGAACAGACAAGGACTCATGTGGCCCTGGATACTCTGCAGATATATTCAGCACTGAAGACCTAAGCAAATCCAAATATCTTGATCAGTCTTGCTATGTGATACATTTTATAGCTGTGGATATTGTATTTTTAGATTAACTAACTATAACTTTGCATTAGGGTTAACTTTATGTATGCTACATAGCTCATGCTCAGAAAAGGCAGAGAAATGGGGTTAACTTTTTTACAATATTTCAGGGAAGCAAAATTATATATTCAGTCTTAAGCTCATAGTTAAAATGTTTTTTCACATCTATAACAATCTTTTTAACTTTTCTGTTTGCTAGCAAACTTTTGTTACAAACATCTTCGTCATAAAAAAACCCATTAGATTTAAACTAAAAAAAACATTGAAAAGTATTTGATAAAGCAACTAGAGCAACTTTCTTGGATCACGGTTAGTAAAAGCAAATAAATATATGTAGAAAGACTGAAAAGTAAGAGAACTAGTAGCCAGTGGTCTGACCGTGCTTGTGTTAATGCTACACGTGCAGGCTACTAGGAGCGTCACCTTCTCTCATCATACGGTACTGTGTCGCTGCAGAGACAATGAGCAGAGTTAAATATAGCCCGGCCAACAGTCCTGTTTTATACACTGCAATGAGGGAGGCAATGATTTACAAGCACTGCCTATAGAAATGTTTCAAATTATAACCACTGTAGTGAAACTCTCTGGCTGGTTTGAAACAAGGGAGGTCAAATGAATTGAAACTATTGAGCGATGACTGCTCCAGCTGCCAGTGTTCACACACCTACCTCAATGCATACCATCAGGATTAAATCTGGAAATATTGAGCTCCTTGAGCAGCAGAAGCAAGCCAACAAGGTTAACGTTGGGGTCTTGTAGTACTCTTCTCAGGTGAGGCAACTAATATGTTTTAGAGCGTTTCACTGCAATTACGTACGGTCCTTCAAATAGGTGTAGGGTTTTTATGATTTGTATATATCCATCTCAGTTGTATATGATAATGACAGTACTTGATCAGGCTGTTTATGAAAATGGATGGTGTACTAACTATGCTCTAGGCTGCATCTCGTAACGTTGACCTCGACTATTTTTGCCTCCTTTATTGTTGTTATGGCGGTGATGGTTCTTGCCGTGTCCCGGGGGTGGAGGGCCACTACTGTGGGCTGCACTGCTGTAGGGGGGTGGGGGGTCCTGCAGAGAAAGCACATGGTTACACCAGTGTCAACTAGAAACAGCCCGCAAGGCCTATCAACCACATGCATATCAAAAGGGAACAGAAAACAAAGCAGAAAGCAATGTACAATATACCCAAGCGATTTTTTGCTAAGAATTTCATTGTTTACTTCAGGAAGGGCTTGTAATTTTCAAACCAACAAGACATTCTCAAAAATTTTTAGTAAGAATAATATTCATCATCACTCAAAGGTTTATCAATTCTGTGTAAGAAAAATAGAGCCATTGGCTCTGTAACTTATCAGGCTTCATATTAAATTTAGCTTTAGGGTGTGGCCAATGTCACCAAATAAAGGGTTAAATTTTGGCCGCAATATTATCGCAAATATATAATAAGAAAAGTCACATTTATTTTTCAAATTGCGATTTACTATAGCATGGCATTTATACCTCTTTCAAATTTTCACATTCATTGTTTTCCTTCATTTTCAAATGAATTTAATAGTCGCTCAAAATGCAATGCGTTGATGTCATAGACCAGACCAGTGAATTTGTAGATGAGATAGTTTGGTAGATGGTGGATTTGTAGACGGCTCCCAAATAAATAAAAGATTTACTGTGTTTATTCATGTATATATATAATATGGTTGATTCCGTAATTTCTCCATTAACTAGACTTCTCTAATAATTCGACCACATTATACTTCACTGCGGCCACAAATTCAAATCACTTCTTATATTTCAACCTAAGTTATATGGGGCCACAGGGTCCCCAAAGTTATAAGTTAAAATCCTCACTAGTCACAAGGTTTCAGCTTTCTAGGCCTTATGCTTCTGGAGAAGATGAAAATAGGTTTTAAGGGCGTGGCCCCTGTGGCCCCACAAAAGCCATAAATTATAATTTCCACTAGTCAAGGAGTCTGTACACAAGTTTCAGATAACTAGGCCTTATGCTTCTGGAGAAGAAGATGAAAATAGGTCTTGAGGGTGTGGCCCCTGTGGCCCTTATTAGAGGGGCACAGGGCTACCAAAGTTATAAATTATGATTACCACTAGTCAAGGAGTCCGACACAAAGTTTCAGCTTTCTAGGCCTTATGCTTCTGGAGAAGAAGATGAAAATAGATGTTAAGAGCGTTGCCCCTGTGGGCCTTCTTAGGGGTCACAGGGCCACCAAAGTCATAAATCATGATCTTCACTAGTAAAGGAGCATGTACACAAGGTTTCAGCTATTTAGGTCTTATGCTTCTGGAGAAGAAGATGAATAGGTTTTAAGGGCGTTGCCCCTGTGGCCCTTAATAAGGGTCACAGGGCCACCACAGCTTTAAATTATAATCCTCACTAGTCAAGAAGCCTGTACACAAAGTTTCAGCTTTCTAGGCCTTTTGCTTCTGGAGAAGCAGACAAAACTGCACACAGTTTACAGAAGGACGGACGGATGGACCCCGGACACCATGCCATGCCTTTCAGGCCAGATGAGCATTAACACAAACTTCTAACAGCCTAATACTCACATGTACAGGCACTGAGCGTGCTTGTGGTTTAGGGCCTTGATTGGCATTGTGTCGTCTCGGTAAAGTCAATCTGCGGGCAGCTGGTTTTCTAGGGTTGCTGCTAGGTGTGTGCACAGCGCAAACCTTGATGAATACACCCATGACGACAACCAGACCGATTCCCATCAACATGACTGCCCACCAGTGCTCCTGGGTAGTAAAACAGACACTGCCTTTAACAAACTGTTCTTACTACCTCGTCACATTGTGGTGAGTACAATATGACCATTGTAATGAGACAATCATTGGTTATGGAATAATTGTTTGTTGCGTGTGACTCACCACAATCCAGTCCCGGATAGTCTGCAGAGTTTCTGGGTCAAAGATGAGGTTCTTGAGGCGAGCCAATGGTCCGTCAGCATCCACACCCCGACACAGATGGAACACGTCGCAATATCCTCGGAAGTTGTCACAAGGAGAACCTGCAGTTATCAACATACAAGGACCATAAGAAGATTACATATATCACTGGCCTCAATACACTAGAATATAATATTAGAATTGTCTTAGATAAATAAGAGGATAAAGTCATATTACAAAATTCAAAGTTCTGTTTCAATGGAAACCAGCATAAGAAAAAATGCTCTCACTCTGTAGCTCATCAGGCTTCACATTTTAATCATACCAATTCTAATATTAAGTATGTAGGCAATGTGATTTCAAATACCAGTAATCAATTCAGAAAGGGAAATTGCTAAAATATTAAAAGAAAACATAAAATGTTGTAACAGAGTACCCTAAATCGATTGAGAAGGCTACCAAATCTGCAATTGATAATTCAGGGTATAGGATCCAAAGTTTCACTAAGCTCTTATTAGGGGCTACAGGGTCACCAAATCTATGAATTTCAACCAAAGGACGTTGAAAATAGGTTTTAAGGGCGTGGCCCCTATTTGAGGTCTGCGGTCACTAAAGCTATGAATAATAATCTTACTATAACAAGGAGTCTGTGTACAAGATTTCAGTTTCTAGTACTGTAACCTTGAACATGTTTGATTCAATACTTTGACCCCTTTTCAAATGTATATCGGCATTATAGACAGGTGCGAAAAAACAATTACAAACTTTGAATTTAAAGAGAGCAATTGGATTGCCCCACATCAGGATTGGTGTCTCATAGGGGCCCTTGAAATGATGTCAAGGTTACCAATACCAACTAGTGTCTGTATATCCAATGAACATTGACAATGAAAACTGAAAGCAAGTCAGATAAAAAGTACTGGTCAGTGTCCTGTCATGACCTTGAAAATAAGATCAAGGTCACCAAAACTGAAGATAGACTGATGTCTGCGTATCAACACAATGAAAACTGATACCAAGTTTGAAGGCTATAGGTTTGTGAGATATCAGAACTGATACCAAGTTTGAAGGCTATAGGTTTGTGAGATATCAGAACTGATACCAAGTTTGAAGGCTATAGGTTTGTGAGATATCAGAACTGATACCAAGTTTGAAGGCTATAGGTTTGTGAGATATCAGAACTGATACCAAGTTTGAAGGCTATAGGTTTGTGAGATATCAGAACTGATACCAAGTTTGAAGGCTATAGGTTTGTGAGATATCAGAACTGATACCAAGTTTGAAGGCTATAGGTTTGTGAGATATCAGAACTGATACCAAGTTTGAAGGCTATAGGTTTGTGAGATATCAGAACTGATACCAAGTTTGAAGGCTCTAGGTTTGTGAGATATCAGAACTGATACCAAGTTTGAAGGCTATAGGTTTGTGAGATATCAGAACTGATACCAAGTTTGAAGGCTATAGGTTTGTGAGATATCAGAACTGATACCAAGTTTGAAGGCTATAGGTTTGTGAGATATCAGGATAACAATGTTTTCCTGTCATGACTTTGAAATTGAGTCAAGGTCATGAAAATAAACTGGTGTCTGCGTATCCACCAAATAAAGATTTACACCAAGTTTAAAGGCTCTAGGTGCAAGGGTTTGTGAGATATGGCGCTAACAAGATTTTATGTACAAGGCACAGTCGTCTGGAATAGCAGCGTCTTACCGACGAGCCACATAGTCCCCAGAGCACACAACGACATAGAAAACCAAGGGAAAACATTAGAAATATGCTAGATAGATAAAGAAATCATAGTCACAATGGTTCGACAGAGCATATGGCCTCTCCAAATCAAAGGAAAAAGCTGTTCTTCTAATCATCATTAGAGCTGAAGTCATTTACAGTCGTTTTGGAGCCCTTTGTTGAACAGACCATGATGTGAACATAGGTCACTGAAACTGGTGTTCATCTAACCATAGGCCAAGTTTAGCATTTGCGCACTTATAAAAGGTAACCAGTTTTCCCTATGTGCGAATAAAGTAAGCAAAGGTTGGCAAAGATTTAATTAAAATGCTAAACTTGGCCAATGATCTAACCTTTGACATCTAGACTTGTGAAATAATAGCAGTTTTTTTTCAGGAAACAACTCATATTGCTGATGGTTATCTAACTCTTCCAATGCTCAAAGCTCGTTTCAATGTTCACTCCCAGTTGATCAGGTGCAATATCACCCTCAAACAGGTGCAATGAAGCCTTAACAAGGTGTTATTAGCACCTAAATGGGTGAAAAATATGCATGAAACCAGTGCAAAAACCGAGAAATAGCAATGGCAAATAATTTCTCTTCAAAATAAAGTAAGTATTCTTTTTTTTTAACAAAGAACCTCACTTTGTGTAAAAGGTTACAAAAGCCTGTATGAGGAGTGAAATACTTGGACAAAACTGGTCTAGGGACACTTTGACCAAGAACCTGGACCTAGATTTTCGAAGCTCTCTTAGTGCTCAGAAAGTCGTAAGTACCATACATTACCATTGGCCTACGACTATCTTAGCGCTAAGAGACCTTTGAAAATCTAGGCCCTGGTCTCATCCCAGTCTTGTTTATCGACACATCAAGTACATTGTATTCCAATCAAAGGATATAGCTGGACCTCTACAGTCCCCCTCTTTGTTTTCCTATTGTCTTTTTGCCTGACTGTAATACAGTGGCAATGGCTTCATGTTGACTGAGACCTGTTCTGTTCCCAATACCCTGTCTTGCTGAACTTGTTGGGAAACATTATCAGATATAATATTGAGTAATGTAGCTGCATAATGAGAGGCATGAGAGTGATGAGGTGAGGTGAGGTGAGCTTGCTACTGACCGGCCGGCAGCTGGATGCCCTTGGTGCTGGAGGAGCCCGAGCCGTTGTTGACATCCTCCACCGTCTGCAGCAGGTCCTTGAACTCCTTGTTCTCTGGCTTGTTGATCTCGTTGGTGTTGTAGGAGCTCACACACTCACTCGTGCTCTTCTTACCTGCAGCACATCACAGTTAGGAGCAGAGACTCAAGTACTGCATCCATTTAATCATTAATTGTAATAGGACCTTACTTATAAGCGATTCCCTAGGGTGCATTCATGCAGGTAAAGAGAATAACATGACTGGTTACAAGAAACAATGTTTTGAATGAGTATTTCTTCATATTATGTATTATTTTATATTGATAAGGTTAAATGATAGGCAATATAGATCTAAAACATCATCAACAACTACATTCATTAAATGTTTTCATACGACTTTGATAAGCAGAATGGTATATGCACTCACGACAAGAGACAAAGCACAGCTCCTTGCGGGAGGGCCCGCCCCCCTCGGTGTTGGAGGTCAGGAAGCACTCTTCCCAACCGATCCGCTGGCACACTGACCCTCGACACTCCTGCGCACAACAACAAACAGGCATGGTTCAACATTAGCAACACACACAGCCTTGCAAATAAGAAACCCTTACTTCAAAAATAGAGCCAGTGGCTCTGTAGCTTATCAAGCTTCATATCAATTTTGCTTTAGGGTGTGGCAAATGTGGTTCACCTCTAACTTGGGGCCACAGGGTCACAAAATCTACAACTTGGAATCCTCCTTGAGTCTGCATACAAAGTTTCAGCTTTCTAAGCTGATGCTTCTTGAGAAAATAATTAAATTAGCTTATAAGGGTGTGGACCTTATTAGTAGCCACAGGGCCACCAAAGCATTAAATTATAACAGTCACTAGTCAAGGAGTCTGCACACAAGGTTTCAGCTTTCTAGGCCTTATGCTTCTGGAGAAAAAAAAAGATATAGGTTTTGCGGATGTGGTCCCTGAGGCCCTTAATTAGGGGCCACAGTGCCACAGGGCCACCAAAGCTACAATTTATAATCCTCACTAGTCAAGGAGTCTGTATACCGATTTCAGCTTTCTAAGCCTTTTGCTCCTGAAGAAGAAGATGAAAATAGGTTTTAAGGGCGTGGCCCCTTATTAGGGGTCACAGTGCCACCAAAGCTAGAAATTATAATCCTCATTAGTCAGGGAGTCTGTACAAAAAGTTTCAGCTTACTGGGCCTTTTGCCTCTGGTACAAGATGGTACAAGAACAGACAGATGGTACAAGAGCAGACAGATGGTACAAGAGCAGACAGATGGTACAAGAGCAGACAGGTGGTACAAGAACAGACAGGTGGTACAAGAACAGACAGATGGTAAGAACAGACAGGTGGTACAAGAGCAGACAGATGGTACAAGGGCAGACAGATGGTACACGAGCAGACAGGTGGTACAAGAGCAGACAGATGGTATAAGGGCAGACAGATGGTACAAGGGCAGACAGGTGGTACAAGGGCAGACAGATGGTACACGAGCAGACAGGTGGTACAAGAGCAGACAGATGGTATAAGGGCAGACAGATGGTACAAGGGCAGACAGGTGGTACAAGGGCAGACAGGTGGTACAAGGGCAGACAGATGGTACAAGAACAGACAGATGGTACATGAGCAGACAGATGGTACAAGAGCAGACAGATGGTACAAGAGCAGAAAGGAGCAGACAGGTGGTACAAGAGCAGATAGATGGTACAAGAGCTGACAGATGGTACAAGAGCAGACAGATGGTACAAGAGCAGACAGGTGGTACAAGAGCAGACAGATGGTATAAGAGCAGACAGGAGCAGACAGATGGCACAAGAGCAGACAGATGGTACAAGAACAGACAGGTGGTACAAGAGCAGACAGATGGTACAAGGGCAGACAGATGGTACAAGAGCAGACAGATGGTACAAGTGCAGACAGATGGTACAAGAGCAGACAGGTGGTACAAGGGCAGACAGATGGTACAAGAGCAGACAGATGGTACAAGAGCAGACAAGTGGTACAAGAGCAGACAGATGGTACAAGAGCAGACAGGTGGTACAAGGGCAGACAGATGGTACAAGAGCAGACGGATGGTACAAGAACAGACAGATGGTACAAGAGCAGGCGGATGGTACAAGAGCAGACAGGAGCAGACAGATGGTACAGTAGCAGACAGATGGTACAGATCAGACAGGTGGTACAAGAGCAGACAGGTGGTACAAGAGCAGACAGGTGGTACAAGGGCAGAGAGATGGTACAAGAGCAGACAGATGGTACAAGAGCAGACAGATCGTACGAGAGCAGACAGTTTGTACAACAGCAAAAGATTGCAAAAGATACAGATGTGGAGGCACTTGTACAAGAGCAGACAGATGGTACAAGAGCAGACAGGTGGTACAAGAGCAGACAGGTGGTACAAGGGCAGACAGATGGTACAGTAGCAGACAGGTGGTACAAGAGCTGACATATGGTACATGAGCAGACAGGTGGTACAAGAGCAGATAGATGGTACAAGAGCAGACAGGTTGTACAAGAGCAGACAGGTGGTACAAGAGCAGACAGAGGATACAAGAGCAGACAGGTGGTACAAGAGCAGACAGATGGTACAAGGGCAGACAGATTGTACAAGAGCAGACGGATGGTACAAGAACAGACAGATGGTACAAGAGCAGACAGATGGTATAAGAGCAGACAGGAGGCAGATGGTACAGGAGCAGACAGATGGTACAAGAGCAGACAAGTGGTACAAGAGCAGACAGATGGTACAAGAGCAGACAGGAGCAGACAGATGGTACAGTAGCAGACAGATGGTACAGATCATACAGGTGGTACAAGAGCAGACAGGTGGTACAAGAGCAGACAGGTGGTACAAGGGCAGACAGATGGTACAAGAGCAGACAGATGGTACAAGGGCAGACAGATGGTACAAGAGCAGACAGTTTGTACAACAGCAAAATATTGCAAAAGATACAGATGTGGAGGCACTTACCCCATTGAGGCAGACTTGAGAGTAGCTGTTGCAGAATGTCTTGTTTTCTGCAAGTGTCGCGTCAGGACACAGTGCCATTTTACCAGTAAAACCATTAAGAAAAACTGATCTATATTATTTTGTCAACATAGTTTCATTTGTATATTAAGTGCAGGGTATCAAAATATGAATTTTCTTATTTTGTAAACACTGCTAATTCAGAATACCAACAACTGTACACAAGTTTAGTGATAATGAGTAGACACAGTGAGCGATATCCCTGCGTAGAAGGAAAAGTGGGATTAATTTTGATTTGTAAACTATCTTAATCATGGATTTTGATTTATCATCCAGACAAAAAATCCTAAATTGTGTTTAAATGGTAAAGGCCAAACATATAGGCAGGAAAAGGGTAGTTTTGAAGTGGTGGTCCATTCCTAGTTCCATTTCCATGCATGGACACCACCAAAGACATAGGAAGAAAGAAAATAACCCAAAAAACCACCACTTTACATGATGATTGTTCCAAAAACAAAAAAATAGAGCCAGTGGCTCTGTAGCTCATCAGGCTTCATATCGATTTTGCTTTAGGGTGTGGCAAATGTGAAATTAGGTTAAAGGGTGTGGCCCCTGAGGCCCTTATTAGGGGCCACAGGGCCACAAAAGCTATCAATCATATTCCTCACTAGTCAAAGAGTATATTCACAAGGTTTCAGCTTTTTTGGCCTTTTGCCCCTGGAGAAGAAGATGCAAATAGGTTATAAGGGCGTGGCCCCTGTGGCCCTTGATAGGGGCCACAGGGCCACAAAAGCTATCAATCATATTCCTCACTAGTCAAAGAGTATATTCACAAGGTTTCAGCTTTTTTGGCCTTTTGCCCCTGGAGAAGAAGATGCAAATAGGTTATAAGGGCGTGGCCCCTGTGGCCCTTGATAGGGGCCACAGGGCCACAAAAGCTACAATTTATAATCCTTACTAGTCCAGGAATCTGTACACAAAGTGTCAGCTTTCTAGGCCTTATGCTTCTAGAGAAGAAGATGAAAATAGGTTTTTAGGTTGTGGTCCCTGTGGCCCTTATTATCAAAGCTACAATTTATAATCCTCACTAGTCAAGGAGTCTGTACACTAAGTTTCAGCTTTCTAGGCCTTATGGTTCTAGAGAAGAAGATGAAAATAGGTTTTTAGGGCGTGGCCCCTGTGGCCCTTATTAGGGGCCACAGGGCTACCAAAGCTAAAATTTTTAATCCTCACTAGTCAAGGAGTTTGTACACCAAGTTAAAGCTTTCTAGGTATTATGGTTCTGGAGAAGAAGTCAAAATTCCACAAAGTTTACGGATGGATGGACGGACGGACGGACGCCGGACACTGGACACCATGCCATGCCATAAGCCCATCGGGCCTTACAGGCCAGATGAGCTAAAAATTGAAGAAAAAAATTGGAAGAAGTTGAATATTTTGAAAGGAACAAGTTCAGATAAGTTTAGTTGAAACTAGAGTGTTTTTATCTTTTTTGGATTACTCATTATTCAAATAATCAACAATAAATGTTAAAATGACAGTTTTTTGTTTCTGGAAGTCATGCATCAAGTTAGAGATTGCAATCAGAATTGATATTTAGCGCAAAATATTAAACTTGCCCCTTTGAGGCTTGTTGATCATTTTACCTGAATCAATGCTTCTGAAAGCAATCTACATCACATGATGTATGAAGAAAGGATATTCGCAGTATGCAGCCGCAGAACAGTCCTCCTTTTTCTTGCACATGAGTTTATCTGCAGACGGGAAGTAGTTGCATTCCTTGGTGCAGCATGGGCCTGCGGTCGGGCTGAAACACAAGGGCAACATCTCATTGGTCCAGAGATGCGCAGTACATAATGTCACGCCAATGCTAAAGACATTTCTTATCCTTAGAATGTTGCAAAACAATATCCCCAAAGTGCTAACTATCCTAAGCAAATTATGGATCTTAATTCATCATCAAAGTTCAAATTTCCCTTTTGGGACAATAAAGATTATCTTATCTTATCTTATCCAGACATAAACTTCTATGTTGTGTTTTAATGGGAACGGCCAAATATAAAGGTAGCATATATCTTATATGATGCATAATCAGCAAATATCATGCATATCATCAAAAGAAGATTAATACAAGTGGGGTGGTATAGAGAGAGAGTCTGACTGCACATGTATGTACAGTGGTCCCTCGCTATACCGCTTGCTTTGGGTCCAACAAAATTACTCTGTGTCACAGCCAAACGAGCATCATTCTCTCCCCACAGAGGCAGCTCAGTCATACCCGAGTTAGCCTCTGTTCTATAACACCAAGATCCTGGGGTTCCGACGGATTGCCCTAGCGGCAAAAAGTTGTAATTTGAGATAGCTCCCTTATTTGCAGCCAATGAAAACACATATTGGATATCCACGACTTGGGGAATTCTCAACGGTCGTACAGTGACTTGCAAAAGCATCATGCCTTTAGGTTTATGTTTCATTAAGAGTGTGAGAGGAAAACTATTTGAAAATCAGATATGGATAGGGTTTTTCATTAGAAACATTTTTTTTTATAATTGTGTAAATTTTTATTTGTTTTATGATAAATTTTATTTTAATAAATTACCGAATAAAAACTAATGAGAAGGTAAAAAGCGATCTTTTGTAGAAGGAAGAGTTATCTCCCCTGGGTGTTAAATTTCAACGAAAGTTTTGCCGAACCACACGGGAATAGCAGAGCTTTTGCGAATGACCACTTTTGAAACGGCGTCGCTGATTGCACAACTAACTTTGATTGCCTCCAATCAGATTTCTACCTTTCTGTCCCATGTATTAGCCGTAATAGAACAGAGGCTAACTCAAGTATGACTGAGCTGCCTCTGTGGGGAGAGAATGAACGAGCATATAAGTTGGTAGGAAAACAAAGATTGGACTGCAGCACATAATAATCTAAAACATCTTTCTGGTAACTATTGAATCATTACATACATAAAATGTTTGTGTTGTAAGGTTTTTTTTGACAATAATACTGAATTTTGCTAAAAACAAACATATGATTTCAACCTTACAATATCAACACAGCAAGGTTAAGTTTGTTTCTATCGAAGACAAATTATTTAAGTTGAAATAATCTACAAGTCTGTTATCAGATGGGAAATCTTAGCTTACATTGGGGTCACAGCTAAACCAAAGCAGGTCCTGATATGGATGTTCAAATTCATATCAAAGCTCCTCACAACACTATATTAGAGTTATTACTTTAAGCAAGTCCTTTATTTGGTGTAAGGGGTATCGTTCAATTGTTTTGTAAACATCTCGGTGTAAGGGGTATCGTACAATTGTTTTGTAAACATCTCGGTGTAAGGGGTATCGTACAATTGTTTTGTAAACATCTCGGTGTAAGGGGTATCGTACAATTGTTTTGTAAACATCTCGGTGTAAGGGGTATCGTTCAATTGTTTTGTAAACATCTCGGTGTAAGGGGTATCGTACAATTGTTTTGTAAACATCTCGGTGTAAGGGGTATCGTACAATTGTTTTGTAAACATCTCGGTGTAAGGGGTATCGTACAATTGTTTTGTAAACATCTCGGTTTAAGGGGTATCGTTCAATTGTTTTGTAAACATCTCGGTGTAAGGGGTATCAGACAATTGTTTTGTAAACATCTCGGTGTAAGGGGTATCGTTCAATTGTTTTGTAAACATCTCGGTGTAAGGGGTATCGTACAATTGTTTTGTAAACATCTCGGTGTAAGGGGTATCGTTCAATTGTTTTGTAAATATCTCGGTGTAAGGGGTATCGTACAATTGTTTTGTAAACATCTCGGTGTAAGGGGTATCGTTCAATTGTTTTGTAAACATCTCGGTGTAAGGGGTATCGTACAATTGTTTTGTAAACATCTCGGTGTAAGGGGTATCGTACAATTGTTTTGTAAACATCTCGGTGTAAGGGGTATCGTTCAATTGTTTTGTAAACATCTCGGTGTAAGGGGTATCGTACAATTGTTTTGTAAACATCTCGGTGTAAGGGGTATCGTACAATTGTTTTGTAAACATCTCGGTGTAAGGGGTATCGTACAATTGTTGTGTAAACATCTCGGTGTAAGGGGTATCGTTCAATTGTTTTGTAAACATCTCGGTGTAAGGGGTATCGTACAATTGTTTTGTAAACATCTCGGTGTAAGGGGTATCGTTCAATTGTTTTGTAAACATCTCGGTGTAAGGGGTATCGTTCAATTGTTTTGTAAACATCTCGGTGTAAGGGGTATCGTACAATTGTTTTGTAAAAAATCTCGTTCATTGTTTTGTAAACATGGCTTTGAATATCGAGTCACGAGTGGACATTTAAGATCTTTGGGCTTAATCAAAGTATTTTTTAGACACATTGTTTAAATCTTATATGGGGGTATGGTCAACAATCACAATTGGGAGCATTGCATCGTAAGTTGAAAGGAATAATAAATGGAAACAAACACGTGGTTTTCAACACTTTGGAATGAAGTTGAATAAAATGTTTGCTGTATCTGATTTTTGTAAATGAAGCTTGAAACATTGATTGAATTAGCTGTATATTTAGATGTTAACACTATTAGTACTTTTTTACTCACAAAGAAAATAATATAAATTTTTGGGGACCACAGTTTACCCTGGGGTACATCGAAGGGCGGTATAGTGAGGGAAGAGTGTACCTGCAGATAACACCAGGTTCTTTCTTGAGTTTGCACTCCATGTTGCTAGGATCCCCCTTGCCGTGGCAGCACCTGTCGGTGCAGTCGCTCTGGTAGCCACAGTCACACTCCTCCCCTTCCTCCTTGATGCCATTGCCGCAGAAGGCTGTCTGGGATGCTGAAACAGTAAACATGTATATCTTCTCAGTGTCTACTTTCCTCACCACAAGATTCAAATAGTCATACAATCAACCAAAATGTCATGGTGACATCACATTATTTCAAATGTGACAACAACATTCATCCTGGTTTCATCAACAAATTGCTTTCTTCACCTTTAACTTGTGGGTTTCTGAATATTCTCAGATGACCATAATTTTGGAAAAGGATCCCCCTTGGCCATCCCAGATTGCAAACACTCAGAATTCTTTTCGTTTTTTTCCCGCCCTGGGAAATCCGGACTATGACTTGGTTAAATTCAAAGCTTGCAATTATTTTCCAAGCTTTGCTAAGTGGATTTTGTTTTTAAAAGTGATCTGAATAATGTATCTTAAGTTGTACAATACATTGTTTTTCTTTTACAATAATGAAAAAACTGCATACAAATGTCTTATTTTCCCCCAACCCATTCCAGGGAGTGCTTGCACAGATTAGAGAAGCACACCTTACCATTCACATAATGTGGTTATCTAACCCTTGGCCGGATTTCAAAAGGGAAGAGGTCATTGGAAAGCTTTAAATAGTCTTTAATTCGATCTATATTTTGTAAATGTGCCTTATGAAATAAGGAGACAGCAAGAGCTGCAAAGAAGGTGATATTCAAATATGTTTTGTTATACAGAATTATTTGAGCAATAAGTATCAGGAAGCTACTGGGGAGTGAGGAGTGAGACTTACGACTGAAGCAGTTGACCTTGCCCTTCTTCCCGTTGACGATGGCGCTCAGTACACGGGTGATGTTGTCCTTGCTGCAGGAGGAGAACTCGTCGTTGTGAACCTTGTCACCCATCGTCGCCGAGGCAAACATGATGTAGTTCCCGTCGGCTGCGTCAGGCTGTGTTGTGCCATAAGGAGCACATGTCGGGCCCTTGTCGTGCTGGAAATAAACATGGTCTCCATAAGCAACGCTTCTACTAACACTTTCTATAGCTATACTAACTGTACACACACTGGTCACACAGTTATCTCAGAAAACTATTTTTGTTTAATGATTTGGATGTATTTATCTATTCCATAACAACTCTGTTTCATTGTGCAGACAGACAGGGACACCTCTAAAGTAGAGAGTTTCCACTTCCCCTGTTGTGCCTTCTACAAAACCATAGAATCCTGCAGGTTAAAACTATGTCTCTCTACGATCCTGTCACCAATTGGAAATTACCTGCAAAATTGCCTAGCAACTAGAAGGCAACCGGAAGCATAGCCAATTTGATTTTGAACCTAAACCCGTCAGCCCATACAAGCCAACGCCAACAGCAATCCCAAAGACGAGAAAGAAGACCAAATCATTAGCTAAACCTGCCCATGCCGTCAATCACACTGTTACAAGTTCCACTGCCGACAGCAACAAGATGAACAAGGTGACCTCCCACGCATGGTCTAAACCAATCCACTTAGGCTCCCACCAAGAATGAACAGTTACTGTTTATACTGTGGCAAACTTTATATTGTTAAAGACAAATGGACCCGCCAGTATGTGTGAATTTAACCACTGATCATTTGAACTTTGGTAATATTTACAAAGATAACACAACATGTTTTTAATTTTTGTAATCTTCAATTTTTGCATATATTTTTAACTCTTCTTTCATATACAAATACTGTTACCATTAGATTTGAAATTTTATTTGAGTGTCATTTCTGTTCCCTATTCGTGACCTTTTTGTGATTTTTTTAGATTGTAGCGGAAACCTTTTGATATTGTTGTATTTCTCCATAGATAATTCATAGCACAACAACAGTTCAAGCCTTTATAAGAATATACTTATTGATCATATTACGCCCTGAGCGGAACAAAAATGACTTTCTCAAACAGTCACTTCTTCAACAAAGAAGTTGAAAATCTAAAAAAACAATGAGGGCATCTGACTTAAATATACAGAAGGCCCACCTAGTTAAAATAGTGATTACATAAAGTTTCGTAACATTTGAAAAAATAGTATCAGTTAAGAGTGGAACAAAAAGTGTGATGGACGGACGGACAGACGGAGGCTAACCACTATATACCCTGACTACATCTTAGCGGGGAATAAGAATCAATAGACCTTGCTCATGATATAGAATATAAAATCCTGTGAAAGAAAGCTTCACAAAAGAAAAACCTCAAGCTTAACTTCATTCTTTCTTCCTGTTCATGAAATACAATCCCAAACCAAAGTAAACCCATGTCTGATGTTTGAACCCTTAAATAGTAACCTGGACGTATCGTTTAAACACACAACTTACCGGTAAATATAACACACATTTGATTATAACACCATGGCTAGCCTTCCATAAGCAAACACTGAACCGTGTCAATGTCTATAGAATACAGAGGAGAGCTGACTCACCGGCGACCCAAAGTTGTGTCCGACCTCATGTGCGAAGGTGAGCTGGGAGACACGAGCCTGCACCTGTTTCCCGTAATTGACAATGGTGACAATGCCGGTGTTGAGACTCTTCTTGACCTTCAGGTTGCCTTCTGGGTAGTCCTTGTACTTCTCACAGATCCCACCAGCTGCCTCTGTACATACATTCAACATACAAACATTCACACAGATTTCACACTGATTGAAATTTAAAGATTCAAGAAAAACTCAATCTTTTGCCATTGGCTCTGTAGGTCATAGGCTTCATCTTCAAGTATACTGTACAGTGTGACCAATGTGCTTTTTCCTTTGAAGGGGCCACAGGGTCACAAATTCTAAAATTAAGTATAAAGACGATGTGATTTCAGATATTAGTAATCAATTCAGAAATGATAATTCCTCAAATATTTAATTAGTAATTCAGAGAAAAGGATCCAAAGGTTCACCAAGCATATTTAAAGGGCCATAGTGTCACAAAAGTTATAGATTACAATCTTTATTACGGTAGTAAGAGTCACTACCAAATTTCAAAGCTACAATTCATAATCCTCACTAGCCAAGCACTCTGTACACAAAGTTTCAGCTTTCTAGGCCTCATGCTTCTGGAGAAGAAGATGAAAATAAATTTTAAGGGTGCGGCCTCTTTGGCCTTTAATAGGAGACAAGGAGTCTGTACACAAAGTTTCTGATTTCTCGGCCGTATGGTTCTGGAGAAGAAGATGAAAATAGGTTTTAAGGATGTGGCCACAAAAGATACATTTTATAATCCTCACTAGCCTAGGCTAGGCTAATGATTCATTGAGATGTTTTTCTATCTACCTACAGAGACTGAAGAAAAGTTTTTTCCAATATTGTTCAACTTTGCATTTTCATTATTATTAATGAAGTGTGCCAGCAAATTGTGGATTTACCTTTTTGTAAACATATGATTGATAACTTATTCAATGATCTCTATTTCACTGTTTTGTGGATTTATCTATGTGTATACATGTGCTGATTATGAAGTTATTCAGTGATCTCTATTTGACTGTATCACAAAATATAAAAATAGAGCCATTGGCTCTGTAGCTCATCAGGCATCATATCAAGTTTGTTTTATACAGGCAAGATGAGCTAAAAATGAAACTGATGTTACCTATTGCAAGAAAACCTATAAAAATATTACAAAACAAATGCATTATTATTCAACACTTTTAAGATCGCCAAAATCAGACACTGAAAGAAGTCAACACTAAAATATCCAAGGAGAAATAAATTTGCCATAGACTGTCATCTAATGGAGAAAAATAGGTTTTTAAGATTGTGACCCCTGTGACCCTATTTGGGGTCATGGGGTCACAAAAACCTACAGTTTCGAATCCCAATTGGCCAAGGAGTCTACATGCAGTCTTTCAGCTCAATAGACCTTTAGGAGCTAAAGATGATGAAAATAGGTTTTTAAGGTTGTGACCCCTGTGACCCTATTTGGGGTCATGGAGTCACGAAATCTACAATTTAGAATCCCCATTGGCCAAGGAGTCTGCACATATCGTTTTTAACTCTCTACTCCTTTTGGAACTGGAGAAGAAGATGAAAATAGGTATTTAAGGTTGTGACCCCTGTGACTCTATTTGGGGTCACAGGGTCACCAAAGTTACAAATTGGAATCCCCATTGGCCAAGGAGTCTGCACATATAATTTTTAACTCTCTAGTCCTTCTGGAACTGGAGAAGAAGATGAATATAGGTTTTTAAAGTTGTGACCCCTGTGACCCTATTTGGGGTCACAGGGTCACCAAAGTTACAAATTAGAATCTCCATTGTCCAAGGAGTCTGCACCAGGGATGCAGATTCAAATTTTTGCCAATCGGACATTCCACGTATAAGCCGACCCGGAAGTAAAATATTAACACGTGGAAAAATATGCATTGGTTCGAGGTTAATCATGAAATTGAGACCCCATTCAAGAAAATCATTGATGCGAGTTGCATTGATTTTGACATCGATACTTTTGACTATATGTTGGTCAGGTCTTCTTAAACATCAGTTAACACTTTTCCAGACGTATATTATTAAAAAGAATCATAAAGAAATTGCAAATGCTAACTTACATTGTTTGTTGTTTGTTTTAATCAGATTACATGATACCATTCTCATGAAAAAGGAACGTGAATAATCAGTCGACAGCTTTTGCTGCATGTGTTTACGAGTAGAGATATATTTGTTACAAGCCTTTTCATTGGCCCAGAAAAGTAGGTCAACCAATCAGCAAGTCGATTTGAAAACGATGTGTGAAACTGAAACGTGGTTGTAATAAATTCATGACAACACATTGTCGATACAATAATACATGTCTAAATATTCAAATATTTGTTAAATATTTTCGATATATTACATTTTAAAAAAATACATGCAGTTAGTTGAAATATTTACGTAAATAAATTTCGAAGAAAATTTTGCAAAAATTATGATAATGACCACGAATGAATATTGATAGTTATTTGTCGTCAAGAAACTACGATTGAGATTCAAAGTACAGTAAAACAACGTGCTTTCGCGAAAGTATATTTGACAAAGATTTCTTTGAACTTCGTCGATTAAATATGATAAATAAGTTTGGAAATATGTCATATAAAACATTGAGAATGGATAACAAGCCTCATAAAGCGTTAGTTCTTGATAATGTTTTGGGAATCAAATATTTCAATTCCCGATCGCTGATGCAAGTGAAGCCACGTACATCGTGATTTCTGCTGGAATTTAACAGTACGTGAATGATGCGTGAATATTTAATATTATATTTCATAACAATTATGACCGACACAAGCGGGGCATTTGACCTTTATTGATTGCTTGTTGGTCAACGCAGGCTTGTTTATCTGTTTGTTTAATAATTCTTTGATTATCTTCGATCGGTCAAATGACTTCTTGAATGTCCGACAGGTCACTTTTTCAATCGGTCAAACTGGATTCCCAGTCGGACATGTCCGGCAAATAGACCGATTTCTGCATCCCTGGTCTGCACATATAATTTTTAACTCTCTACTCCTTTTGGAACTGGAGAAGAAGATGAAAATAGGTATTTAAGGTTGTGACCCCTGTGACCCTATTTGGGGTCACAGGGTCACCAAAGTTACAAATTAGAATCTCCATTGTCCAAGGAGTCTGCACATATAATTTTTAACTCTCTACTCCTTTTGGAACTGGAGAAGAAGATGAAAATAGGTTTTTAAGGTTGTGACCCCTGTGACCCTATTTGGGGTCACAGGGTCACCAAAGTTACAAATTAGAATCATCATTGGCCAAGGTACTTGTACACAAAATTTCAGCTCTCTAATGTGTATGGTTCATGAGGAGAAGTCGAAAGTGTCAAAAGTTTACGGACGGACGGACGACGGACGACGGACGACGGACGACGGACGACGGACGGACGCCGGACGGACGCCGGACGACGGGCCATGCCATAAGCCCATCTGGACTTTCAGTCCTGATGAGCTAAAAATTAAAAAAATAGAGCCATTGGCTCTGTAGCTCATCAGGCATCATATCAAGTTTGCTTTATACAGGCCAGATGAGCTAAAAATTAAACTGTTACATATTGCAAGAAAACCTATAAAAAAAAATTCAAAACAAATGTAATGATTACTGAATAAATTTCCTTACCCAAATGATTTATTATTATTCAACACTTTCTAGATCGCCAATAATAGACAGTGAAAGAAGTCCACACTAAAATATCCAAGGAGAAATAAATTTGCCATAGACTGTCATCTAATGGAGAAAAATAGATTTTTAAGATTGTGACCCCTGTGACCCTATTTGGGGTCATGGGGTCACGAAACCTACAGTATAAAATCCCAATTGGCCAAGGAGTCTACATGCAGTCTTTCAGCTCAATAGACCTTTTGGAACTGAAGATGAGGATAAAAATAAGTTTTTAAGGTTGTGACCCCTGTTACCCTATTTGGGGTCATGGGGTCACGAAATCTACAATTTAGAATCCCCATTGGCCAAGGAGTCTGCACATATAGTTTCAGCTCTCTAGACCTTTTGGAACTTGAAACTTGAAATAGGTTTATAAGGTTGTGACCCTTGTGACCCTATTTGGGGTCACAGAGTCACCAAAGTTACAAATTAGAATCCCCATTGTCCAAGGAGTCTGCACATATCATTTTTAACTCTCTACTCCTTTTGCAACTGGAGAAGAAGATGAGAATTGGTTTTTAAGGTTGTGACCCCTGTGACCCTATTTGGGGTCATGGGGTCACGAAATCTACAATTAAGAATCCCCATTGGCCAAGGAGTCTGCAAATATCATTTTTAACTCTCTACTCCTTTTGCAACTGGAGAAGAAGATGAAAATAGGTTTTTAAAGTTGTGACCCCTGTGACCCTATTTGGGGTCACAGGGCCACCAAAGCTACAATTAATAATCCTCACTAGACAAGGAGTCTGTACACAAAGTTTCAGCTTTCTAGGCCTTATGGTTCTGGAGAAGAAGTCGAAATTCCACAAAGTTTATGGACGGACGGACGAATGGACGGACGGACGCCGGACACCATGCCATGCCATAAGCCCATCGGGCCTTACAGGCCAGATGAGCTAAAAATTAATAAGAAAGTATGACATGATCTCATATGGACAGTATAATGAATTTGGACTTCATGTCTTGGAAATATGACCCTGGTAGGGTTTGAGAGTAAATCATAGGTATGAACTGATGGAAAAAGATAGGTATGAAGGTGGAGCATAAGGTATGGACTGACGTGTTTCTGAGCCGACCCAGGCCAGGCCCAGGGTACCCTGTGTGAAGTCCCGGTAAGTGAACACGTATGCCAGGCAGAAATCGTCATGGTCGTCCATGGAGTTGAGGTTAAGAAAATTGCTGACGTCAATGTTTGGGTTGCACCAGGCCGTCTGGGCACTGGTCTTGCACTTTTCAGTGGTGTCTGTCATTATCTGAAACAGGGAGGCTTCTCTGTACTACATTGTCATTATCAGCAACATAGAGAGGCTTTTCTGTACTACATTGTCATTATCTGCAACATAGAGAGGCTTTTCTGTACTACACAGTCATTATCTGAAACAAAGAGAGGCTTTTCTGTACTACACAGTCATTATCTGCAACATAGGGAGGCTTCTCTGTGCTACAATGCATTATCTGCAACATAGGGAGGCTTTTCTGTACGACAATGCATTTTCTGAAACATAGAGAGGCTTCTCTGTACTACAATGCATTATCTGCAACATAGAGAGGCTTCTCTGTACTACAATGCATTATCTGCAACATAGAGAGGCTTCTCTGTACTACATTGTCATTATCTGCAACATAGAGAGGCTTCTCTGTACTACAATGCATTATCTGCAACATAGAGAGGCTTCTCTGTACTACATTGTCATTATCTGCAACATAGGGAGGCTTCTCTGTACTACAATGCATTATCTGCAACATAGGGAGGCTTCTCTGTACTACATTGTCATTATCTGCAACATAGAGAGGCTTCTCTGTACTACATTGTCATTATCTGCAACATAGAGAGGCTTCTCTGTACTACATTGCATTATCTGTAACATAGAGAGGCTTCTCTGTACTACATTGTCATTATCTGCAACATAGGGAGGCTTCTCTGTACTACAATGCATTATCTGCAACATAGGGAGGCTTCTCTGTACTACAATGCATTATCTGCAACATAGGGAGGCTTCTCTGTACTACATTGTCATTATCTGCAACATAGGGAGGCTTCTCTGTACTACAATGCATTATCTGCAACATAGGGAGGCTTCTCTGTACTACAATGCAGTATCTGAAACAGGGAGGCTTCTCTGTACTACAATGCATTATCTGCAACATAGGGAGGCTTCTCTGTACTACATTGTCATTATCTGCAACATAGGGAGGCTTCTCTGTACTACAATGCATTATCTGCAACATAGGGAGGCTTCTCTGTACTACAATGCATTATCTGCAACATAGAGAGGCTTCTCTGTACTACAATGCATTATCTGCAACATAGGGAGGCTTATCTGTACTACAATGCAGTATCTGAAACAGGGAGGCTTCTCTGTACTACAATGCAATATCTGAAACATAGAGAGGCTTCTCTGTACTACAATGCATTATCTGCAACATAGGGAGGCTTATCTGTACTACAATGCAGTATCTGAAACATAGGGAGGCTTCTCTGTACTACATTGTCATTATCTGAAACATAGGGAGGCTTATCTGTACTACAATGCATTATCTGCAACATAGGGAGGCTTCTCTGTACTACATTGTCATTATCTGAAACATAGGGAGGCTTCTCTGTACTACAATGCATTATCTGCAACATAGGGAGGCTTATCTGTGCTACATTGTCATTATCTGCAACATAGGGAGGCTTCTCTGTACTACAATGCATTATCTGAAACATAGGGAGGCTTCTCTGTACTACAATGCATTATCTGAAACATAGGGAGGCTTCTCTGTACTACATTGTCATTATCTGCAACATAGGGAGGCTTCTCTGTACTACATTGTCATTATCTGCAACATAGAGAGGCTTCTCTGTACTACATTGTCATTATCTGCAACATAGGGAGGCTTCTCTGTACTACATTGTCATTATCTGAAACATAGGGAGGCTTCTCTGTACTACATTGTCATTATCTGCAACATAGAGAGGCTTCTCTGTACTACATTGTCATTATCTGCAACATAGGGAGGCTTCTCTGTGCTACATTGTCATTATCTGCAACATAGGGAGGCTTCTCTGTACTACATTGTCATTATCTGCAACATAGGGAGGCTTCTCTGTGCTACATTGTCATTATCTGCAACATAGGGAGGCTTCTCTGTACTACATTGTCATTATCTGAAACATAGGGAGGCTTCTCTGTACTACATTGTCATTATCTGCAACATAGAGAGGCTTCTCTGTACTACATTGTCATTATCTGCAACATAGGGAGGCTTCTCTGTGCTACATTGTCATTATCTGCAACATAGGGAGGCTTCTCTGTGCTACATTGTCATTATCTGCAACATAGGGAGGCTTCTCTGTACTACATTGTCATTATCTGCAACATAGGGAGGCTTCTCTGTGCTACATTGTCATTATCTGCAACATAGAGAGGCTTCTCTGTACTACATTGTCATTATCTGCAACATAGGGAGGCTTCTCTGTACTACATTGTCATTATCTGCAACATAGAGAGGCTTCTCTGTACTACAATGCATTATCTGCAACAAAGGGAGGCTTCTCTGTGCTACATTGTCATTATCTGAAACATAGGGAGGCTCCTCTGTACTACAATGCATTATCTGCAACATAGAGAGGCTTCTCTGTACTACATTGTCATTATCTGCAACATAGGGAGGCTTCTCTGTACTACATTGTCATTATCTGCAACATAGGGAGGCTTCTCTGTACTACATTGTCATTATCTGCAACATAGAGAGGCTTCTCTGTACTACATTGTCATTATCTGCAACATAGGGAGGCTTCTCTGTGCTACATTGTCATTATCTGAAACATAGGGAGGCTTCTCTGTACTACATTGTCATTATCTGCAACATAGGGAGGCTTCTCTGTACTACATTGTCATTATCTGCAACATAGGGAGGCTTCTCTGTGCTACATTGTCATTATCTGCAACATAGAGAGGCTTCTCTGTACTACATTGTCATTATCTGCAACATAGGGAGGCTTCTCTGTACTACATTGTCATTATCTGCAACATAGAGAGGCTTCTCTGTACTACAATGCATTATCTGCAACAAAGGGAGGCTTCTCTGTGCTACATTGTCATTATCTGAAACATAGAGAGGCTTCTCTGTACTACAATGCATTATCTGCAACATAGGGAGGCTTCTCTGTACTACATTGTCATTATCTGCAACATAGGGAGGCTTCTCTGTACTACATTGTCATTATCTGCAACATAGAGAGGCTTCTCTGTACTACATTGTCATTATCTGCAACATAGGGAGGCTTCTCTGTACTACATTGTCATTATCTGCAACATAGGGAGGCTTCTCTGTACTACATTGCATTATCTGCAACATAGGGAGGCTTCTCTGTACTACAATGCATTATCTGCAACATAGGGAGGCTTCTCTGTACTACATTGTCATTATCTGCAACATAGGGAGGCTTCTCTGTACTACATTGTCATTATCTGCAACATAGGGAGGCTTCTCTGTACTACATTGTCATTATCTGCAACATAGGGAGGCTTCTCTGTACTACATTGTCATTATCTGCAACATAGGGAGGCTTCTCTGTACTACAATGCATTATCTGCAACATAGAGAGGCTTCTCTGTACTACAATGCATATTCTGCAACATAGGGAGGCTTCAATTACAGCTCAATTACATATAATAGCTTGCATTAGAAACATGTAATTTGACTTAGAAATTTGTTTCAAGCAGAGATGCCAACCCAATTTTGACCCAAAGTGTAATATTGGTTGAAATGGAGGTCAGAAAGTGTAATTTTGACTTTAAAAAGCGTAGAATACTTGTTAGTTGAAGAAATCTTAAAAAGTGTTAAGTAAAAAGACAGTCAAAATGCCCGCCATGTGCGACTTTGAAATCACAGTTAAAAATAAAAAGTTAAAAAAAGTAAGTATCACCTCATCTAGATTGCTTTAGGCACGGCCATTCACTAAAATAATCCTTTCTGTAATGTTGTACAGCTTGCTTGCGCTTTTTCGCTTCCACTTTCATTGAGAAATTGTTTTCGAAGTTTTTACCGGTCATTTTGACATCGCAATATTTTCGCCGATTACCACTGTGACCCCGCTATCAAACGAACATTTCAGACGTAAAACATGTGGCCATTCATTATGAAGCTCCTAACATCGAAATTGTTTGATCTTTTGACATAAAATAGTCTAATTCCTGACAGTTTACTGGGAATGAGAGCGATGCTACGAGTTTAGCGAATGCTACCGGTGTAATAGCATATCTGAACATCTGTACCGGTGCCTCTTGGTACACTTCCCTGTGAAATTTCATCCACTTTACCGATTTACATAAATTAGCAAAAAAACGTAATTTTCAGCTGAGTAAGTGTAATAGCGTAATTTAATGGTAAAAATCGTAATAATTACGCCAAAAGCGTAAGGGTTGGCATATCTGTTCAAGTTGTAAAACAATTTGACTCTTTATATCAGTTTTATTCAGAAAAAAGAAATAATCACCAACAAACATTATTTCTATTTTAGTGAGTTCTATATTACACAATTTGGGAGAAAAACTTTATTTCCAGTTGTACCAAATCCTGTAGCATTCCTACCTTTGTTCTCTGAACCAGAAAATTGATGCCTCGATAGGACAGACTGCCATCATAAAGTTCAAACGTCGTCTTCGAATAAATGGCTTTCAGAGCAACAACATGGCTGGCAAAGAAGGCCAATATTTCTTCTTTCACCCGCTCGTCAGGCTGAAGCAGGAGAAGAGAGCATTCCAAACAAAGATATCACATTACCCTGTAATGCTAACATGCTTGTCACGATAGGTCTTCAATATTGAAAAATATCAATTCTATTTCAAAAGCAGATGTGATGTAAGCCTTAAAGAGTCCAGCTCAAAAGAAGTATTTTGTACATTTTATTGGTAAACTCTAAAAAACTAAAAAGGTATCACATGCGGGGCTGGGCTTATTTCATACACTGTTTACAGTTAACTACGTGTATTCATCTGTGCATCACTTCTCATTGTTCATTATACATTGCTACTGAGCAGAGCCTTATCTGTGTCACAACACGGAATCATCAAGAAATTCAAGAAATATAAACTTTGAAAATGACAGGGAAAGTAAGAACCATGTTTACTGTATTTACTGCCTTCAGTTACTGTATTAATCTTTCATTCTGGTATAACTCCCAAAACCTATATCAATCACTCAAGCTTTGAAGTCAAGACAAAACAATTAACTAAGAACATTGTTACAAGTTTGTTATTCACTCTCATTGCAAAGAGCAAGAGGCCTATATAAATCTTACTTATTTTTAAAAACGCATGCAGATATGACCTTGATATCAAAACAAGGAACAATTAAATCAAAACAAACAAGAAGACATAGTCATCAACATCCCCCGCCAGATTTGTTCTTATATTAAATTAAGTCAGAACCTTCTCCTAAATACTCGAGTGTACTAAAAAATATCATGACACCAAACTCCGGAAAAATATTTGCGTGGTTCTGATTTTCGAACTCCATCAAGGTATTGATACCCTGAAGGCACACATCAAATTTGATAATCCTACCTTTAACGGTTTCTGAGAAAAATTGGCTCCTTTGAAGACACTTCGAACAGAGTCCCAAAAAAACGTAACAAGGGCAATAACTCCGGAAAAAATATTTGTGCGGTTCTGATTTTCGAACTCCATCAAGGTATTGATACCCTGAAGGCACACACAAAATTTTATAATCCTACCTTTAACGGTTTCTGAGAAAAATTGGCTCCTTTGAAGACACCTCGAACAGAGTCCCAAAAAAACGTAACAAGGGCAATAACTCCGGAAAAAATATTTGCGCGGTTCTGATTTTCGAACTCCATCAAAGTATTGATACCCTGAAGGCACACACAAAATTTGATGATCCTATCTGTAACAGTTTCTGAGAAAAATTGGCTCCTTCGAAGACACCTCGAACAGAGTCCCAAAACACTTAACAAGGGCAATAACTCCGGAAAAAATATTTGCGCGGTTCTGATTTTCGAACTCCATCAAGGTATTGATACCCTGAAGGCACACACCAAATTTGATAATCCTACCTTTAACGGTTTCTGAGAAAAATTGGCTCCTTTGAAGACACCTTGAACAGAGTCCCAAAAAACGTAACAAGGGCAATAACTGCGGAAAAAATATTTGCGCGGTTCTGATTTTCGAACTCCTTTAAGGTATTGATACCCTGAAGGCACACACATAATTTGATAATCCTACCTTTAACGGTTTCTGAGAATAATTGGCTCTTTTAACTCGGACGGACGGACGCACACACGGACGGACGGACGCATGGACGGAGCTCAAACCTATATCCTCCTTCCACTTCGTGGCGGGGGATAATAACCCTCGGGTATATCACAAACAGCTGACTTCTGTGTGACCCTAATTCCAAGTTTGTGTTGGCAGAAGGGTCTATTTTTGTGTAGGTGTGACAGGTATTACTGTCACTTCCTTGTCAAATGTCAATATACATCATAAAATATTTTTTGTAAGAAAACAATTACTTTTTATATGATTTCATATTGAGATACATTTGGAGACCATTACTTGACATCAGATACTCAGATGATTTAGATGCTTTGTCACTTGCTGTCCCTACATAAACATGACTTGACATCAGATACTCATATGATTTAGATGCTTTGTCACTTGCTGTCCCTACATAAACATGACTGACATACTTAAAGTTTCTGTTTCCTCTGTTATAGCTTACCAATCTATAGAGATAAGAAGTCATACATTGAAGAAATTAGAGAAAACAGATCCGGATGAGAAATAATGAGCCTTTTGTTAAAAATGCAATTTTAATTAAACTATTTTGTTATTCTTGCCCACGGGCAAGCTAAATTAAGGAGCTAGTTGCCCGACTCAAAGTTTACTGTAGCCGGGCCGGGTAATGGTGTTGTTTAACCCCTGAAGAAGGAAATGGCAATGGTTGGCTAGGTGCAAGGCTGAAGTGGAGAGTGGAGGTACGTACCAGAGGGGAGTTTGGGTACTTGTGGTTCTGTATGTAGTCCCACAGCATGGGGTCCGACCGCAGGTACAGGTAGCATGTGTTCTTCGTGCCCAGGTAGGTGGGCGTCGACCGCCGCTCTCGTCCCTCACTCTCGCTGTTGGCTGCTGCACTGTACTTGTTGTCGTCGTGTGAGTGGTCAGTGAAAAAGCTTGAAGACTGAACATAAAATATCATATAACAAGTGGATGTCACATGGAAAATAGTTTTTCTGATCAAAGAATTATTGATTGTAAGAATGGTTGATTGACTCTGGGTACTACCTTAAGATGATGATTGAATTGTTGTCCACATGAGCATATGTGAAGAGATAAAGTAAAGTTGTATGGCTCCAAATATAGCACATAAATAAACCTCAATGCTAGCTCTAGAATATTTCTGACATATTTCCAACAACAAAGAGAAGTAAAATGCTTTGTTTACCCTTTTGACGCGACTGTGATCTTCAAAGACAGACTCTGACATTTTCTTCATCCACTGGTGATAGTGATGGTTATCGTTCCCGCATGATGCATGTTCCGCCTCCCGCTTGTGCCTGTAACACCAGCATTAGGATTAGAACACCAGCATCGTTAACAACAAGCACGATTAGAACACCAACATCGTTAACAACAAGCACGTTTGCTGAAGCTTCAGTAGTAGCTTTAAGTGGTATGTCAGTCTGATTAAAATCGACTGTGATTCAAGGAAAACAAGTATAAAAATATTATCTCTAGCGGGGTTCGAACCTCACCCAGCCCGGCTTTCCTCTCATTCACAGTCTGAAGGCACCCCTATTACTCGCATGTTCTGACACAAGCTCATCTAGCCAATCGAAAGAAGCGCAGTAAAAGCTTCGATATCATACTAGGGGCAGGTAAATCCAGTGTACCATTCGTTATACATAATCACCGCTAAACGCTATTTAAAAACGAGGATGTGATTGGTTAGCTTACGACTGGGTTTGTCTGCGCTAAACTGGTTATAGCAAACACGCGATAGAGGTTGGTGCATTCAGACAGAGACGGAGAGGATATCCCGAATGGTTCGAGCCCCAATAGAGACAATATTTTTTACATTTTATTTCTCAGAGCACGGTCCATTTTAATCAGACTGAGTGGTATGTCAGAAGAAGTACATGAATGTAATGTATCATTTTCTCCAAGAAATGCACTGCTGCCGCAGTATATCTATACAGCTTTTAGTCTGATTATCCCAAGTCAATCCGGTATTCTCTCTCCAAGAACATAGGTCCTACTATACTATACTAGGACCAAGGCTATTATGGCAGCAATAAGAACCAAGGCTATTATGGCAGCAATAAGAACCAAGGCTATTATTGCAACAATAAGGAATAAGGCTATCACAACAACAACAAGAACCAAGGCTATCATGGCAGCAATAAGGACCAAGGCTATCATGGCAGCAATAAGGACCAAGGCTATCATGGCAGCAATAAGAACCAAGGCTATTATGGCAGCAATAAGGACCAAGGCTATCATGGCAGCAATAAGGACCAAGGCTATCATGGCAGCAATAAGAACCAAGGCTATCATGGCAGCAATAAGAACCAAGGCTATCATGGCAGCAATAAGAACCAAGGCAATCATGTCAGCAATAAGAACCAAGGCTATTATGGCAGCAATAAGAACCAAGGCTATCATGGCAGCAATAAGAACCAAGGCTATCATGGCAGCAATAAGAACCAAGGCAATCATGTCAGCAATAAGAACCAAGGCTATTATGGCAGCAATAAGAACCAAGGCTATCATGGCAGCAATAAGGACCAAGGCTATCATGGCAGCAATAAGAACCAAGGCTATTATGGCAGCAATAAGAACCAAGGCTATCATGGCAGCAATAAGAACCAAGGCTATCATGGCAGCAATAAGAACCAAGGCAATCATGGCAGCAATAAGAACCAAGGCTATTATGGCAGCAATAAGAACCAAGGCTATCATGACAGCAATAAGAACCAAGGCTATCATGGCAGCAATAAGAACCAAGGCTTACATGGCAGCAATAAGGACCAAGGCTATTACGCAACAATAAGGACCAAGGCTATCATGGCAACAATAAGAACCAAGGCTATCATGGCAGCAATAAAAACCAAGGCTATCATGGCAGCAATAAGAACCAAAGCAATCATGGCAGCAATAAGAACCAAGGCTATCATGGCAGCAATAAGGACCAAGGCTATCATGTCAGCAATAAGGACCAAGGCTATCATGTCAGCAATAAGAACCAAGGCTATCATGGCAGCAATAAGAACCAAGGCAATCATGGCAGCAATAAGAACCAAGGCTATCATGGCAGCAATAAGGACCAAGGCTATCATGTCAGCAATAAGGACCAAGGCTATCATGGCAGCAATAAGGACCAAGGCTAACATGGCAGCAATAAGGACCAAGGCTATCATGTCAGCAATAAGGACCTAGGCTATTACGCAACAATAAGGACCAAGGCTATCATGGCAGCAATAAGAACCAAGGCTATTATGGCAGCAATAAGAACCAAGGCTATTACGCAACAATAAGGACAAAGGCTATTACGCAACAATAAGGACAAAGGCTATCATGGCAGCAATAAGAACCAAGGCTATTATGGCAGCAATAAGGACCAAGGCTATCATGTCAGCAATAAGGACCAAGGCTATTACGCAACAATAAGGACCAAGGCTATCATGGCAGCAATAAGAACCAAGGCTATTATGGCAGCAATAAGAACCAAGGCTATTACGCAATAATAAGGACAAAGGCTATTACGCAACAATAAGGACAAAGGCTATCATGGCAGCAATAAGAACCAAGGCTATTATGGCAGCAATAAGGACCAAGGCTATCATAGCAACAATAAGGGCCAAGGCTATCATGGCAGCAATAAGAACCAAGGCTATTTTGGCAGCAAAAAGGACCATGGCTATCATGGCAGCAATAAGGACCAAGGCTATCATGTCAGCAATAAGGATCAAGGCTATTATGGCAACAATAAGGACCAAAGCTATTATGGCAACAATAAGGACCAATGCTATCATGGAAGCAATAAGAACCAAGGCTATCATGGCAGCAATAAGGACCAAGGCTATCATGGCAACAATAAGGACCAAAGCTATTATGGCAACAATAAGGACCAATGCTATCATGAAGCAATAAGAACCAAGGCTATCATAGCAGCAATAAGAACCAAGGCTATTATGGCAACAATAAGGACCAAGGCTATCATGGCAACAATAAGAACCAAGGCTATCATAGCAACAATAAGGACCAAGGCTATCATGGCAACAATAAGAACCAAGGCTATCATAGCAACAATAAGGACCAAGGCTATCATAGCAGCAATAAGAACCAAGGCTATCATGGCAGCAATAAGAACCAAGGCTATCATGGCAACAATAAGGACCAAGGCTATCATGGCAACAATAAGAACCAAGGCTATCATAGCAACAATAAGAACCAAGGCTATCATGGCAACAATAAGGACCAAGGCTATCATAGCAGCAATAAGAACCAAGGCTATCATGGCAGCAATAAGGACCAAGGCTATCATGGAAACAATAAGAACCAAGGCTATCATGGCAACAATAAGGACCAAGGCTATCATGGCAACAATAAGAACCAAGGCTATCATGGCAACAATAAGGACCAAGGCTATCATGGCAACAATAAGAACCAAGGCTATCATAGCAACAATAAGAACCAAGGCTATCATGGCAGCAATAAGGACCAAGGCTATCATGTCAGCAATAAGGACAGAAGTTTACCCACCTAAAGGGGTCAAGGTTAACATGGCGCTCGTCATACACTACTGTCTGGAAGGCCGGCTGGCTGAAGTACTGCTCCGCTGGCTCCACATGGTAGGTGGTCTCTCCCGGCAGGTGGATGTGTCCCCGCACCGTGCCGTTCACTACAGACATGTGCACTGCACTGCCTGGCGACCCTACACAACACACACAGCCATGACACCGACTTCACTTTAGTTATAGTAGAAACAAGGTCACCAATGCTAATAGTGACAGTATCATTAGAATTTTTCATTGAAACACTTTCAATTATTTACATAAATACTGACATATACAAAATTTTCTTAAAGCAGTTTTGATATGGAATAGATATATGATGAAAGCACATACCAATAACCTCTCCCTGGTATATAAATGAGGTATCCACATGCTTGAGCTTTCCATCATCGTCATATGTTTCATGAGTGGGACTAAAGACGTTTGTTTCCTTATGAAGTTTCAAATGGAAATTTCTGAAATGAAACAAATAAACCGATAAAGTAAGGCACATCCAAGTTAAAAGGGAACGTAAATGAGCCCTTTTTTACCCATTTGTAAGCAATAACAATTCCAAGAGTAGACATTGGTTACTTACAGACCATATGCCCTAAACGTAAAGAACTTACTATGATGCACATGTGCTTATATACCGGTAGTAAGATTGGCATCAACAATCATGTCAGTTTTTTCTTGGTCCTTGGTAATATGAATATATTCCTAACCATTGATTTGCATGAATTAACAAATGAATGATAACATAATTGACAGAAGATGTTAGATGTTAGATTTGTGAAATAGAATTGTACGCATGAAACAAAAAGTTAACCACCCTTTTTATCATGAAGAATAGAACAAATATTTGTCAATATAAATCCGAAAATATGGAGTAATTTGCCAGGATCGCTAGAACTGTTTTTGAATGTTTTCTTTCATATACCATCTCCAAGTTACTAGCAAATATCTAAAAGATTGTTTGAGTCATTTTACCAAGTGCAAGTGAACTATCAAAATTTTTATTTCATTTCAGTTAACAAATCAACAAACATCTTATTTCATTGAGAGGGTTAGTTTTAACTTTCATAAATTTTGTGAAATCCTAATGATTCCAGTAGATTCAACCGAATCCTTGATGTGTTGCTTGACATTTGAGGGACAGGATCCTAATGGTTCCAGTAGATTCAACCGAATCCTTGATGTGTTGCTTGACATTTGAGGGACAGGATCCTAATGATTCCAGTAGATTCAACCGAATCCTTGATGTGTTGCTTGACATTTGAGGGACAGGATCCTAATGATTCCAGTAGATTCAACCGAATCCTTGATGTGTTGCTTGACATTTGAGGGACAGGATCCTAATGATTCCAGTAGATTCAACCGAATCCTTGATGTGTTGCTTGACATTTGAGGGACAGGATCCTAATGATTCCAGTAGATTCAACTGAATCCTTGATGTGTTGCTTGACATTTGAGGGACAGGATCCTAATGATTCCAGTAGATTCAACCGAATCCTTGATGTGTTGCTTGACATTTGAGGGACAGGATCCTAATGGTTCCAGTAGATTCAACCGAATCCTTGATGTGTTGCTTGACATTTGAGGGACAGGATCCTAATGGTTCCAGTAGATTCAACCGAATCCTTGATGTGTTGCTTGACATTTGAGGGACAGGATCCTAATGATTCCAGTAGATTCAACTGAATCCTTGATGTGTTGCTTGACATTTGAGGGACAGGATCCTAATGATTCCAGTAGATTCAACCGAATCCTTGATGTGTTGCTTGACATTTGAGGGACAGGATCCTAATGATTCCAGTAGATTCAACCGAATCCTTGATGTGTTGCTTGACATTTGAGGGACAGGATACTAATGATTCCAGTAGATTCAACCGAATCCTTGATGTGTTGCTTGACATTTGAGGGACAGGATCCTAATGATTCCAGTAGATTCAACCGAATCCTTGATGTGTTGCTTGACATTTGAGGGACAGGATCCTAATGATTCCAGTAGATTCAACTGAATCCTTGATGTGTTGCTTGACATTTGAGGGACAGGATCCTAATGGTTCCAGTAGATTCAACCGAATCCTTGATGTGTTGCTTGACATTTGAGGGACAGGATCCTAATGGTTCCAGTAGATTCAACCGAATCCTTGATGTGTTGCTTGACATTTGAGGGACAGGATCCTAATGGTTCCAGTAGATTCAACCGAATCCTTGATGTGTTGCTTGACATTTGAGGGACAGGATCCTAATGGTTCCAGTAGATTCAACCGAATCCTTGATGTGTTGCTTGACATTTGAGGGACAGGATCCTAATGGTTCCAGTAGATTCAACCGAATCCTTGATGTGTTGCTTGACATTTGAGGGACAGGATCCTAATGGTTCCAGTAGATTCAACCGAATCCTTGATGTGTTGCTTGACATTTGAGGGACAGGATCCTAATGATTCCAGTAGATTCAACTGAATCCTTGATGTGTTGCTTGACATTTGAGGGACAGGAACCTAATGATTCCAGTAGATTCAACTGAATCCTTGATGTGTTGCTTGACATTTGAGGGACAGGATCCTAATGATTCCAGTAGATTCAACTGAATCCTTGATGTGTTGCTTGACATTTGAGGGACAGGATCCTAATGATTCCAGTAGATTCAACTGAATCCTTGATGTGTTGCTTGACATTTGAGGGACAGGATCCTAATGATTCCAGTAGATTCAACTGAATCCTTGATGTGTTGCTTGACATTTGAGGGACAGGATCCTAATGATTCCAGTAGATTCAACCGAATCCTTGATGTGTTGCTTGACATTTGAGGGACAGGATCCTAATGATTCCAGTAGATTCAACCGAATCCTTGATGTGTTGCTTGACATTTGAGGGACAGGATCCTAATGATTCCAGTAGATTCAACTGAATCCTTGATGTGTTGCTTGACATTTGAGGGACAGGATCCTAATGATTCCAGTAGATTCAACTGAATCCTTGATGTGTTGCTTGACATTTGAGGGACAGGATCCTAATGGTTCCAGTAGATTCAACCGAATCCTTGATGTGTTGCTTGACATTTGAGGGACAGGATCCTAATGATTCCAGTAGATTCAACCGAATCCTTGATGTGTTGCTTGACATTTGAGGGACAGGATCCTAATGATTCCAGTAGATTCAACTGAATCCTTGATGTGTTGCTTGACATTTGAGGGACAGGATCCTAATGATTCCAGTAGATTCAACTGAATCCTTGATGTGTTGCTTGACATTTGAGGGACAGGATCCTAATGGTTCCAGTAGATTCAACCGAATCCTTGATGTGTTGCTTGACATTTGAGGGACAGGAAGCTTATACTTGGAAGTATGAAGTGTTGCAGATTATCATTGAGAAAAACAGAGTGGATCACTAGCACTGGCGCCAGGCAAGATAACAGAAGGTAAAAGACCTTTATATGAGGGATTAGCTGGAGAGACTATGAAATTGATATCATAAATAAAAGACTCTAAGCCAGTCAAAGAATGCTGCTATGGCAACACCAAGTTACCAAGGTCACATGACACGTACAGTGGCAAATTTTAATCTAAATTTGGTTATTTGAAGTTTGTTGAAATATTCATTCTTACGAGTGAGTGCATAATTTTATGTTCGTTGAATATTGATTAACATGCCAACAAAATGTTACAAGAAATTATCAGTATATTATAAGTTGTATGTTTCTCTCGTGGGTAAAACTACTAGCCGAAACATGCTTAAAACTATTTGATTTTAATTCTAAAGCATGTGCAAATAATGCAATGCGGATTTTGTTTCCAAATAAAACATAGTATGTTAAGAAAACAAATCTATAATCAATGATCACTAAAAGAGCTTATCGAAGATATGTAAACTCTGCACAGGAGCTGTCGCTATGGCAGCGGGGTACATGAAATTTGTACACCGTGAGAGGCGAGAGGCGCGGGGTACATAAGATTAAAAAAAGTTGATTGTCAATCAATCAAAAATGATTTTTTTACTGTAAGGTAAGATAATTCAAATTATTCAGGGAATAAAGGGACTACTCCTATGTATTTCAAGGATAGAGACCATCTTCTAAGGTCAGTTTGACTTCATAGGGATTTAACTTCCCCTTTAAGCACTATTGTTTAACAAGAGTAAAGTAAGTTTAAATGTATAAATACAATATCTGACCACGATAGAACACAAACTTCTTTGACATTTTAGTGTGACATTCACATAACTGAAAATATTATACCATTCTAAGTCTTCAGAAAAATAATTCACAAAAAATGTGTGAGCTATTAAAACTCATAGTTTAGTCTGTAAACTCTAGAAGTGTGAGATACTGACATCTTGAAGGCTCTAAACTTGAGGAAGATGTGTGAGATACTGACGTCTTGAAGGCTCTAAACTTGAGGTAGAGATGTGAGACACTGACCTGTTGAAGGCTCTAAACTTGAGGTAGATGTGTGAGATACTGACATCTTGAAGGCTCTAAACTTGAGGTGATGTGTGAGATACTGACCTGTTGAAGGCTCTAAACTTGAGGTAGAGATGTGAGACACTGACCTGTTGAAGGCTCTAAACTTGAGGTAGATGTGTGATACACTGACCTGTTGAAGGCTCTAAACTTGAGGTAGATGTGTGATACACTGACCTGTTGAAGGCTCTAAACTTGAGGTAGATGTAGGAGATACTGACCTGTTGAAGGCTCTAAACTTGAGGTAGATGTGTGATACACTGACCTGTTGAAGGCTCTAAACTTGAGGTAGATGTAGGAGATACTGACCTGTTGAAGGCTCTAAACTTGAGGTAGATGTAGGAGACACTGACCTGTTGAAGGCTCTAAACTTGAGGTAGATGTGTGATACACTGACCTGTTGAAGGCTCTAAACTTGAGGTAGATGTGTGATACACTGACCTGTTGAAGGCTCTAAACTTGAGGTAGATGTGTGATACACTGACCTGTTGAAGGCTCTAAACTTGAGGTAGATGTGTGATACACTGACCTGTTGAAGGCTCTAAACTTGAGGTAGATGTGTGATACACTGACCTGTTGAAGGCTCTAAACTTGAGGTAGATGTAGGAGACACTAACCTGTTGAAGGCTCTAAACTTGAGGTAGATGTGTGATACACTGACCTATTGAAGGCTCTAAACTTGAGGTAGATGTAGGAGACACTAACCTGTTGAAGGCTCTAAACTTGAGGTAGATGTGTGATACACTGACCTATTGAAGGCTCTAAACTTGAGGTAGATGTAGGAGACACTGACCTGTTGAAGGCTCTAAACTTGAGGTAGATGTGTGATACACTGACCTGTTGAAGGCTCTAAACTTGAGGTAGATGTGTGATACACTGACCTGTTGAAGGCTCTAAACTTGAGGTAGATGTAGGAGATACTAACCTGTTGAAGGCTCTAAACTTGAGGTAGATGTGTGATACACTGACCTGTTGAAGGCTCTAAACTTGAGGTAGATGTGTGATACACTGACCTGTTGAAGGCTCTAAACTTGAGGTAGATGTGTGATACACTGACCTGTTGAAGGCTCTAAACTTGAGGTAGATGTGTGATACACTGACCTGTTGAAGGCTCTAAACTTGAGGTAGATGTAGGAGATACTAACCTGTTGAAGGCTCTAAACTTGAGGTAGAGATGTGAGACACTGACCTATTGAAGGCTCTAAACTTGAGGTAGATGTAGGAGACACTGACCTGTTGAAGGCTCTAAACTTGAGGTAGAGATGTGATACACTGACCTGTTGAAGGCTCTAAACTTGAGGTAGATGTAGGAGATACTAACCTGTTGAAGGCTCTAAACTTGAGGTAGATGTAGGAGACACTGACCTGTTGAAGGCTCTAAACTTGAGGTAGATGTGTGATACACTGACCTGTTGAAGGCTCTAAACTTGAGGTAGATGTGTGAGATACTGACGTCTTGAAGGCTCTAAACTTGAGGTGATGTGTGAGATACTGACCTGTTGAAGGCTCTAAACTTGAGGTAGATGTAGGAGATACTGACCTGTTGAAGGCTCTAAACTTGAGGTAGATGTGTGATACACTGACCTGTTGAAGGCTCTAAACTTGAGGTAGATGTGTGATACACTGACCTATTGAAGGCTCTAAACTTGAGGTAGATGTGTGATACACTGACCTATTGAAGGCTCTAAACTTGAGGTAGATGTGTGAGACACTGACCTGTTGAAGGCTCTAAACTTGAGGTAGATGTGTGAGACACTGACCTGTTGAAGGCTCTAAACTTGAGGTAGATGTAGGAGATACAAACCTGTTGAAGGCTCTAAACTAGAGGTAGAGATGTGAGACACTGACCTATTGAAGGCTCTAAACTTGAGGTAGAGATGTGAGACACTGACCTGTTGAAGGCTCTAAACTTGAGGTAGATGTGTGATACACTGACCTGTTGAAGGCTCTAAACTTGAGGTAGATGTAGGAAATACTGACCTGTTGAAGGCTCTAAACTTGAGGTAGATGTGTGATACACTGACCTATTGAAGGCTCTAAACTTGAGGTAGATGTGTGATACACTGACCTATTGAAGGCTCTAAACTTGAGGTAGATGTAGGAGACACTGACCTGTTGAAGGCTCTAAACTTGAGGTAGATGTAGGAGATACTAACCTGTTGAAGGCTCTAAACTTGAGGTAGAGATGTGAGACACTGACCTATTGAAGGCTCTAAACTTGAGGTAGATGTAGGAGATACTAACCTGTTGAAGGCTCTAAACTTGAGGTAGAGATGTGAGACACTGACCTATTGAAGGCTCTAAACTTGAGGTAGATGTAGGAGATACTGACCTGTTGAAGGCTCTAAACTTGAGGTAGATGTAGGAGATACTGACCTGTTGAAGGCTCTAAACTTGAGGTAGATGTGTGATACACTGACCTGTTGAAGGCTCTAAACTTGAGGTAGATGTGTGATACACTGACCTATTGAAGGCTCTAAACTTGAGGTAGATGTGTGATACACTGACCTATTGAAGGCTCTAAACTTGAGGTAGATGTGTGAGACACTGACCTGTTGAAGGCTCTAAACTTGAGGTAGATGTGTGAGACACTGACCTGTTGAAGGCTCTAAACTTGAGGTAGATGTAGGAGATACAAACCTGTTGAAGGCTCTAAACTAGAGGTAGAGATGTGAGACACTGACCTATTGAAGGCTCTAAACTTGAGGTAGAGATGTGAGACACTGACCTGTTGAAGGCTCTAAACTTGAGGTAGATGTGTGATACACTGACCTATTGAAGGCTCTAAACTTGAGGTAGATGTAGGAGACACTAACCTGTTGAAGGCTCTAAACTTGAGGTAGATGTGTGATACACTGACCTATTGAAGGCTCTAAACTTGAGGTAGATGTGTGATACACTGACCTGTTGAAGGCTCTAAACTTGAGGTAGATGTGTGATACACTGACCTGTTGAAGGCTCTAAACTTGAGGTAGATGTGTGATACACTGACCTGTTGAAGGCTCTAAACTTGAGGTAGATGTAGGAGATACTAACCTGTTGAAGGCTCTAAACTTGAGGTAGATGTGTGATACACTGACCTGTTGAAGGCTCTAAACTTGAGGTAGATGTGTGATACACTGACCTGTTGAAGGCTCTAAACTTGAGGTAGATGTGTGATACACTGACCTGTTGAAGGCTCTAAACTTGAGGTAGATGTGTGATACACTGACCTGTTGAAGGCTCTAAACTTGAGGTAGATGTAGGAGATACTAACCTGTTGAAGGCTCTAAACTTGAGGTAGAGATGTGAGACACTGACCTATTGAAGGCTCTAAACTTGAGGTAGATGTAGGAGACACTGACCTGTTGAAGGCTCTAAACTTGAGGTAGATGTGTGATACACTGACCTGTTGAAGGCTCTAAACTTGAGGTAGATGTAGGAGATACTAACCTGTTGAAGGCTCTAAACTTGAGGTAGAGATGTGAGACACTGACCTATTGAAGGCTCTAAACTTGAGGTAGATGTAGGAGATACTGACCTGTTGAAGGCTCTAAACTTGAGGTAGATGTGTGATACACTGACCTGTTGAAGGCTCTAAACTTGAGGTAGATGTGTGATACACTGACCTATTGAAGGCTCTAAACTTGAGGTAGATGTGTGATACACTGACCTATTGAAGGCTCTAAACTTGAGGTAGATGTGTGAGACACTGACCTGTTGAAGGCTCTAAACTTGAGGTAGATGTGTGAGACACTGACCTGTTGAAGGCTCTAAACTTGAGGTAGATGTAGGAGATACAAACCTGTTGAAGGCTCTAAACTAGAGGTAGAGATGTGAGACACTGACCTATTGAAGGCTCTAAACTTGAGGTAGAGATGTAGGAAATACTGACCTGTTGAAGGCTCTAAACTTGAGGTAGATGTGTGATACACTGACCTATTGAAGGCTCTAAACTTGAGGTAGATGTGTGATACACTGACCTGTTGAAGGCTCTAAACTTGAGGTAGATGTAGGAGACACTGACCTGTTGAAGGCTCTAAACTTGAGGTAGATGTAGGAGATACTGACCTATTGAAGGCTCTAAACTTGAGGTAGATGTAGGAGACACTGACCTGTTGAAGGCTCTAAACTTGAGGTAGATGTAGGAGATACTGACCTATTGAAGGCTCTAAACTTGAGGTAGATGTAGGAGACACTGACCTGTTGAAGGCTCTAAACTTGAGGTAGATGTAGGAGATACTAACCTGTTGAAGGCTCTAAACTTGAGGTAGAGATGTGAGACACTGACCTATTGAAGGCTCTAAACTTGAGGTAGATGTAGGAGATACTGACCTGTTGAAGGCTCTAAACTTGAGGTAGATGTGTGATACACTGACCTGTTGAAGGCTCTAAACTTGAGGTAGATGTAGGAGATACTAACCTGTTGAAGGCTCTAAACTTGAGGTAGATGTAGGAGACACTGACCTGTTGAAGGCTCTAAACTTGAGGTAGAGATGTGATACACTGACCTGTTGAAGGCTCTAAACTTGAGGTAGATGTGTGATACACTGACCTGTTGAAGGCTCTAAACTTGAGGTAGATGTAGGAGATACTAACCTGTTGAAGGCTCTAAACTTGAGGTAGAGATGTGAGATACTGACCTGTTGAAGGCTCTAAACTTGAGGTAAAGATGTGAATCAAGAGCACGGCGCACCCGGGAGTGGGCATGGTGGATGGCGTTGGGACTGCGGTCCAAGTTGACCCCCTCGTAGTGGCGGATATAGTCATCCAGAGCCTTCAGGTCTGCAGCAGAGACACAAGCAATGCTCAACATGTGGCATGCCACTTTCATAAGGACAATCAGTTTGCATTTACACTTACAGTCCCCTACAACCATAATATGTAATATATAGAGGATATCTGTCTGGATTAATACCATGTTTATCTCATGATTTTCACAAGTGGCACAGTCACGAGTGCAAATATTTTACTTTTCTACCTAACGAGATGAGGAGCCTGTTGCTGTGGTAACAGTGAGATGACATATGAGAATTCGTTACGTCAGACCATTGTATCATGGTGTCAAAGCCTTCAACTTGACATCACTTCAGGAGACTGACTTTAAAGGTTATCCCTGTAGCCAAATAGAGGGCTTATTCACTGATAGAACAGGGTATCTCACCCTCATACAATAAAATTCATGGTTCAGGGCCAGCCTTTTCTGGAGAATTAAACAGCGAACCATGGGCTCTGTAGCGCTTCACTGTCTGCATGAGTTATCATCTGATGGACGAACTAAAATAAGCAGCGCAGCCCTTGGAATCAAGGTTTTCTCCTTCTCCTTTTCCCTTTTAAACAGAAACACTAAAGTAACATACCACAATTACTGAATTAGAAGTTGTGACTATGACTTTCGGCAATAAACGTCAACATGTCAGACAACTTCCCATTGCTATAATCAACAAATGACTGAAAATTTAGATTTAATCAAATGGAAACAAATGATAACTAGATTAGTGTTTGATGGACAACGCAAAAGCAGAGCAGCCAGGAAACTGAGACTTTCTCCTTCCATTGTTCCACCTTCTATAAAATCTCAGTAAATTGTAAAAGTATGTGACCTTTAAAAGAGCTTCAAAGCATAAAAAGTTTCAATCTCATGACCTTGACCTTTGACTTTAAATGTGTACATGTGTCAAAACTAGATAAGTGTTTGCAGGACACCGCAAACGCAGAGCAGTCCCTTCCACTGTTCAATCTCATTAAAATGATATCATAATTTCTTCACTACGTTACGCAGATTATAGATCTCACAAGGCCCCATAAGTGCAGCCGTCAGGGTAACCTTTGACCGCTGGAGCTGAGGAAGATTTCATCCACCAATCAAATTGTACGTCTCTTAAAGGCCATTTCAAGAGATTAAAGCGACTTAACACGGTGCAGCCATAATGAATAATACAACTTATGACCTTTTGATTTTCCCCAAAAGCAGTGTTAAGTAATTTGCATAGGTCGTAACATTCACTAATTCAGTTATAATGTTTGAGTATTTGACTGAACTATATTTTTTCTAATTTGCATATGTACATCAAATATGTCTGATATCAAATCAACAAGACTTTAATGTTTTTATGTCAGTTTTGGTCTTTTCTTTTGTGTTAGTATATTTATGGCTACAAAATATAACAAATTTATTGAGCAAAAATCGTTTCATATACGATTTCAAGGGAAACGTTTATATGACGTAAGTGTTCCTAAATAGCAACTACAATGTACAGGTTGCTGTTTGATTTGCCCCGTTCACTACGTTTTACTACGGGCATGCAGTGATTTCTTCGATAACGGTAACAGTATATGCGTGAACGTTTGGACCAACAGATTGATAGGAGCGATGTAAAACACAGTTTGAGTAATTAATTCAGTGATGGCAGGAAATATTTGTTGTCAACATTTAGAAATAGTCGGAAATGTTCGTTTTTCGAGTTCCGAAGATTAGATATGAACACCCGTCACCAGCAACCCGAGCAACGGGGCAAAGTCGCTGAGGATACTCTGACGGCTGTTATAACTGAGCCTTGTATGATCTACACGCGTAGCGTAGTGTAGCAGGTAGATCATATTTTAATAAGATTGTTCCACTGTTCTGTTTTTTTCAGGCCTCAGCAAATTGGGCAATTTCTTGTGACCTTGACTTTTAACATTCAAAGTCTGAATGTGTCAAAATAATTCCCCAGAGGCATAACCACTTACACAAGTACAAGAGTATTGAAACGCATCATGCTTTAAATAGAGACATAGTTACATGCTTGCTATGCAACGAGGTACACCGTTATTTTTCGATTGGCCAACGTTTCTTATGTTTATAATATCAATCATTACATCTCTTTCTTTAACTCGATATAAAAGTAATCGCTTTAATCTTACTACTGTATCAACTGAAATACGACTTCATTTCTAGAAAGTGATTCTGATTTTGGTATTTTATTCACAGAGCAGTTTCATCAATTAAATTCAATTACAGTTCAGTTTCACTGATAATGGGAACTCTTAAGATCAAACACATTGCATAGTAGACAATAAATGAAGAATTTTCTATATCAAAACAATATTTTTCTAAGAAATTAGTTAAATTGAATAGAGCATTGAGTATTTATTTGTATTTTCAGAATATATCAACAAAATCTTGTTTTTACTAATTGGATGGATAGCGAGAAATAAAACGGGCGATGATCAAACTAAACAACGTATAAAGCAAACTCTTTTTGTTTACTACATTGCAACAACTTCTTAGCACTATGTCAGTACACCTTCATACTCTTGAGTACACCTCCACTTAAACTTCAAGGCGTCTGTACAACTTCACTCAAAAATAGAGCCATTGGCTCTGTAGCTCATCAGGCATCATATCAAGTTTGCTTTATACAGGCCAGATGAGCTAAAAATGAAACTGATGTTACCTATTGCAAGAAAAACTATAACAAAATTACAAAACAAATGTAACGATTTCGGAATAAATTTCCTTACCCAAATGATTTATTATTATTCAACACTTTCTAGATCGCCAATATCAGACAGTGAAAGAAGTCCACACTAAAATATCCAAGGAGAAATGAATTTGCCATAGACTGTCATCTAATGGAGAAAAATAGGTTTTTAAGATTGTGACCCCTGTGACCCTATTTGGGGTCATGGGGTCACGAAACCTACAGTTTAGAATCCCAATTGGCCAAGGAGTCTACATGCAGTCTTTCAGCTCAATAGACCTTTAGGAGCTAAAGATGATGATGAAAATAATTGTTTAAGGTTGTGACCCCTGTGACCCTATTTGGGGTCATGGGGTCACGAAATCTACAATTAAGAATCCCCATTGGCCAAGGAGTCTGCACATATCATTTTTAACTCTTTAGTCCTTTTAGAACTGGAGAAGAAGATGAAAATAGGTTTTTAAGGTTGTGACCCCTGTGACCCTATTTGGGGTCACAGGGTCACCAAAGTTACAAATTAGAATCCCCATTGTCCAAGGAATCTGCACATATCATTTTTAACTATCTAGTCCTTTTGGAAATGGAGAAGAAGATGAGAATTGGTTGTTTAAGGTTGTGACCCCTGTGATCCTATTTGGGGTCATGGGGTCACTAAATCTACAATTAAGAATCCCCATTGGCCAAGGAGTCTGCACATATCACTTTCAACTCTCTAGTCCTTTTAGAACTGGAGAAGAAGATGAAAAAAGGTTTTAAAAGTTGTGACCCCTGTGACCCTATTTGGGGTCACAGGGTCACCAAATTTACAAATTAGAATCTCCATATGCTAAGGTACCTGTACACAAAATTTCAGCTCTCTAATGTGTATGGTTCATGAGGAGAAGTCGAAAGTGTCAAAAGTTTACGGACGGACGATGGACGGACGCCGGACGACGGGCCATGCCATAAGCCCATCTGGACTTTCAGTCCTGATGAGCTAAAAAGTTATCTGGAGCCCTGTGAACATATGCATGTAACATGTAATTGTAAGAAGTTTTATATGATGATAAGACTACGGTATATGTACGTCGCAAACATTATGGTTTAAACAATATTTATTTTGTACTCATGTACAGCGGGATCGACAAACAGGGTTTCCCCTATATAAATGTCTCTCCCCAAAACATACATTATTACAGGATGTTTACATCATAAAGACACATAAATATATACCTAGTAGAAAAAAATGTCTCATATATCTATAATATACATATATATATATTAGGCTAAGCGTCTGCTTAACAATATAAAGTTGTGAACAGATGTTATTATTCTTGTATTTATATTATTTGACAGGGATTTGTTACCAAATAAAACAGTATTCAAGTTGTGACCATTAACATAATAGTAACTTTCATGACGAATATTCATGTAATTTGGACAGGTGAAAAAGTAGTGATGTGCATCTTCGTAGACGAAACCACACGAGCAGCGCGAGTCGTTGTCAATAAATCTATCGAATTTGTGTCCATTTAAGTTGCTACATCCCAATCGAATACGGCAATGTAAAATTTGCTCATTTCTCAGTCCGTAATTTTGAAAAGTCTCGTGTACTATACATCTATTATTATATAAATTGGTTTTGAACATTTCGTACGATTCTGAATTCTTTAGAGTTTCATCAAGGTTATTCCATTCGACAATAGCGGACGGCAAGAATGAATTTTTGTATATTTCCGTACGACAATTAGGGACCTGAATCGCATTAGAGTTTCTTAATTCGTAGAGTGATTGGCGGCATATTGTGGGTGGGATAAGCTCAGAGAGATAATCAGGAGTAAAATTTGAATTCATTTTATAAAACAGGCACATTTTATGGTAATATCGTCTCGTCGACAGTGAGGTAAAGCCAGTCTCGTCATATAATTTTTGATGATTTGTACCCTTTACAGCACCACAAATAGTTCTTAGTGCGTCCAGGTGTAATTTTTCTAGAAGATATTCTTGTGATTTAGTACAGTTATTCCAGATTTGATCGCAGTAGTCAAATATTGGAAGAATAAAGGAACTATACAAGGTCTTAAGACTTTTTCGTGTTAACCTATATTTAAGACTACGTAAACAATTGATCATCGGACTAATTCGATTAACCATCTGATCTATGTGAGAATGCCACTGGCCATCCTTTTGAAATGTTAGACCAAGGTGTTTATGGTTTTCAACGTCTGCAATGATTTGGCCATTCATGGTTAGATTTGGTAATACAGTTTCAGTTCGTTTTCTTGTAAACATAATGGTTTCTGTTTTTGCAGGATTGAATTTAACTTTCCATTTGTCAGCCCAAGCAGAGATTCTTTCAAGATCTTTACTTAGCATATTGTATGCTACGTTTGGATTGTCTATAATGACATAGAGCGAGGTATCATCAGCAAATAATCTAATATTACATTCCATATCATTTACAATATCATTGATAAATACTAAGAACAAAAGGGGCCCTAACACGGATCCCTGAGGGACCCCAGCAAGTACAAATCTGTTTTCAGATTGAGAACCATTTATTACTGTATATTGTTTACGGTCAGATAGGTAGTTTTCAAACCACGCGAGGAGTGAACCGCTCACGCCGTATTTTTGGAGTTTGTGAATGAGACCTTTATGCCATACGCGATCAAACGCTTTACTAATATCACAAAACACCGCCTTAATTTCTTTTCCGTCGTCAAGAGCTTTACTTATGAAATTATATAAATGTGTTAATTGATATACGGTTGAATCGCCGGCCGTAAATCCAGATTGGAATCTTGTAATTATTCCGTTGTCTAAGAAAAAATTGTAAATATGTTTGTGGACACATTTTTCGAAAAGTTTAGAGACACAACTCAAAAGGGAAACAGGTCTGTAATTTGAACATTCGTGAACACTGCCCTTTTTATGCAACGGAACGACCGATGCTGTTTTCCAAAGTGAAGGGAATGAAGACTTAGTCAAGGACAGATTAAAAAGTAGAGTCAGCGGTTTTGCAATGATTTTTGAAAGTGTCTTTAAAATACGATTACTTATCAAGTCAGGCCCAACAGATTAACGAATATTTAGAGATAATAATATATCTTCTAATTCCTGTTCATTTATAGTTACTTCTCCAAGTGAAAAATCTGGTGTAGGTATGTTATCTTCAATATCATCATCTTCATTATCGACTCTAGCTTGATTAGCGAAATAGTCGTTAAGTAAATTAGCTTTATCGATATCATTTTCAAGAACGATGCCATCGTTTTCTAGACTCGGGAAGACTTTTGATTTGTCTGATTTCGCAGTATAGTTTTTTATGATTTTCCACCAAAGTTTGCTATCTAAAGAATCATTTAACTTCTCGTCGAGTTTCGTATCATAGTCTCTTTTACATCTTCGAATTTCTGAAATGACCTTATTGCACTGTACCCGAAAACAATGCCAGTCAGCAGGCGTATTGGTTTTCTTAGCTTTTTTATGTGCTCGATTTCGCTTGCGCATTATTCTACGAATATAGCCATTCATCCATGGTTCATCGTTTGGACGAATTCGAACTCGTTTGTTTGGTATATAAGACTGGGCCAGGTTATATATGCAATCAACTATATTCTCAGCACTTTCATTGACATCTTCAGTAACAAGAGCACACCAATCTAAAGCTCTCGCAGCAGACAATAAACCGTTTTTGTCAATGTTGTCATAGTCAAAAATAGTTCTCGTGTAAGTCTTTCTATTTGGCTTTTGAAACTTCAGATTAGCAAACACTGCGCAATGATCACTGCAGAAGTTGGGGATAACACCAGAAGAAACAATAAGATTGGGACAGGTAATCAGTATTAGATCTATCAAGCTTCTGGAGTTAGTTGTAATGCGCGTCGGTTCATTGATGATTTGTGTCATACCGTAGAGACTTTCTAAACAGGCAATGTTGATGTCGGAATGGTTTAATATATTAGCATTAAAGTCGCCCAACACAACTGTTTTTATATTAGTGTCAACCGCCATAGCAATAGAATCATTAATTAGGTCCCAATAAAAGGCACGAGGGTTGGCTCTGTAAAATGTTCCTATACGCAGGACGTTATTTTTCGAGGTAATATCGACCCAGACTGCTTCTGGACCCGGAATTTCAAATTCTTTTCTATGTTTAAGATGTAAATTTTCTTTAACGTAAATTGCGACTCCGCCGCCACGCGAGGGTCGGTCTAGCCGGACTGGTGGGTGATATCCTAACAATGCGATGTCATCGTTGCTTATACCCGCGTGTAGCCACGTTTCAGAAATACAGATTACATCGAAGTTATTAAGTTCTGCATAAACTATATCAAGCTTATCTTGTAGACTACAAACATTTACATGAACAATGCTAATATCAGAGTAGTCAGGACCAGGATTAGGATGCACATCACCACTACATAAAAGAAGCAACAGCGTAAGTCTAATACCATGTATCCCCAAACAATGAACAGATACTATCAGGAAACATGTTATCCAGTCTAGTTTACATTTAAAGTTGAGACAAACTTTTACATGAAATGTCCCAATCCTGTGTCTGTATAACATTATATCAATAAACATATCTTGAAAGTGAAAGAGGTAGTTAGCACACAGAAACACAGGATTGGGAATGAAATATATAAGTATGGTATCTGTTCATTGCTAGGAGATCTGGTTGATATATATACACACGGTAAAGTATTTGCATGAGTATGATGTAAGTTCCTGCACATTGGTTTAAACCGGTAAGAAAAAGATGAGACAATGGACATGAATTGCTCTGCAAAGAAACAAGACGAAATGAAAAAGAAAAAGGATAAAAATAACAAACATTATGTTGGTGTCATGGAGAGGCATTAAAGGTAATATAAGCCAATGGCTTGTTTGCCAATCCATTTCTGTACCTTAAGGAAATGAATATGTTTAAAACAAGAAGTTTTTTATAAAATGTTTTCTTGGCATTTTTTTAAAAACAAATCATTTGTTCATTTGAAATCATGTTCCTTGACGCGAGTGAAGTCACTTAACTCGAAATCATAATCCATAAGAATTATGACTGACACAAGTACCATGGTTTATCTTTATTGACACTTTTGACAGTAAAAAATAAGTTTCTGTTGTCTTTATTTTTCTTCAATTGGTTAATTTTATATTCAAGTGTCTGAAATGTTTATTTTCCAATAATTTTAGGTTATACAAAATAACCGTTACAATATGAAGGTTATACAAATCAGTATCTGAAAATTGATTTATCCAAGAAAATACTGCAAAAAATGCACAAAAACTTTCCTCTTGCAGAGAAATTCGTTCTTTTCCTAATGTGCAACGATTTAAAGGCATAGACGTTCCTACGGTGTGATAGTTGTGTTCAGTGTTGATAGTTTATCTGGAGTCAACCCTGCTATAAGGGTGTTATGATGGTCGTTTTATTTATCAATTATTTCTTTTGTCAAGTCATTATAACTTCCATATAAATATTGTTATATGTATGTACATGTTAAATCCTTTCACAAGTGAAAATCTTCAAGTATAGGTTAGCTTATGGGGCCATTGTTCTTTTAATTGACTGGTTTGCTTATGTCTTCTCACTACCCTTTGTCTAATGTTAAAGCGCTTGGGTAATTGTTGTTAATTAGAAGCTTGTAGAATTCACTGACAGGTTTAAAAGGGGCATTGCAATATTGTGAGTCAGTTGTTGGTTTGTGCATGTACCAGGTCGGTTAATCCATGTCGGTGATGAGTATATTTTTATATTGTTAAGCCCTAAATCTTTTGTTAGCCTGCCAGTTTATCCTTGTGGATTTATACATTGTAATCTCTTGCAGTTAGCATTTGTATCAGAATCTTATCCTATTTTGTATTAAATCCACTTTAAGTTTTCAAATTGTTGTGTGATATCTTTATAAATACTTGTTATGTGCCAGATTGGGGTTATACCCATTTAACTCGCCTATCTGACTCATAACAATTGGGGGCTCGTCCTTCAAGGTCAGGTTTAGTTGAGCATGATGTAGATATAGGAGATGCTACCCCTGTTAAGCAGCATGCTTATCGCATGAATCCTATCAAGCTTGGACAACTTAACTCTGAGATTCAGTACATGTTGGATAATGACATCATAGAGCCAAGCAGTAGCCCATGGAGTTCACCATGTATTCTCGTTCCAAAATCTGGAGGAGGTGTACGTTTATGTAATAATTTTAAAAAGGTCAATTCTTTGTCAAGGTCAGATAGCTATCCATTGCCTAGAATAGACAACTGTATAGACAGGATAGGGAATGCTAAGTTTGTTAGCAAGTTTGATCTTCTTAAGGGATACTGGCAGATCCCATTAAGGCAGAGGGCTAAAAAAGTTACTGCTTTTGTGACACCACATGGTTTATACCAATATAAAGTCATGCCTTTCGGTTTAAAAAATGCACCAGCATTTTTCAACGTCTTATCAACAACGTCACTGCTGCCATCAACCATTGCGATGCCTACATTGATGACGTCATCGTAGCCACAGAGACGTGGGAAGAACACATTCATGTGATCCGAGAGTTGTTTGAGAAGCTATCTCATGCACAGTTGACCATCAATCTGAATAAGACTGAATTCGGAAGAGCCACTGTGACATACCTTGGACATGTCGTCGGCCAAGGTCAGGTTCAGCCCTTACAAGCCAAGGTCGAGGCGATCACCAAGTTTCCAGCGCCCAAGAATAAGAAAGAACTGATGAGTTTCCTTGGAGTAGCTGGATACTACAGAAAGTTTTGCAGAAACTTCGCTCAAGTGGCTGCACCTCTGACATCATTACTGAAGAAGAATGAGCAGTTCCATTGGGACAATACTCAGGTACAGGCTTTCCTCCAGCTTAAAGCAGTGTTAAGTAATTCACCTGTTCTTGTAACGCCAGAGTTCGACAGGCCCTTTAAGTTGCACGTGGATGCATGTGATCTTGGAGCTGGAGCTGTGCTACAACAGTTAGATGCTGCTGGAGTCGACCATCCTATTTGCTTCTTCAGCAAGAAGTTGGACGAACATCAAAGGAACTATTCTACAGTGGAGAAGGAAACACTTGCTCTCGTCCTTGCTCTCCAACACTTTGATGTGTATCTGTGCACCGCCGTGCACCCAATACAAGTTTTCACGGATCAAAATTTCGCTTGTCTTCGTTTCGAAAATGAAGAACAGAAACCAAAGACTAATGCGATGGAGCATATCACTGGACACGTACAACCTGCAAATCCAGCACATTAAAGGCAAGGATAATGTTCTAGCCGATGCACTCTCACGTGGAGTGTATGACACGTGACTCTGATATTTTGTGTTTTATGTGACGTGATGTGACTCTCATACCTGTGATTTTATACATGAAAAAAAACAAAAATATGACAATGTGTTTATTCAATAACAAGGTGTTGAATATCTTATTTGTGAAAATGTACCTTTGTGATTTGCATTATTTTTGCATTGTGTATGTGCAACTATATGAAACATCCTATATTATATTTGCTACTGATTTCCATATAACAATGTTGATTAACATATTTGTTCATGATGCATTGTACTTTATATATGATAAAAAATTCTATACTTTATGTAGAAGTTGTCCATTATATTTCATTTTATGGAAACTTCTTTTTCAAAGGGGGGAGTGTTATATGTATGTACATGTTAAATCCTTTCACAAGTGAAAATCTTCAAGTATAGGTTAGCTTATGGGGCCATTGTTCTTTTAATTGACTGGTTTGCTTATGTCTTCTCACTACCCTTTGTCTAATGTTAAAGCGCTTGGGTAATTGTTGTTAATTAGAAGCTTGTAGAATTCACTGACAGGTTTAAAAGGGGCATTGCAATATTGTGAGTCAGTTGTTGGTTTGTGCATGTACCAGGTCGGTTAATCCATGTTGGTGATGAGTATATTTTTATATTGTTAAGCCCTAAATCTTTTGTTAGCCTGCCAGTTTATCCTTGTGGATTTATAAATTGTAATCTCTTGCAGTTAGCATTTGTATCAGAATCTTATCCTATTTTGTATTAAATCCACTTTAAGTTTTCAAATTGTTGTGTGATATCTTTATAAATACTTGTTATGTGCCAGATTGGGGTTATACCCATTTAACTCGCCTATCTGACTCATAACAATATGCCTTGGGAAAAGCAATTTCTTATTCGGAGCAACTATAGAATTGGTTCGCCACCCAAATCCTTACCCTAAAACTAACCCTAACCCTTACCCTAACACTAACACTAACCCCAGCAGGCACACAACGTCGAATCGACGTTGGATTATAGTTAGATGTGGTCGCGACGTCGTTCAACTTAAAATAGACGTTGTTTCAACGTCAGTAATTTCGACGTCGATGAAGACAACGTTGCTTTGACGTTGTTAATTTCGACGTTGAATTAACGACGTTGCCCCGACGTCGGTAATTTCGACGCTGACTGAACAACGTTGTTTCAACGTCGGTTATTTCGGTTAAGATGGCGTTATTTCGACGTCGAGAAAATCAAGATACACAACGTCGTTTCAACGTTTCTATTTCCGACGTCTATGTATTTGAGATTTATGTTGATAAATGACATTACGTTGTTCCTATTTTACAACCTACGAATTATATCAGATGAAAGCACGTCTGTCTCTTGTGAAACTAAAGATTTTCGTTTGTTAGTTGATCATTCATTAAACACGCGAATAATTGTCTGTTAAAATTGTGTGATATTCGCCTTTAAACTTGTAAAGAGCGCCCCGTTATGAATTACTGTTAGTAACAACTAACAGATTGCGCGACAAGAAAAGCATTTTTTCTAGGATATCGTATAGAAAATAATTATTCTTTACGTATAGTCTAGAGTTGTTTTCCTTTATAAAGTTTAACCTTTTCCATTCCTTTTATAATAAAGCGTTTTCGAATTACCAATAAAATGTATAGATATGAAATCAGTAAAAAAAGTACACTTTAAAAGTCATTTTCAAATATACATAATTTATGTAAAACAGTCATTAATCTATCAATGAATAAATGAATAAATATACCGTTTTAAAAGAATTGTTTCGTTAATAGGCTAGCACTTGAAAATTCAGGAACAAATTCGTGATCACTTTATTCATAAACAATATTTGCCGATAGTTTGTTTCCCTAAACGGCGTATGAATTGAAAAAAAGTCATTTTTCTTATATTCCCGACGTTACTTTGTTCGCCAACAAGCATACCACATTTTCGCGCCAGCACAAATGCTGATGACGTCATAGTTTCAACTATTACGTCACAATCTTAGTACTTTCGTCGCCATGTTTGTCGGTCGATGCAAGGGGAAATCAACGTCCTGTTAGATGTTATATCGGATCACAATTCGGGCGCACTGACATCGCTCTACTATTTTGAAATGGTAAGTATTTCCCTTGATCTAAACTTTCCATCATTGAGTTTCATTAGTCATTCCAATAGGCAATACTGAACTTGAAATTACACTAGACACGTCAAAATTTGAACGCATCTCGTTGAGTTCTGTTGGCCTAGGCCTAGTGCCAAGGCAACTGTAGATCTAGTACGATTATATATTATTATAGCACTAATATTAAACTATTATTTGAAAAATAGCATTTGTTTAATTAGTTACGTGAGTCACAATGATAAAAGAAGTCATAGGTTCAAAACTTCTGCTGTCATTCAACTTGTGTCCGCAACATTGTTGAACTCCATACAGTGTTGTGGCATAGCATAACGTACTTGATATCGTAACCGGTGTTGCACGGAGCTCGTAAAGTATTCGATCAGCTGTTTAGGAGTTCATTTGGTTCAGAGCGTTCACTGTACAGTTTCGTTGTTGTTTTTGATTAATAATTGTCTACTCTGAGCATCAGCTTAAATGAAACAGCAGTTGAATTGTTATCATAGAGTGGCAATGAGTGCATCATAATCAGCGTTGTCCCGTATTATTTTTGTAGGAAAAAGATCATGAAAAGGGTTGTGTTCAAACCGGGTAGATTGGCAATCATCTCAGTTTAAAACTATATAATTTTGATCAATTATTTGAATGACTCCGTCACTTGAACTATGATCACGTCATAGAAAGATATGGCTACTTACGTTTAATAAGTTAGGGTTGTTGTAATAATGTTGTTCCGCATTGCGTCATACTATTTGCACATTTATACATGTACATGTAGGCCTACAGTATATATGTAATTGGTATTTACTAATAATACCGTAACTGAAATATCATTTGCCAAAAGTAGAAATTATACGCCCGTATTTAAGAACAAGAAGGGCTCCAGCTATATTAAATTGATTTTATTTTCATTGTTAACTTTATTAATTTTGTATAAGACTAATCATATTTATTATTATTAATTTATGTTCAAGTATGACGGAATGATGGCATACCACATACTTTTTTCTGAACTGTTGAGTGTTGATAGATGAAATTCGTTTTCAATTGTTTATTTCCTTGCAAAACACAATATTACCAGTGACCAGACCATCTAATATTTTAATGCATGACAGTTTAGCATTATATCTATATGACTAAGATTGATATCAACTCACTTAAGCTTGAACCTACATGTACGATTCATTGTATAATTATAATGTGTATTATTATTATATATATACAAATTAATTTTAAGGCAAATTCCTCACTGACATCTTTTCACTTCCATTACAGTTATGTTTGAAGGAATCCACGAATCAAGAAGTTTTTTAAAGAAATGTGTTAGGATATTACAGTATTGTTTATATTTGAATATAATACATGAATATATTATAAACTTTCCTCAAAGTCTGCCGATTGAGAGGGAGGAGAGAGCTGGAGAATGGAAACTGGCGAAGCACAGAAGATACATGCATGCACGTGCATGATCTGTCAAACTACCCTCAGGTATGTATAGTGTATACTGTTGTAAATGCCAATCGACATTCATTTCATTTTTATTTTACCAGTTTCAAATGTTAAATAAGTTAACAATTAAACAATAAAACAGTTACAATGCACACAAAAGTCATTCAAGGCAGGATTCAAAAGAACAGAACAAGTTATTAGCACATATTTGATAAGGGATCGACATATCATGATGTGATTGATTTTTCACTTCATTTACTTTTATCTTTCTTTTGTACAGAACTTTGCTGATGGCCAACGCTGTGAAGAAACATATACAAGAATACATGATAAGACGGCTTTTCATAGAAATTTATGTAAACATTATCTCGGTTTGTTTTTGACTTGTTAATGTGTTGGTTGAATTGATTCTAGCTAATTGATACAGCTATTCCCGACGATATACCATATTTTTTTTATGATACGATTCCGGTCTCTATGATTCTCTGCAGTGTTATATACATTGAAAAACGTCTCTCATCATACCTATTCAGCATCATTAGAAATGGGATTAACTTTTTACCAACGTTGCAGCAACATCGTATCAACGTTGTATCAATGTTAAAGCCATGTTGTATCGACGTTGATGTCGCGTTAAAAATACGTCAATAAAACGTTGTTTCAACGTTGATACAATATCGTATATACGTCGAGACAACGTTATACCAACGTTGTTGCGACGTCGTATCTATTAACGTAATTTCTACGTCGAAACAACGTCAGGTTTCGACGTCGCGGCAAATTTCAAATCCAATCAAAATTTGACGTCAATTCAACGTTGATAAACGACGTTGTTTCAACGTTGGTTCAACGTTAAAATGCCTGCTGGGACCCTAACCCTAACACTAACCCTAAAACAAAACCTAACCCTAACCTAAAGAACAGTTTAATAAAACAATATATTATGAAAAAGGGTGGCGAACCAATTCTATAGTTATACCATAGTTTGTCATTCCTACCCTAAATTGATAAAAAAATATCTTAAAATCTTTTCATATCTAAAAGTATACCCTCTGTAGGCCTGCATTAGCCATTATAGCATGGCTGATAACATCACATCACTATGACAAAGCGATTCATATCCCTAGGGCATCATGACGATTGTATTAGGATAGGTGAACCCAGTAAAGATTGCCTCAACACATTTTAATACAATATGACTGATTGATGTATTGTTTTATATCAGATAAAAAAAATTTAACAGTTCTCCATGCACATTTTTATACAAAGTTACAATTTGTTGAAGTAATGTGGCAATATATGGCCTAAGTTTGCTCATACATCAGCACATCAAGTTTTATATACCTAATATCACATATGATGTGTAATACAGAGTGTAACAACGACTTCAGTTATTTATTAGATCCTGTTGACACGGTTCATGTGTCACACTGTGTTGACATTTTGTTCTTTCCTTCACAAGTCGATCGAACACAATGTAAACAACGTACGATAGGCCTTCCACATACAATGTTACTGGCTGTTGTAACGGTACAAGTTGGGGCTGTTTACTCCTGAGAGGAGGGTTGAAGGTGTACCCAACTCGCCGGCCTCTCTCTCCCTACCTACCTACCCACTCCCAATCAGTTACCCACGGTTCAGTGAGGTCGCTCGTTCTTGTCTTTACTCACCTGCCAGTGACAGCCAGCCCAACCAGACTATAAATATCGCCACAAAGTGCCTCATTTCGTCGCCTCACTCCAACGAAGGCGAACCTCAACCGAAGAGAACACGAATGGAACCTAGAAGCAGATTCCTACACAGATCCGTAGTACATCCGAATGAAGATGATTTTGTTTATCGATATCTTAGATTAAAGATCGTCAAGATCGGCTTCTCCCATTCACGCACGCATGCGCAGTAGAGGGTGCCTGACGTCACAAATGTAAGCTTCCGGGTTAATAATAGTTCGAGGAATACTTTTCAGTGTCGACAATGTCACGATGTAACTCTGCCTTTGTGATATTAGTCACTGCCACCCGGTCAACATCATATGCACCTCTGCAATTAGCTGTATTTACCTACATGTAAATCTAGTGTAGGCTACGTATATACAATCCTATTTCGCCTTCCTTTCAATATTCAATGGATTCATGCAGTCACAGTGACATATTCAAGAAATCATTCATCTGTAATGAACCGCGTACAAACCAGTAGATTTACCTTCCTGGCTCTGTAGTATGGCTCTGTAGCTCAGCAGGCTTCATATCAATTTTGCTTTAATGTGTAGCCAATGCGGTTAAGTTCCCTCTTTTGTAAGGACCACAGGGTCACCAAATGTACATTTTAGAATCCTAATTACACATGGGTTCAGCTTTCTAAACCTTGTGCTTATGGAGCCGAAGATGAAATAGGTTAAAGGGAGTAACCCCTGCGGTCCTTACTATGGGTCACATGGTCATCAAAGCTATAAATTATATGATCCTTTACTCATGAAATATGTACACAAAGTTTCAGCTTTCTGATATGCTTTCAGCTAAAATGATATGCATAACACAAAATCCTGGCTTATTTTGTGTACATGTGTATTTGAGAACTACTGTTGCTAGGCAACACATGAATTTTTCCTCATTAGACAATAACAGAGCACTGAATGGAGAGATTATAAACAGATTATACGCCCTCTGATTTTTCACAGTAGTCCATCAGAAGCGAGTATTTGGCACATTTATCGTAGAATTAACACTTCCGCCAATCTCAGCACACCAATTTTGAAATAGAAATGTTTATCTAATCAATGAGTAAAAGCTCGCGTTAACAAAGTTTTAAGACTTTTACAGGTGAACAAATGGTTCATGTATTGCTAGTATTACTAACATCAAATAAATATATGCAGGTCGACTTTAAAAATATAAGTTATCTTCATTCCGTGTTCACAAGCTGGAGATGTATTTCTGTCTGATAAAGGTTTTTTTACATTCAAACTATCCAACTGCAAGTGACACTAATACGGCAATTTGTAATCCAGTAACTTTGTAAACATGCGTTGACTATGGATAGTAGTTACATTGTCCGGCACATTTCCCTATCCACCAAAAGCTAAATCCGAAAATTGTTCCGTCATACACAGACGTCTGTTTGAAAAGATATGAAGTCAGAAGTAAGACGGACGGACGCACGGACGGAGCCTAAACCTATCCCTCTTCCACACGGCGTGAGATAATAAAGAGTCACTTATCTTATGAGAAAATGAACTTTTGCACTGATATGATGTTTAATCGATGAAGAATTTGACACAAATTCTGGGATTGTTTCTCGATATAGAGTCATCACGTTTAACACAGATGTAATGAATACACGTTTCATCGGATGGTTCCGTGCAGCAAAGGACATTGGCATCAGGAGGATCCAAGCATGTTACAGATGCCGGGAAGATGGCGATCTCGGACTTGTTGCAGAGCAGACATGTGCAACATCATATGTACGAGTGTTTCAGCGTCAGCCTTGCATAATGGACATGTACGGTCTACTTCATTCTGATTGAATCACCGTCGACTTGCTTGCAGAGGATAGACACCGGTCATCAGTTTAGATTCGATGAAGGCGAAGGGGACTTTCTTTTAACTTCATTGTCCCAGTAGATTACCTTTACTCTCTTTTTCCATGCCTCTTTTTAATGGCTGAAATAGTGCCCAAGCGGTTTAAAACAATAACTCACTCACTCCATGCCTCTTTTGTTGGCGGTTTGTTCAGCAAATCATTAATTGAAGGTACATGTGCTTCATAAACAACTAGTTTGACTCTGGCCTTACTAAACCAACTCTTTCTGTTCAGACCTAATGCAATTAATCTTAGTAGAAGTTTGTGTTCTGTCGAGTCACCTTCAATCACCACACGATGTAGCATCATTAGGATTTTGGAGTCTGTCAACAGTTCTATGGATTTAGATCCAAGAAGAAAGTAGCAGGCTAGATCAGCAGTGGTATCAGGCAACGAAAGGAAGGCCTTCAGGCCTGTTGCAGAATCAGCGCACGCCGGTCAAGCATCTTCTTTAACGAATCAAGCATAGCATATCATTTTTGGCACACATCCCCCTTCAATGCGAAATCATGTACAAATGTAATTTGAAACATTGCAATCTTGTAAAACTCGAAATGCAAAAGTCTGTTTACAAACCTGATTTAACAACTCTTCATTTTCTGTTTTCCATCTGTGAAACGTTACTTGTAGCATTGCATATTGTGAATATTTCTCAGATTCAAGATAGAAAATTGGGTTTTGTCGTTGACATTTCAAGAATTACATTTCAACTTTGTAAAGTTGAGAACAGCTAGTTGGGTTTTCCAGTACTGAAATGTTTGTTTTGCAGGCTTGGATTTGTTTTTTCAAGAATTGCATGGTTAAGAACGACATGTTACATCTTGCGAGTTACGAGTCTACATGATTTTGTTTTTGGCAGACATCCCCTTCCATACTGTAGCTCATCAGGCTTCATATCTAATTTGCTATAGGGTGTGGCCTATGTGGTCCCCCTACCCCTAAAGGGTCACAAATTGAAACCTTTTGTTAGAATCCCCATTACCTAAGGATTCTCATTTCATCACCCTATATGCCTTGTGCATTTGGAGAAGAAGAAGAAAGGGGTTTAACTGGGTTACAAGGTCACCGGCAAAGAACTGATTATAATCCTCACTAGTCAATGCGTCTATATACAAAAGATTTCGGTTTTTTTATACCTTTTTATACGCGAAAAAGGCCACCGAGCCTATAAATTATAATCCTCACTAGTTAAGAATGACAATACATTAGTTTTCAAATTGGGAACATAATTTTATCAGTGGAGTCTGTACACATAGTTTCATTTTCTCGGCCTTTTGTTTCTGGGGAAGAAGACGAAAATGCACGATGACGGACGTCCGGCAAAGTTGATGTTTATGACAATGTTGAACATTTTAATGTGTCGATTACGGTGTAAAATATATATATATATATATATGACTTTGAGGACAATGTTCAATACGCTTGTATTATTAGTAATGTTATATTGGACGCTCCATTCGCCCATAAAGAAACAATTGAATCTTGCGGCTTCTATATAATGTATATAACGGTTCCATAAATCAATCTATAATAATGAAGGGGTCAAAACGGACCCAAGAAATTACAGGGGTTTATCGATTTTAAGCCTTTTCTGAGAAAATTAGCTTAATTAATGAAGCTCAAGCGGGCTTCAGAAAAGGTTATTCAACAATAGACATTATGTAGGCCTACATGTATAGGAGAATGTCCTCAAACTGGCCATTAGTTTTGCACTTGGAGCATTTTTGAGGCTGTTAGTTTTGCACGTGGAGCATGTTTGAGGCCGTTAGGTCGAAAACATGCTCCACATGCAAAACTTATGGCCAATTTGAGGACATCCACCTACTTACTATAAAAATATGATATCTTTCATTCTTTGAGTGTTATCTTCACAAACATCTACTTCAAGTAAAAAATGTAAATGAATAACAGATTTGCTAAGATAAAGTAGCCCTTAGTTCTAACTGTTAGTACACATTGATTTCGTATTATTAAGATTAATTAATTTCGACATAACTGTGTTGCGTTTGCAAAGTTTAAATTTCAAATTTTATGTGATTTGAATAATATAATTCCTTATTTTTTTAACGTATGTATATAGTTTATTTGCAACGTTCACTTCCAGCAATATTTCTAAATTAGTTAACATCAACTAAGATATAAACCCTCTCAAAAAAGAAACGCAACCCCAGATTTTATGCGGTGTTTATATCAGTCTTTAACCTGTCATTATACACAGATTATCAAAGATAACGCAATGAAATTTTACATGGTGAAACACATATATGTGTGTTCTCTATCCCTCAACCACAAACCAGATAAAACATACACAAAACAGGCGACACTTGCCGAGGCGTTTATTAAATTTGTTTGCACATTGCAAATCATATCAAGGATACCGCGCCTCATCCTCGTTTCCATTACCCACACCGTCAGTCGGGAACATGTTGCAGGAAGGTCAGTTTGGCAGCACTCAGATTTTACGTCAGTCACATCAATCATCCATCAGGGTAGCATTACATTCACCATGACATCCGGTAATGCAAAAAATGTTGACGTGTATAAGGCGTCATGTACGACACTGCTGCAGTGTTGGATCCCTACCTTGTAGGGGAAGTACATATACGACACTGCTGCAGTGTTGGATCCCTACCTTGTAGGGGAAGCAGCAGTGTCGTACATGACGCCTTACACGTCAACATTTTTTGTACGACACTGCTGCAGTGTTGGATCCCTACCTTGTAGGGGAAGTACATATAAGATATGTACTTCCCCTACAAGGTAGGAAGGTAGGGATCCAACACTGCAGCAGTGTCGTACATGACGCCTTACACGTCAACATTTTTTGCATTACCGGATGTCACAGTAACATCTATTCCTCCTACAAGGTAGGGATCAAACACTGCAGCAGTGTCGAACATGACGCCTCATACGTAAACAATTCCAGCATTTCCAGATGTTACAGTAACATCTTCTTAATTAGTAGGACCGACTACTGCAGCAGTGTCGAACACGACGCCAAATATGCAAACATTTCCAACAATACCAAATGTTACAGTAACGTCTACCTACATGATATATATTCAACTCTCCAGAGTATGCAGCCATGAGCCATGTACCAGCGACCAATGAACAATCAAATGTCACTTGATTATCACTCATGAACCAAAGCTCAAACCTCACCGACTCCCCGAACTCAGTTACAAACAGTTACGTCATAAACCAAAACTGTCATTTAATGATCGTTATTTTCTTATTCAATGCATCATCATTCCATGAACTTTAAACCGTCCTCACTTCCAGCGAGACAACATCAAGCAGATACTACTGTAACATCCTTTTACCAACATGGTATATTCCAATCACTGCACCTTGATATGTAATGAATATACATCACCACTGAAACATACAACCCAAAGTCAACAAACACAAAACTATACACCATTGGTTTACAATAAACCACTGTTTTAGCATGAACTTTCAATTTTACCATACAGTGGCTCTTTACCATATGCCACTACTTCAAAATACATCATCTCTTCACAGTTCATCAAAACATCACCATAAACCAAAACTTCAAAACACAATCACCTCACATCATATACCATCACTTCACCATATACCATCACTTCACCATGTACCACCACTTTATGGACCACCACTTCACCACGTATTACCACTTCACAGCACAGTCACTTCACCATATACAATCAATTCACATCACCTCACCACAAACCGCCATTCACCATAAAGCACCAGTTAGTCATAAACCATTGCTTCAGCATTTACCACCCACTTCACACACCGCCACGACATCACCACTTCGCCACAAAAGAGTTCACCATATTACACCTTCACTTCATATTACACCTTCACTTCTTATTACACCTTCACTTCTTATTACAACTTCACTTCAAAACAAAAGTCTTTATTTCTTTCTACATAACCCATGTTAGTACAAATTTATTAAATTAGTTATTACTTCAAACACGTAAACTTGCAAATATGACTATCCTGCTGTCAATTTTACATACTGTGCCTGAAAAAACTCATTTACACAACTCAATGTAAAATTTGACATAGCATCAACTTGATAGCTAGTCGTCGCAGCCGAGAATGGACTTCCCGCGCTCTGACATCACATTTATACACACCTCATAGCGCCCTCTACACGAGTATTACCTCCCTTTTATCTGGTTTGTTCCTAAAGAGAAATCAATTTCTCTCTAATTCGCCCAGCTCAAACGATAGAAATTTCATTTCTCTATCCCTCAACCACAAACCAGATAAAACAACATACACAAAACAGGCAGTCCCCTGCGACACTAGCCGAGATAAAAAGAAAGGGCCAGTTTGACGAACACTCAAAAACTCAAGCAACACTAATTTACACGAAAAAGCCCAAAACCAACCACCGGTTCCTAAAATTGGAACCATCCTGATCATCACCGGTAAACTATACATCAGTACCAAACAATCCCATCTGTATTCCACTCCAGTACTTCAGGAAACTGCACAATGATCATGATCATAACATTTAATACCTGAAACAGAAAGAATACTGTATGAATTAAATCATTCAACATCGATAAATACTTTCAGCGTAAACATGCAAAATTTTAAGTACATTATAACAAAACTGACATCTTCACCACCAAATTTGTGCGTTTTCTTCTCTGTTCATTGAACGATGCAAGGCATCTTCCGACTTCCGATCAGACAAACGCATCATTCGGTCAACATCAACCGGAAATTCGGCATTACAAAACATATTTTCACAACTAGAACGTGGATTTCTTCTCTGCACATTGAACGATGCAAGGCATCTTCCGATTAGACATGAACGCAACATTCTGTCAACATCAGCTAGACATAAGATGCCTAGCTGCTACCTTAAAACCAACCATGTTTCACTTTGCCTAGTTTTTCTTCAGTATAAGAGATACCCATCGAACGGAAATATAGACATGCAGACATATATATACACAGAATGAGAAGATTCATTGAACCAGCATGTTGTATGAAGACATTAACCGACTTGATTGTCACTTTTCCTTGTGATCATCTCAACGACCGGACTATGTGGTATCCGAGAATCACTACACACACTCAAACATATGCAACATTCTTAAACACAAAGCTCTACATAACTCAAAGACGGGTGTAATTTGCATATCAAAAGTATGTTTAAATCGATAGTGAAATATTTGGATTTCAGTCATGGACGTAGCAAAACGGTTGTATTGCCATGGACGATTGATTTTATATCCAGCTGACTGAAGACTGGTCGCTACAATCATCTATGTAGCTATTTTGCCATACAATTTTATTACATCTCTTTAGAGAGAAGGCCAATTCCTGTCAACTTGTACCAGTATACAACTGTACAAATGACCAAGTCATTATTAGTATAATCAAGCATTTATGAAGTCCTGTTCAATCATATATGTGTAAAAAACTTTCTTTGAAATAGTTAACATATAGCTTTACCAATCAAAATGACCAGTCAAAAACAGGAGCCATGCTGCAACAGTAAAATCAGTCTTTGGGTTAAGTCAGCCGACGCCTTCATCATGTTCATGTCTTCCCACATAGATACAGAAAACATACGCAAATAATCACCATTATCAATATAAAAACTGAATATTCGCATCGTATCTGGTACAAACATAAAATTCACACATTGAATTTTAATGCTTTGGCAAACATCATATACATCGACACAATCAAGGCCTCATTCATCTTTCAATGGTAGTAGAAATAACAAAATTTACCATTTAGTCGACTTTGATCGCTTCAATTGGTCAGCCCTGCTATCGGATGTGTCCTGTGACTGAAGGCAACCTCAACGCTGAACAATCAGACCTCTGGGCGAGAAACACGTGCAGCCTGCTGCTGCATGAAGTACTGCATGCCACAGTCATAGGTTATAGACTTTGTATCAGTCGATAACCGAGAATATTCGGCAAACACAATTTGAACTTGCAACTTAATTCTCCGGGCCTCTGTGGTTCGTCCGTCCTCCAAATCACCTCTGTGGTTCGTCCGTCATCCAAATCACGTCAACAGCCCACATCTTATATGCATAGTACTGTAAATCTTCCTTCATGAAATTACCTTTTCATTGCCTGTAGGGATATATCTGCTTACAAAAGTATAGAAGCTTTTTAAACGTTTGTTTGACCACATCATATGATCAAAAGTCAACATGTCCCGCAATGTAAAATTTGACATATCATCAACTTGATAGCTAGTCGTCGCAGCCGAGAATGGACTTCCCGCGCTCTGACATCACATTTATACACACCTCATAGCGCCCTCTACACGAGTATTACCTTTGATCTGGTTTGTTCCTAAAGAGAAATCAATTTCTCTCTAATTCGCCCAGCTCAAACGATAGAAATTTCATTAGTGTAAGGTCTCAATCTCATAGGTCTCTATCATACAATCGACGGAAACCAGGGGGCGCTTTCTTCAGTATCTAGTATGAGCATCACGAGCTGTAATCACAGCATTGCACCTCCTCGGAACAGAACGGATCAGACGACGAATCCTTTCCTATGGTATTGCTCTCGACTCATCCTGTAGTGCTGTAGTGCATCTAACGTCTGCGGTGATGGTGTACATGCCTGGAAATGACGATTAAGATAGTCCCAAACATGTTCGATGTTGTTAATGTCGGGCGACCTGGAGGGCCATGGCAAGGTGTTGACATTGGAATTCCATAGAAAATCCTCTGTTGCACGAACTGTGTGAGGGTGGGAATCCTGTTGAAACAGCTCCCTCTGTTGGTCGATTATCGGAAGGAGTTGTGACTGTAAAACGTCATTGATGTAGCGTTAATTGGGCCGTCAAATTGCCGGGAATGATGACCAGGCGTGCTCGTCCGATGTAAGACATGGCTGCCAACACCATGACGCTCCCTCCTCCAAATCTGTCCACCTGTCGAACGCAGTTAGGTGCAAAACGTTCAATTCCTCGTCTGTTTAAACGTTGCTTGCCATCACGTCTGTGAAGTAGGACACTGAAACTGTCAACGAACCAGACACGTCTCCAGTTCTTTAGGGTCCATATCCTCACGATAGTGCACCATCTGAGACGTTGACGTCGATGTTGCCGTCTCAGAATAGGTCCGAAAAATGGTAGTCGTGCATGAAGATTAGTCTCACGTTAACGGTTGCTGATGGTTTGGGCCGACAATATCCTCAAACCAGGCACTTGTGTTGCAGTGACGGTTGGTGTGGCTTGCCAATTACGTATAGGTGGGTGACCCGGATGAAACAATCCTGAGCCGGTGTGGTGATCCTTGGTCTACCACTCCGAGGATGGTTTTCGGTTGCATGGAACTGACTACAGCGATTTCAAAGTCGGAAGATCGTTGTTTTATGGACATTAAGATGCGTGGCAACTGTTCAAAACTTTGCCCGGCCTGAATCCGACCAATGGCAACATCTCGATCTGCTCTATTCAGTCGGGGCATTTTCGACCTTGATTTTCGGAGTAAACAAATTGAATATAATGCAAAACCACGCGTCCTTTTAGAGACCTCGGCTTAAACTTTCATTTCCTTGATTTGCACGTGCAGTTCACTTTTAGCATTATGTACATGACTGTTTCGCACGTTCACAAACAAAATCGGATAACATGTCGACGTGCGTTAATAAGGCTGCGTTTGGAAGCTATTACAAATCATACGAGAACATATCAAGAATACATGACAACAAAATCCAATTTGCATTCACCATTTTTGTTCAGAGGATGTTGTCAGATATTGAGAGAGGGGTTGCGTTTCTTTTTTGAGAGAGTTTAGGAACCCTCACTTACATAGGTGTTAGTAACTTTGTTGAAAGTAGTTTGCTCAAATAAAAAAAACCAGGACACTCCTCATTCTAAATTACAAATAAAAAGCTAATAATTACAGTGTAAAGTATCCTTCTTTGGAATTATGAAAGATATTTGTTAATGACATACGAGTTCATATTATCTGTAATTTAACTTCCTTGGTTATCATTATGTCTAGCATTTACATACGGTACATTATTTTACTTCGTTTGAAATTATGATATACCGTTAAATTTCTTGATATCCAAAATAGATTATGATGATTACATTGTATGTATCATTATGAAATCATGCATTATCTAATCAGTCTCATTCATAAGATTACCCTTTCTGGAGACAGTCATCTTCTATTCAGAAAGACAATGAGTGGAACAAAAACATCCAGTGATTAAGATATATCTTCCCATTCTTATTTTAACGCCTCGTTGAAATCAATCTCAATAAATTTAGATTGCGTTGAAATAAATAATCGCCTGCCTTGAATAATCGTGGGGTTTGATGGAGCAATGAGTACACACTTTTGAACATCACCTTTTCAAAGTACTTCTGGCATATGCCCTATGCATATTTACCAAAAGCGCATAACAATTGACTTTATGTTCACAGTAAGAAATTGCCGATGATGATGGCTGTATCTAATTTTAGTTTTAAAATGCATACACATATTAATATGGATTTGAAAAGAATTATCGCCTGCATCGAATAATCGCCTGCCTTGAATATTCGCCGGGTCTTATCGGTGGTTGAAATTGATAATCGTAGGCGTCGGTCTATTATTCGAGGATTTACGGTTTTCGTGAAATTGAAAATGAAAATGAGTTTCCGTCAAAACAAGCAGTGTGTTTCAACCTACTATAGCACAAATACATGCACGTGCAGGCATTCTCTGCATGACGCGCAATGTTCTACAAATGACAATGCGCAAGTCACTTAGTTGATACCGTATTACGATCCTTTAAAAGTGAAAAGGTGTAACACTATTTATATCAATTATGAATGTTTATATGCATTTAAAAATGGGAATTAAAGCGCAATTGGATATCAAAATGCTTTAGGACCGCAAAACAATTATATTTGAACCTCAATCAATAGATTGTTTAACATAGCCTACACTGTGGGATCTGGTCAAATTGTCATATTTACTTGTGTCGCTATGTCTTGGGATGTAGCTTTACTCGCTTGCTACTACTTGTACTATACCTTACTAACTAATTCTCTCATGAAAAACTCACACAATGTTTTTACCTTTTATTACAAATACATTTAAAGCAAATTACACATCATATTACAATCAATACCTTAACCTTCTACTAGTACGATTTAACCTGCTTAACTTAACCCCTGAATGCTTACTTTAATCTAAACCTTAAAATTACCTTCTTATTCCTTATTTCCTACCTAACCCCATACTGCCGAAAAGCATGCTATACGATACCCATACGGTTCCCTCTAAGAAGCCGCTCCGGCCCCGCCGAAGACGCCGGTCAAGGGTTAAGCAGGCAGTTGGTACTTCTGAGAACTCCCGGACTAACTCTCTGAAACTACTGTGCAGCTTCTTTTTGTTGTACTCAACTGTCACTCATTCTTTGGGGTGGGTCTCACTTTTAGCCAATCGCTCTGGTTTTGCCAACCCTTAACTTTTAGCCTTCAACCTCTACTCTCTACCCTTCTTCTTATTAATATTAAACCTGTCTCCCTCGGAGAATTCTAACCTTACCCCTTAATCGCTTTGTACTGGTCACAAGTATCCATTTTCCTGGACTCTCCTCAATCCTCCACTAAACCAATTACGCAATGACATCTTTGCTTCAGGTTTCTTGTTTTTCCAGACATTATGATTATATTACCATAACCAAACACTTGTTTGTCATTTTTCATTACTTTTACTAGATTTATCCATAACACCCCCTACTACATATTCTTGATTCATGTATACTGTCTTCCTAACTGCCTTTGAGCTATTCTGTTACACGCAATTTCCTCGCAACACTTATCACAGCATCTCTGCTCAATTCGTCCTACATTATTTCTGAATAACTCACCCCCTAACTTTTCTGGATATTTCGCCATATAACATTTCCCCCCTCCGAATATGAGTCGTCCTCGACTCATCGGAGAAGACAACATCCTACCAATCAAACCATCCAATACTGGGTACACCATGGTAGAACAATTGCCACCTTATGTCACCGTGATCCAAACCATGGTTCACCTAAGAACCTTATACATGAATTTAGAATATCAAACTGCGACCCAATATTGTTTGGAGATGCAAACACATTTAACAGCACCCTAACCCTGAAAAAAAAAACATGCAAACATCAATAGTATGGAAACGTCCTATCAAGAGAACAACACATTTAGAGTTCATAAAATCCTGGCATAGCACCGTGACATCGTTAGAGTTCGTAATGCCATAGTCTTCCTTGTTGTGTATAGTTGAGGTATAGCACGGAATATCATAAATATATTAAAGTTCATCGTGCACAATCCGCCATGGAAGTCCATCACATGAATGTCAAGTCCCCATCAAGTCACCTCTCAAAGGATAAGAAATGTTCATCGAACTCTGAGGATACCATATGGAAAGTTCAGCTCCTGGTTAATGTTCCCTTCACGCACATTCCCATGCGAATGTCACATCACTGGTTCACGGTGTACAGTCACATTTACAAGTGTCCGCACTTCTGAATGTATAGCACAAGCACGTTAACAAGTGTCTTTGCAGTATCAGTTCCTTGCCTTTGTGGCTGTCATAGACCACCCCTGACTGACGACAGGGCGACCCTTCGACTCGTCGACAGTTCCTCGGACTCGTCTCCTCAGACGCGTATCCCTCGACACGCCCCCTCAGACACGTCCCATCGGTTTCATTTTGACTTCGCTGCAGTCACGGCTACTGGACCTGTAGTTTCCCAGTTATCCGGTGACCTCCGGACCGTACTATCGCAGCTACTACTGTCACTTCAAGTGGATGACCGTGACCAGTCCGTGCACCCGAGCTGAGTACCAGTATACCTCCACACGGGAACGACCATATCCTCCTTGGACAATCCATTCCTATAACACTTGAGAAAAGTACGACAGAACATCGCCAGAACAATATGACTATATCACTATCAAGTTCCATGACCTGATTATCATCAACGAACATTATTCATACATCATATAAATACGCATCCTACTACATGCACTGTTCAGGTGTTTCTTGTAAACGTGCTCAGATTTATCTCCCTTAGAACATCATGACAAGAGCACGTTATATTCTCTCAAATAGAGAACCTTGGCTGCTTTCCCGCAGACCAACACTGAAAGAACTGTGTGACTTTCCGTATAAAATCAATTTTTATGTACGAAACGTTCCTTTGTATATACATATAGAGCATCAGCGAACCACCTGCCCAGCTCCAAGAAAAACATCAATGTACAATATAAAATGTGTTTGCATTCATTTTCTAAAAAAAATAACCATCATACATAATTATAAACTAAATACATTGCCCACATGTAAACATAACGTTCTTTTTGTTGCCATTAGATTGATATGAACAACATCAACTGGAGACCTTTCAGTGTAAGGTCAATATTATAGAAATACATTTCTTTATTATTATACCGCCTAACAATTTCATGGACTCCCGACAAAATGCAATAAACTACACCGGAAAAGATCGTTCCCCACTAATTCAATATGTATATCTGACATAATTACCTAAGAGGGACTATGAGGAAGCGATCTGACGACTAATCGGAAAGTTGGAGCTAAAACTGGCTTCGAAGAAAAAAAAATAATTGAAAAGTGTGATATCATGTGATTTTTTTATATTAATAATATTACTATAATTAATATTATTATTATTACTCTTTTATTATATTCGAAATACACCAAAGAAATTAGTCGCCTCATACGACAAGCATATTGACGTCAGCTTTTTTTGTGCCGCCAATAAACCGAAGTGTTATTCTACCTCAGGGTAAGTTAACCCTCCCCGACACCACACGGGGTCTCGATACTATAATCCTCAATTTTTACGACTTAACCGCTATGACGCCGTCAACTATCCATTATCCGTAATACGAACTCAACTCGTCTAAAGTTAACATGTTAAAAAAAACGACTCTGGATCTGTATAGGAACGGAATATTCGGAGATTGTTCAATACGCGACAAGACACACAAACACCCGAATATGAAATACAACGATACCCCACTGACCAAGATGCTACTTCCGAACGATAAGACCTTATGAAAACATCGATATACTTCTTGCAATCACTCAAAATGTATCGGATACGTAACACTATTATGCGTAAACAAGATAAAAACGGACGCCGATTCCTTAGGTAATTTCTGCAGACTCCGCGCTGAACCCCATGAAACCTGTACAGTATTCGCTACTGTCAATACTCGTCCCGTCATGATCACTCTTAAATTATCGCATTCATAATAGAAAAAAAAAATATTTGGACCGCCGCTTCATGACTGTCATGTTCTTCACGTTTGACCCCGCCGTTATTTTAATGTCACGCGGACATACTGTCAGAGACGTAACTAACACCTCTTCACATGTCAAAGGTGAAGATACATGGATACACAAATCCGTATTGAAAATAGAATAACATCTCTTCCTGTCTGGGTTGACAATAAAACTTGGAGAACTGCAACCCTCGAACTTCAGCAAAACCTGAAAGCTGGTGACGGAAAATAAACATGCAACCATTAATTCGTGCAATATCTATTTCCGAAAACTTGAGGAACAAAACTCCGTATGGAGCCCTCAGCCCGGAAGTCTCCTGGTCCTCTCTCTGGGTTGTTCTCGTCCCGCTGATCAAACAGCATAACAGCACACCGAGTAACATCCTTGTGGCTGTAAAACAAATATTATCACTTCTCTTTACTGGTCTAGATATACATATGATAATTCTTCAACATTCATCCCGCAATAATTATATAGATACGTGTATATGTGTAACTTGTCCTGTCGTCTGAGACAGTACTCATCTCCTGTAACTCACTATGCATAACTTTACATCTAAGGTCCACTATGACCACAACAACTTGACACCTTGGAACAGCTTCCCTTGTGTATCTCTATATACTCAGTATGCTCATTTTTTCCAATATCCACATAACATCCGAGTGAATACTCACTCACATTATGTCTGTCATAACATGAACTGTATGGCATGTACATTACTCATCTTCTTCTCCCTTTTTTTTTCACTATCGGTTTATATACCGCACCCCATGTACCTCTCACATTATTTCTCTGACAGCTTATACTGTTCTCACTATATACGTCAATAATTCACTCACAGTATTGGCCTGTGTACTCAAATAGCTATAGGCCATCAATTTTCCATATTATCCACTATACTCAATGTATAACTCCTCATTCCTCTCACCGTATGTCACAGTACTCAAAGTATAACTCAATACGTCACTCAGTATCTTGTCTAGACCCTTTTTGAACCCTTTCATAAGATATCTCTTCCTTATCCAGGATAACCAGGATACTCAATTACGTAATTAGATAATAATCTCTTACTAGCTTTATTCAGTAGTAGACATCCCTTCGCAAGTGTGCACCCTTGCTTCCGGTAAGTCCACCACGCTATAAGAGACAACCACCATAGCAAAAAGCTCCCAAATAAAATATCTGTAACAACTTATTACGAACGATATCAAGTTGAGATGACCATGCTGGGTTCCTAACACTGAACTTGTGTGAACTGGTCCTTGCTTGGCCTCTCTCACGCCGACCAAACAGCATAATAGTATCACGAACCACATTCGGGACGCAGTAAAAATAATCATCTGTACGGTCATGTTTATTATATATATAAATCTACATAAATCTATACATATATATATTCATACCATGTTTCACACCTTAGTACTCAATATTCAATTCATCTCTGCCTTGAATCATATTGGCCTCATTGTTTAATACCCTATATACACTGTATCTTCACATAGACTCGTACTGTATAATCATCATTTTATTCAATATTCATAGTATCTCTCCCCTCGTAACATGGTATATTTTTCTCTGTCTCTCTCTAGCATAACCTCTTGAACCCTATTGTAACCCTGTCCTTATTTGGACAGAAACTTCCTTGAACCTTCGTAACCCTTAGTAAACATCATAGAACCCCTAAGATAACTCAAATAACATAACAACTGTAGACAGTCGATTCTAAGTAGCTTTCATGGTGTGTCAACCCAGGACGGGTGATCAAGCCGTACCCAAGCCGACACGCCACTCAAAGCCGATCATGAGAACTAATAAAAGCCCACGTAAAACGCCTATGCCTGGTTCATAATACCGGAATATCCGTAATTTACTTAACCTAATTGAGGTACTCGACAATACAATTTTAGGAACTTTTCTTCTTCCGCCTCTTCTTTGCGTTATTCTTAACAGTCTGTTCAATTTTGTATGCCTGTATCAAATCCTTCGCTAAATTCTTGCTTGGTTCCCATGTAGCGTCTGACACTGGATAACCCTCCCAATGTATCTTATAGAAGGAATAACCATTGATAAGCTTATGTGCCATAATGCGTTTTACTTTATACACCTCGGGCTGTCCCAACTGGATATCATCGCCCTCATCGACCATGTCGTCAGCCTCCTTATCCGATTCCATGTCTCCATCCTCACGTATAACCTCAATTGTCTCCTTGAACGAGACCCTCTTTTTATTTTTATCTGTCCCATCTACTGTAACTTCTGCCACTGCAGTCTTATCTTTTATATTCTGAACCACCTTTTCATTGCCATCTGTTGCCTGCACCTCATCTGCCTGACCAATAGTGTCTCTTATACCTGGGTCTACATAGAGTTTCAATCTATTTGCATGAACTGGTACCTTAAGCAAAACATTATTCTCTACCTTCCTTAACTGATAAGTGCAGTGCCCTTTTAAATCACAAATGTAGTATGGTCCAGTAAAGCTTGGAGCTAGTTTCTTTGACAAACCTGGTTCTACCATCCTCCTATCTACCCACACCTTGTCACCTAGCTCAAAGCATGGCATCTTGGACCCTCTATCAAAATAACCTTTAGCCCGTTCATGCGCCTGTATTAAATTCTGTTTGGCAATGTCCCTTGTGACCCCCACTAACTCCGAAATTGCTTCGACCCTTTGATGAATTGTTTGTGGTAACCCCGCTGTTGCCCCTAGCTCCACATCAATGGGCAGGTTCGCTTCTTGACCAAACACTAAGAAATATGGACTAAAAGCTGTCCCCTGTGAGTGAGGAGTGGAATTGTATGCAAAAGTAATACTAGACAAATACTTATCCCAATCGTTCTGCTTTTTGTCCACGTAATACTTCAAACTCACCTCTAAGAAATAATTAAATCTTTCTGATGCGCCATTTGTAGCTTGGTGATGGCTTGCTGTACGCAAAGTCTCTATGGACATAATCCTACACAAATGCGCAAATATTCTACTAATAAATGGCCCTCCATTATCCGTAAGTACAGTACTAGGAACTCCGAAGACACAAATAAATCTCTCATAGAACACACTTGCTACTTCTGCTGCCTCCAAAGTTTTCAATGGGAACGCCATGGTAAAACGACTAAAGCTACATGTCACTATTAAAATATGCTTATTACCACTCGTAGTAACAGGTAGCGGTCCTATTGTGTCAGCATGCACACGATCCCATAGCCTACCTTCTATTGGTAGAGGTTTTAACGGCGCATGACGTTGTCCATAGGCCCTTTTAACCAGTTGGCAGTCTACACATGTCTGAATATAATTCTTTATGTCTGTATACATTGAACGCCAATAATATTTATTTCTGATATGTTGGAATGTCCTATCCATACCCTGATGACCTGCCATCAAACTATCATGATACGCGGACAAAATTTTATTAACTAAGCATTTTGGAATAACCACCTGTTTGACACACCTGTTTTTCCAGTTTCCAGAAATCTGTGGTCCCCACAGCCTAAAAAGCGTGCCATTATCTAAGACATACTCCTGACACTGAGCCTGTAATAACGTGCTGTCCTTACCCGTTGAGTCTGAATACCCTGTACTCAAATAATCAATTATTGGACGTAATGCTGCATCTGCCTGTTGTTTAGCCTGTATATCCTCCATTGATATAGCCCCATCTACCGGTGTGTCTAGCTCATCCCGTACTTCTCTATCTTTATCCTCTGCTACCTCCGCGCTACTCTCGTCCTGCATATCCTTATCCACCTCTAACACTACCTCATCACCCTTAGCTATTGTGAATAAGCTACCTATATTTTCCAAAATATCCGACTCACCCGGCTCTAAGTGTTCACACCTTGACAACCCATCTGCATGGCTTATAGACTTTCCTGGGCGATACTTAATAGTAAAATTATACTCTCCCAAAAATAAGGACCAACGGATAAGCCTTGCTGACTTAGTGCGGTTGTTGGTAAGATATTGAAGTGCCTTATGATCTGTCATAATTATAAATTCTCTCCCCTGCAAGTATTCCTTGAAATGATGAATACCACTAATGACCGCCAAGAGCTCTAGCTCTGTAATGCTATAATTACGTTCTGCCGGTGACAAACTTTTACCTGCATACGCTATTGCATGTTCAAACCCTTTGTCGTCTGCTTGTGCTAAGACAAAACCCATACCTGTTAATGACGCATCTGTTGTTAGAATGAAAGGTTTTGTCCAATCTGGAAATGCTAAAACTGGTGGGCTTACTAAAGCTTTCTTCAACGTTTGAAACGACTCTTCCTCCTCTGAACCCCAATGAAATTTCTCATTTTTCTGCAACAGCTTATTTAATGGATGTGCAATTTTAGAATAATCTTTTACAAAACGTCTGTAATAACCACTCAGTCCTAAAAAACTGCGAACATGTTTCTGACTGGTTGGAACTGGAAACTTGTCAACCAACTTAGTTTTTTCGGTATCGACTTGGACCCCTTCCTTTGAAAATATGTGTCCCAAATACTTAACGACTTTTGCACCAAATTCACACTTACTAGGCTTCGCTGTTAGGTTAGCTGCTCTTAGGCATGCAAAAACGTCCCTAAGATCTTGCATGTGTTGATCAAAAGATGGTGAGAAACAAATAATATCGTCTAAGTAACACAACGTGGTTTTCCAATTAAGAGACTTGAATACATCCTGAATCACACGGGAAAACGTCGCCGGAGCATTACACAAACCAAAAGGCATTCTTTTGAACCGAAAACACCCGTCTTGAGTCATAAATGTCGAAACATCTTGTGCTCGTGGTGTAAGGGGCACTTGAAAATAACCTGAGAACAAATCGATAGTGGAAAAATATTGACTCTTTTTCTCCCCCAAACAATCAATGACATCATCTATTCTCAACAATGGTGATATCTCTTTAACCTTAGTCGCACTATTTACCACTCTCATGTCTACTGCCAGTCGATATTCTTGGGGTTTACCTTGTAATCTCTTCTTTTTAACTAAGATAACTGGAGAGGCCCACTCACTTCCATAATGTGGCTCACATATTCCTAACCTAACTAGCTCCCCCACTTGCCTGTTAATTTCTTTTCTCGCCTCCGGATTAACTCTATAAAACCTTTGCCTCACTGGTTTTGCGTCCCCAACCTCGATGTCATGTGCTAACAAGTCACACCTCCCCAACTCTGATAACGATGTTGCAAAGCAATCCCTATTCTCTGCTATTAACCGCTTTAACATTGACTTCTGAACCTCGCTTAAATTCTCGTCATCAAATTTCAGTCCAAGCTCTAATATCAGACTATCTACCTCCTCCACAGACAACTGAGTATTCTCTGTCCGGTCTTTTTGATCCCCTTTCTCTTCCAACTGGCTAATCTGATCGTTACTTATATGACAACACGAGGCAATCTGTTGACCCCTCTCTAAAGCAATATCCTGAGCATGAGGATTCAATACCCTATAAGATGTCAACCCTCTTGGAGCCGAAGCTACACACCGCGCTCCCAAAACACATAACCCCTCACCCAAGCACTGAATTGGTTCACACAATATGTCATCAGTCTCAGTAAAACAAGGTATATAAACCCTTATTGTCATTTCCGAATGAGCTGGAACAATGGTACGTTTCATTACTCTAACCGGTATCTCACAACGATAATCTGCCTCTACATCCCCATTCACTGTCTCCTTACTATCAACACTACACAATGATTGAGAAGGTAATTCACCCGGTATTTCTATTGTACCATTACTGAAGTCTATTACTACCTGATGTTTCTTCAAGAAATCCAACCCTAAGAACATTGGAAATATTAACCTTTTTACTACATAAAATGAATGTTCATAAAAACGACCTCCTAACTCAAATTTAACCTTCATTTGACCAAGTACCGGAAACACGTCCTCGTTAATACCTCTGAAATTCTGAACATCTGGCGGCTGGAGATTCTCCTCGCGCCATAACCCTGTGTCTCTTAAAATACCCTCTGTGAGCACAGATAGGCACGCCCCCGTGTCAACAATGGATTCCACAAAACAATTATTTATGCGAAGTCCAATTTTCATTATTGAGTCTGCCTCTGTTACCCCAGAAAAAATCCTCCCCTTGCCTGGAGTAAATCTATCCTGTCTGGCATAATTAAGAGGACGGACGCCAGGTCGGCCTCGCTCTTTATATTTACTACCATAGCCCCCCTGTGTGTCACCTGAATAATAATGCCTGTCATCTCTAGACACCCAACTTCTATTAGCGTTATAGGCCCATGGTTCTCCACAGTTATGACAGAAATGTCCCATAACTCTGCGCCTCTCACTGTGCCTAGAAAACCTGCCTGTCCCTAGACCTTGTCCCCTTAGTCATCTATTACTCTGCTGAACCGGCGCCCTGCAAACGCGCCGAAAATGCCCAAGTCGGCCACAATTAAAACAATCAGCTCGTCGAGCCGGACACCTTTCAATATGTAACTCAGAGAACTCACCGCCACACTTGAAACAGGTCCTCTCAGCGGTTCTCCCCGAGCGGTTAACGACGGGTCCCTGTGCGTGCGTCTTGTCACTGGAGGGGTGAGACCATCGTACTCTGTGGGCCGAAGTCTCCCTCCTTGGTCCAATACCGGTTACACCCCGTCCCCTTGACTGTCTCTGTTCCATCTGCCTTGGTGGTCTCCCCTGCCAGCGACCTGGATCCGGTGCCGGTTGTCTCCTTTCAAATGCTGCCACGGGGGGTTCCTGAAACTCACAGTTTAATCCTGCATTTTGTTGCTTCTCCATTCTCTCGCATACATTTTCTAATCTTTCGAAACAACCCTGCACTATACTTCTGGTATCCTCCTCGGCAATGCTTTGTGCCAATCTGGCAACTTCCACAGCCGCAGCAAGAGTCTCAGGCTTTTGAATTATAACCAGCGCTCTAACGCGCGCAGGTAGGCCGCTCACAAAAGAATCTAGAATGTCACTTTCAGTTTTTCCTAACAATGTCGCCAACCTTGTCAGTTCAGCTAAATATTGATCAAGACTCTCACCTGGTTTCTGTCGGCGAGATTGAAAATCTTTAACCATTGTCCACTTTGGTACAGCATGGCAAAACCTTTCTTTAAATTTTATTTCTAAAATTTCAAAATCATCGTTCGTTTCGAGTTCTACATGTTGAACCCATAAGTACGCACTCTTGCGCAAAAATAAAGGAAATGCTTTAATTTTCTGAGTCTCAGACCATCCTTTAAAATCTGCATAATGATTAAATCGGGCCAAAAACTCTGGAGCTACCGAATGGTCTGTACCATCAAAAAATTCTGGATGAATACTATTATCTCCCATTATATCAAATGAGGTATCCGTAATATTAACGTATGGGGACCCAAAAGACAACTCTCTATCCTCAATCCCCTGCAATACACTATCGACCTGAATAACAACCGACTCCTCAATACCAAGAGCTTCTTTTAGCCTCTGGTAGGCCCTGCTCTGCTAAGAATACTAATAAATATTCCTCTGAACCTGATCCCTTTAACTTTTCATTCACTGATTCCTTACAATTTTCCTCACCGAGTAACTCGGCCCCTCCTGCTATACTAATAACTTCGCTTCTCAAATCACCTTCTGTATCACTTAAATTCCTATCCGTATCTATTTCCTGTCCTTCTCCCCGATTGGCTACAATATGAGCATCCCCTACAATTTTCTGGCCCGCCTCAAAACCAAATTGGTCGTTCACTAAATCAATTTGTTCCCCGTCTAAATCAAACTGTACATTTGACGCTATTCTCTCGGCCTCCTGCGTAATAACAGCGTTACCCTCTAATTCCTCTCTGACCTTAGCTGACTCGTCTGTATCTCTTGGAATATCTTGTTGAATAACCTCTAACCTATCCTTTCTATCTTCCAAACTCGCCTGACCAATATCAATTAACATTCACTCAGCCAAAGCACTTGTCTCATCCTCAAATTTTAACACAGTTTTCACGCTCCCGTCTACGCCTGCCCCCAAACTAGTCTTGTCTATTAAAGACTCATTCTCAATTCGTAATGAAACCCCTCTTGCATTTGTCTTATTTAACGTTTCACTTTTGGGTGTGAAATTCTCTATATCCACCCCCGTAGGACTTGGCCCGTTGAAAAATCTAATTTCTTCAAAACTGTCATCCGGTGAAATCGGATAGTTAAATGACTTTCGAAATATAGTACCCTGCTTGACTTCCCCCGTATTATCACTAGACGCCTTGGATCTTGTACGCTTAGCTGGACCGTTATTCATATCATAAAGAAAACACCATATAAACTGAAACACTAATCCACATATTCCATATCCGCTACTGTTAATTCAACAATATTAGTCCTTCCTAATGTTTGTCGCAAATTCGCTTAATTATGAAGTGCTTGATACAAAGCAAATTCAGCCTGGTTCAATAAATTAAGTTTACGGGGCAATTCCTGTAGTAACCACTCTAATTGCGATAGAATTTCAGCCTTAATAGCTTCAAAATTATTACTTTGTGGCAAGCCCGGCATTATTTTTATCTATTATCTCCACTTAACCCTCGTGATAGTAAACTAATATTAAATATCTAAATATAATCAAATATTACAAACGACACCCTTGAAAAACCTTCCTAACCTCGTAATTGACCCCTGTAGCAATGTAAATTATTTTCCAACCACTCTTATACATATATAAAATATGACTCAACATACCCTTGTGTATACACCCATTTCCAGAATAACGGGATCACAGTTAACAAGGCCAAGTAACATATAACGTGTACTTTGCCCGCCTACTACCAAATATCCCGTCCACCAACAAATAAATTTTTAAAAGTCCTCCTCAAAATATTTCATAAACAATAACGGAATTTGAGTTTGGAATTGCCACCCTGCTCAGTAAACCTGACCAACACTTAACGGTTCGTGTACGCTAAAATTTAAAGCTCCACCTCACACTGGTGCGAGACACACATAATATGTATATTATGTTACCAACCGAATACCGCCAATTCCTTTCCGCTATCAAAAACTCCAATGACTAAACTATAGTCCCATAAAATAATCCAGCAAATCGCATTCATAATTATACCAACCATAAATATTCTTACATAAAATATATTTCATCCATAAAATATCATAAATAGACCCTTGCCTCAACCAATTAAAGTTTCACGTACCTGTTTTATAACACTATATAACTAATACATGTAAAATCTTAAAACCATCATACCATGTAGGCAAAAACACTAACAACCCTTCTTATAACAATATATAACATAGTTAACACTTACCTTTTTCCAAGAATTCATTTAAGTAACAAATCGTAACCAACCCTTTCTCCAAAAAGATCCCGCTTCACAGGGAAGCTTTACTAGTATTATCGATCCGCGACGGTGTGCTCGCCTCACAACCTTACCTAACCTGTCTACCAAACTGCCTCAGACCGATCGATAGACAGTACCGACTGCCCGTTCATTGACAATACCCTCAGAAACAAAATGAAAAATTCCCCGCTATTTTAGTTCTATGAATCTATCTCAAAGCTAAATAGTTTGAGAAAACCCGCATCTCCCCATGTCATATTTACTTGTGTCGCTATGTCTTGGGATGTAGCTTTACTCGCTTGCTACTACTTGTACTATACCTTACTAACTAATTCTCTCATGAAAAACTCACACAATGTTTTTACCTTTTATTACAAATACATTTAAAGCAAATTACACATCATATTACAATCAATACCTTAACCTTCTACTAGTACGATTTAACCTGCTTAACTTAACCCCTGAATGCTTACTTTAATCTAAACCTTAAAATTACCTTCTTATTCCTTATTTCCTACCTAACCCCATACTGCCGAAAAGCATGCTATACGATACCCATACGGTTCCCTCTAAGAAGCCGCTCCGGCCCCGCCGAAGACGCCGGTCAAGGGTTAAGCAGGCAGTTGGTACTTCTGAGAACTCCCGGACTAACTCTCTGAAACTACTGTGCAGCTTCTTTTTGTTGTACTCAACTGTCACTCATTCTTTGGGGTGGGTCTCACTTTTAGCCAATCGCTCTGGTTTTGCCAACCCTTAACTTTTAGCCTTCAACCTCTACTCTCTACCCTTCTTCTTATTAATATTAAACCTGTCTCCCTCGGAGAATTCTAACCTTACCCCTTAATCGCTTTGTACTGGTCACAAGTATCCATTTTCCTGGACTCTCCTCAATCCTCCACTAAACCAATTACGCAATGACATCTTTGCTTCAGGTTTCTTGTTTTTCCAGACATTATGATTATATTACCATAACCAAACACTTGTTTGTCATTTTTCATTACTTTTACTAGATTTATCCATAACACCCCCTACTACATATTCTTGATTCATGTATACTGTCTTCCTAACTGCCTTTGAGCTATTCTGTTACACGCAATTTCCTCGCAACACTTATCACAGCATCTCTGCTCAATTCGTCCTACATTATTTCTGAATAACTCACCCCCTAACTTTTCTGGATATTTCGCCATATAACAAAATGGGCCAAAGGATGAAAAGGCCGATAAAAAAGTCAAAAGGGCCGAAGTAAATAGTCATAGAGGCCGAGGAAAAAGGGCCGAAAATAAAGAAAAATATATTCATTGTAATCAACCTACATTTGCATTTGATAGCTGTAATATGTTTACTTAGCCAAGTGTATGTGTAAACGGGAAGTTTTTGATACATCAAAGCAGACAAAACAAGTACATTTACATTTTATACATGAAGACGCAAATTGGAAGATACGAGCGATAAAAACCCAATTGAATTTTGGGAATCTATTGGGCGTTTATTTGGTTTAGGGAGTGATAGACGTAAACTTTTGAAATTATTTTTAACTGAATTGTGTTACCATGGAGGTGACTCTACAACAATACGTAATTAGTTAAGAAAACATATAATCAATCATCTACTGCAATACCTTGTTCGTTAAGAAAATTGGATTGTTCAGTGACAACTACTCTAAAAGTACAATGAGTAATTTGTTAAGAAAACAAATCAATCAATACGGAATACGAAATCGAAAATTCAAGAGGGTATTAGTTATAAGTCAAGTCAAGTTTATTTTCATAAATCATGACATAGAGTTATCAAGATTCAAAGTTTTTATTTCTCAATATCCACTAACGGTGGTACATGAGCATTAAGATCATTATTATATACATAAATACATACACCAAGATGGCATTCAAAAGTACAAATATGTAACGGTATTCAATACAATATAAGGTGTAGACATTGTATCGTGTACACATATGTTACAGTAATATATACAAATATGTATAAATATACACACATATCAAAACATATATTGAAGTAACACATATGAATTAATTGAGTATACGCAAGTACCGGTAATATTTGATATACAGAGAAGTATTGATTTATATGTGATGGACATATAGAGTGAAACATATCTATTTATTGATAAAAGTTTATAATAATATGCAGGAAGAATTTTTTTCGTAATTCATTTTAACAGATTACACTTTTTCATAAAATGAGGTTCATCCGGGATCATCCCCAATCTTACACTTAGGCTACATGATGTAATCTATGTTCTTTAGCAATTTTATACTATCTACCAGTTTCAATTGAAGTCTATGGTTACATCTAACTTAGATGTTCTAGATCTAAATTTTGTGATATAAATAGCACAGGGTGAGCTATGAAAATCCTTGAATAGACGAAATACTTAACATTTAGGCATGGCGTTGCGTAACTTTTGGTCATCAGTAGCGCCTAATCAGCAAAGGCATTTGCTGAAATGCGTAGCGCAACAGAGAGAGAACGCCGCAATTTAGACGTCGAGTTAGTTCCCTTGACAGCGCCCTCTCGCGTCGTCTGCCTCCGGTTGTTCGTCGCATGAAATAGGGTTTTAACTTATGTAAACATGACTGAAAATTTTCTACCACATTTCGCTCAAGGAGAAGTTATAAAAGGCTTTGGGAGAGGTAGTAAGGAGCTTGGTATTCCAACAGGTCAGTCATATAACTGAAAATCGTTATTCATCATGAACCGTAAGACTAAGTATCGTTCAAGGTAAAAACCACTGTACAGTTACTGTAGCGACTAAAAACCAACGTAATTTCTCATATATACTTACATGTTTATTAGCAATTACAATAAGTTTCATGAATTAAATAAAAGTCCATTTGTCGTTATATTTTGCATATGGCTTGGAAATCATCTCGGATACATTAACGAAATTACAATTAATCTCTACTGGCTGGGGAACAGTTATCGCCGTTTTTTTAATTTTAGACGTTTTCGTTTCTAAAATCAAAACGCATCATCAATTTGGTAAATATTCTACACAATACTTGATTAGGGATCGTCCTGTCAGAAAATAAAAGTTTCAATCGTAGATTATTTTCTAGTAGTAGTAAATTCTACTTCTCTACCGCCGCTAAAAATAACAACGGACCGATACTGAATTTCGTAGCACCTTACCGTAATAGTTATCGCCAACATAACCTCGCGTACGGTGTTTTCGAGCCCCTAAGACAAACGGCAGCATTTGCATTAAGTTACATATAATTTATCCTAAATACTTATAATACCTTTAGTAACATTTATTTGGCCAACTGAAAACCAAATTAAAATAAATATAGCCTTGATTATTACTCTTAAAATCTCCTTATTTTGAAGAGGTCAAATTTATCGCGCATTTTGTGACGTCACTTGTTTTCGAGCCCCTCAGATTCTGTGACGTTGTCGTCACATCGGAAGCTTTCCAGGGGCGATTTCAAAAGTAAAAACTATTTTATCAAGTTTAACATACAGGAACTTATAAAAAGTGTCAAAATCGCATATTTTGCAAATAAATGTTTTGTTGGAGATATCACAAAGAAAACATGATGCATATACATTATGTATTTCAAATGAATAAATCGTAAACAACCAATACGGGCATCCTGAATTTGTAAAAATAAATTTGTCAAGCTTTTATGAGATCGTTTACTTATTAGGCTTTTTACTAAAATAATGTCAATAATAATAATATATCAATTACACGATTCTTATGAAAGAAAGGTTACATAGAAAAGGTACATACCTGTAAAAACATAAAAGAGACATCAATAAAAGATGATGTGTGGCTGAGGGGTATGACAACTCACCTTGGCCATGGCGTGACATGAAGTGGCGAATTTGAAAATGCCTACGTCACGGAACAGGTACTGCACGAGATACTATTAGTGTTACGACCATAGTAAGAGTGTGAAAAGAAGAGAGCTCGTAACAAAGCAAAGAGAAATGAAGCATTTTACGAAATGTATCATTAAATACATCCGGCGACATCCTCCCCTCCTTTGTGAAATGTTGTCCTCAACATTTTAATGCTGAAAAACATTCAAACAAACAGAAATACAAACTGAGAAAACTATTTACACCTGGAGCACAACTGACAACTCATACAAAAACTTCAAAATCTGAGATACCAGCAGCCGCTGGATAATCTACCAACTCAACTTCTTCACACGAAGACGAAAAAACTGAAGGAACTGAAGACGACGGAAAAGCCTGAACACTGAAGTTTGTGACCCAGTCGCCACTTCTTAACCAAGCTGGAGGAACTCTGTTGCGGGTAGGCCTCCCCACAGCAGAATTCGGTAATGGTTCTGGAGCAACTGCGTCGGCAACATCAGTATCAGGAGCAGAAGATGTGTTCATCCCTTGTTCAGGAGAAGCAGATGACTGTTCAACAGGGGTTGATGGAATACTTGCAATGATCGATGTTTGAGGAGATTCCGTGGAAGTTGGAGACAAATCTTCAAAAACTGATCCAACTGTCTCGAAACGAGTATCACTTGTGTTTCTAACCTCCTGGGAATCAATTGCATCACTACCATGCACTGGGGACACATCCACTAAAGGAGCTCCTGGTAGCATTACCATCACTTCACAAACACTATCTTCATCCGAATCGCTCTGTTCTTTGAATTCTTGTACCCTCAAGGACATAGACTTTTTAGTTCCTGGTTTGCTTTTCATCTGTGGTGCTCTTGGTTCAACTGGAACTGACACTAGAGGAAGAAGCATATTCCGATGCAAAGTCTTCTTTGAACCTTTGCCATCCTCTTGCTGCACAGTAAAAACAGGGATATCCTCATTTGGCTGATTCACTACAGTGAATACTTCCCGTCCCCACTTGTTAGCTAGCTTGTGTTTTCCAGTGAGACCAACTAATCGAAAAAGAACTCGATCACCACTTTGAAGAGTTGAGGCGCGCACTTTGGTATCATACCGTTGCTTGTGACGTCGTCCCGCCTTTTGGGCTTCTCTTTAGGCACTTTCATAAGCAAAGTTCAATCTCTTCCTGAGATTATTCATATAATCTGTCTTGTCTTGCCTATTATCTACTCCCAGGAATGAATCTACTGGCAGTCTTGGATGTCGACCAAACATCAGGTAGAAAGGTGAAAAACCTGTGCTGTCGTGTTTCGTAGCATTATAGGCGTGTACTAGCGGTGATATATAACTCTTCCAATCAGCTTTCTTGTCATCTTCAAGAGTTCCAAGCATGTTGAGAAGTGTCTGATTGAAGCGTTCACACATTCCATTTCCTTGGGGATGATATGGTGTGGTACGAGTTTTCTGCATTCCAGTGATATGGCAGAGCTCCTTGATAATGTTGCCTACAAAGTTTCTAACTTGATCGCTATGTAGCTTGGCTGGAAATCCATAGTGAACTAGGAAGTTATCCAACAGAACTCTTGCTGTTGTCCTGGCTGATTGGTTTCTTGTGGGTATGGCAATGGCATAACGTGTAAAATGATCAGTGATGACCAAAATGTTTCCAAAACCACCTTTAGATTCCTCCAGTTGCAAGTAGTCCATGCAAACAAGTTCATTGGAGACGTTGTTTGAATATTCACTAGTTCCGCAGATTTTTAAGACGTTGGCGATTTCCTTCTGATGCAGTTTATACACCTTCTGACGTAACTCTCAACATCCTCGTTCATCCCAGGCCAATAAAACCTGTTGCGAATCAAGTCTAAAGTCCTGTCTCTACCTTGATGTCCGGAATCCTCATGAATTGCCTTGAGTACTGTCTCCTTGTGATGACTTGGAAGAATGACTTGATTGAGAACTTGATCCTTGACCTTGACACGTCGATACAGGATTCCATCCTTAATAGCCAACTTGTTCCATTCAAGAAGAAGCTTTCCAACGTAGGGATTTTCAAGTGATCTCAACCTAGAAGTAAGCTTGTTTCCCTTCTTGAAAAGTTGAACAACTCTCGAGATAGATTGGTCCTTTGATTGTTCCTCTTTCCAACAATTGATGTTAGCTGACAACGATGTCAAAGGTTCTTCAGGAAAGACTGCGCTCTCGTCAAAAGATAGACTTTCTGCCTTGTTGCAGGTTGTGGTATGCACTTGACAAATGGCCTTGATACTTGAAATATCAACATCCTTGAAATCCTCCTGATAGCCGGAACGTCGAGTAAACCATCAGCATCTTGGTTTCTTGTCCCCTGACGATAAGTAATCTTGAAGTCTTATGCTGAAAGAGCTGCCAGCCACAGATGACCTGTAGCATCAAGTTTTGCAGTAGTGAGAACGTATGTTAAAGGATTGTTGTCAGTTTTTACTTCAAATTTATTCCCATAGAGGTACTCATGAAATTTGTCAGTGACTGCCCATTTGAGAGCTAGGAACTCAAGTTTATGCGCAGGATTGTTCTTCTCTCCTTTCCTCAGAGCTCGACTGGCGTAGGCAATGACTCTCAACTTTCCTTCTTGTCTCTGATACAATACGGCCCCCAATCCATCTGCACTAGCATCTGTATGCACCTTAAATGGTTGACTATAATCTGCATAAGCTAGAATTGGTGGTTCTGTCAAGTGTGAAATTAGAGTGTCAAAGGCATGTTGGTGTTCCTCTAACCAGTTCCACTTGTTCCCACATGAAGTCCGTTTGCGTTTCTTCTTTGGCTGTCCTATCAGTAATTCATTCAGTGGTTTTGCAATCTTTGAAAAATCCTTTACAAATCGTCTGTAATATCCTGTAAAGCCAAGAAATCTTCTTACATCATCAGTGTTCTTGGGAACTGGCCAAGTCTTGAGTGCAGTTATCTTCTCTGGATCAGTTTCAATTCCATCTACAGAAACGATATGCCCCAGATACTTGATCCTTTCTCTGAAGAGTTCACATTCTGAACAGTTTAGCACCAGACAAACAATCAAGAGTTTCATCAATCCTTGGAATGGCATACGAATCTCGGATAGTCCGTCCATTAATCGCTCTAAGGTTCAAGCACATGCGCAGAGAGTTGTCGTGCTTCCTTACCAGTACGACATTAGAGGAGTAAGGACTCTGTGACTCTCTGATAGCTCCACAAGCAAGCATCTCCTGTAATTGTTCCAGGACTTCTTCAAATAATCCTGGTGGGATACGGCGATAATGTTGTTTAATGGGAGTGTCATCAGTCAACTTAATAGAGTGCTTGACAGTGGTACAACATCCTAAGTCTGTGATACTTGAAGACATGATGGAGTCCCAACGCTGTAGCATCGTAGCAACTTGCTGCTTCTGTGTATCGTTAAGTGGACTTTCTGACAAATCAAACTCATAACCATTGCCTGAAGAAGTGTCCTTAGAAGCTTGAGTAGGGTTATCTACAGGTGCATCAATAGGAACCTTGGTAATGACACGACCCCTGCTGTAGTTGACATAGCTTTGCCTTAGGTGGAATGGTAATAACTCGGGCAGATAAGTTGCAGCATCTAACTGGAATCCTAGATGTGTTTCCATGTTTACCAACTTCTACCACACGTGGACATATTGAAAGACCTGTTTGTAAATCTGAATCAACTTCAAGGTGTTCTGTGACAGCAGTGTAACTTCCAGGTATGTGGCGTACAAGACCAGTGATGGTGATCATCTGATTAGGTTGTATGGTTATAGGCTTATTCCTAGTTGACTTGACTGTACCTAATACTCCATTGTGACAGATGGAATTCAGAGCTGTGGTCCACTCCCTTGGGACGTCCTTTGATGACTCATGGATATCACCCTTAAGGCGCTTGAGGACATTAACTCCGATACAAAGTGGAACTCGTCGGTTATACTCTGTGTCCTTAGTGATCAGCACTGGTATCAGGTATTCAATATCATAAGGAGAAATGTTAATAGAAGCCTCTATATAACCTGTGTATGGAATCAAGTTGTCTCCAGCTCCAATGACATCGAGTTCAAACTCTGTGATTGACCTACGATCCAAATGAGAAAGTGTTGACTTGTAGTATGCCTCACTTACAGATGTTACCATGGATCCTGAATCAAGGAGTGCAAGACAATCAAATCCAGCAATAGAAACCATAGCTTCATTAGCATCACCTATCATCCTGTCTCTAAGATTGGTTGCGTCATTAGGGCTATCATCTCTCTCGGCTTCTACTTGCCCTACTGTAGATAGCCTCTCTAGTTTAAAGAACCTCCATGTTTACCTCTACCTCGCTTACCACGACCTCTGCCTCTAGCAGGATGAGAAGTGTCAGCTGTGGGAGTGCTCTTCTGTGCCTCTAGTACTGTAAGTCTGTCCAAGATCTGCTTCAATACTTCGTTGTCCACTGGAGGTGGTTGTGGCTTTTGTCGTTGAAGCTCTATCTTGTCCAGTTTCTTGATGATCTCAGATAGCTGTTGACCAATCCCAGAAGTCTGTTGCGGATCAGTTACCTGAGGTTGTTGGACCGCTTTTACCTTTGACTTGTGTACAGGCTTGGATCCATCCAGAAGCTCATGCTCTATCTCCCTGACAGTCTGTATAAGGTCTTCATATCCTTGTCCGGAATGAAAAGCAGGTCTGGTGGCATTCTTCAGAGTGTCCTTAGCGAGTCCAGTCCAGAATCTATTCCGTAGGATACTATCCCTGGTGTGGACATCGATTCGACTTCCTCTGTCAATAGCCTTTTGTAGTAGAGTCTCTAAACGTATTCCCCATGATGCGACGGATTCTAAGTCATGTTGTCGAGCTGTGTAGAATTCCTGCATCAATGTTTCTGGATTATCTAACGTTCCATAGAGTCCATCAAGTTTCCTAACTATAGCCTCCACTGTTGCTGTATGTCCAAGTGATAAAAGGATACTTGCAGCATCTCCTTTCAGCGATTTCCTAACAGCCTGACCTACCACCGCAGGAGGGTAAGTATTCTAAGTAACATCCTGAAGAAGACATTCTAGTTCCCATTTCCAAGACTCAAATGAAACTTCATTCCTGGGAACAGGAATCTCTCCAGAAAAGGCTGATATCCTTGGAAGCTGAAACTGATGGAGCTGTGGGTTCAGGAAAGCTTGGGTTATAGTAGGGAGTACTGTACCTCAAATGGAGTCTGTTGAGTTCTGAAATGAGTGTCTGATCTTTGGTGCCTTGATTTGGATTCCTCTGACTGGATCAAACTTCCTGTCCTGTGTAGGAGAGGTTAAATAAGGAATAGGTCGAACTTGATATCGTCCTGTTGATGACAAATAGCTAATCATCTTCCTCTCTTCCTCTTCATATATTACCTGAGATCCCACATCCAAATCCTCACATCCGATAGCCATTATGATAGCTGAAGTTACACACAAGTTCACACAATCAATATCCTCCTGGAATGAGCACCGTGTAATATGTGTTGGTTTGCTAACACTAGAGTGTAGTGCACCCTAACGAGAACATGTGTAACTATGTGTGGGGATATTCAGATTAATCAGGAATATAGCCTAACACTACCCAAACAACAAATCAATAAAGTCTGGACCACAAATATACAATCAAAATCCAAACCAGTATAAATCCACAATGACCTACATAAATATTCGACAAGGCCAAATGGAAAACTATCAAACACCAAACACTAGAGTATATATACACTAGGAATATATGCAATATCGCTACCAAGTAAACAAACACAAAATGTAAACAAAGGAAGCGGATGTCACCCGATGTATGTTGAAGATACAAAGATGGCAAGCATATATCAAAAAGTGGATAGAAAAGCAAAACTATTACCAATGACGAAGACAATGAAAATGTCAATAGTAATATTAAAGAAAGGCAACAAAGAACCTATCAAGTTTATTGAAGAAACACGAAAGTGAAATACCGGAAGCAATATATACCGGAAATGACACCTTACTGGATGTTTACAAATTACATGTGTAAAACGGAAGTGTAAGTCCAAAATGTAAACATGCGAGAAGATATTACAAGTCGGAAAAAAGTTGCACTAAATTATTATTAGAAACGCGAGTGGAAACACGGGCGCGATTCAAACAACGCGAGAAGTGAATTAGTTTAATAAAGGTGAATGTGAAACATATCCGCACACACTCTCATTCACTCAATGTAATGATTGTAAAAAAATAGTGAATAAAACTGTCACACAATTTAAATAGAAACTATTAAATGAGAAACTGACACAAGCCCTAAGAGACAATTAAGTAGAAGACATAAATTGTACCATGTCTTATTGTCTCTGAAATATAAATAAATGTATACAGATTATACTATTTATAGGCCTTCTAAATAATAATAACTATCTATGTCTCTGCAGAGATAATGCTATATTCTTACGCACCCATAGTAAACAATCAGTATGTCTACTATGCAGAATTATAAGAATATATCAAAAGCATATACCGGTAACGTGCACGTGAGAGTAAAGATATTTCACATGAGCATGACAAAATAATATCACATGAAATATACCATCAAAACATGTTTCATGTACAAAGCAAAATATCAAAACATGTTACATGAACAAAGCATAAATATCAATCAGCAAAATGTCAACAAAGATCACAATGATCTCAATGATAATAGTACTGAAAGATTCAAAGATATAAATCATGCGAGTCTGAAAAGTCTCATTATCACAATTGTCTCACTTGTTTCCTCAGAGTCAATCCGTGCATATCGTGAATATCAAACACGAGAATCAAGGCAAAGTCATACCGTAGAAGCTCTGATATAAGTCACGATTATTATCAAAAGGCATGTCCATAAGAATATCACAGTTATCACATTATTGTCACTTCACATACAAATCACAGCATCTATATTAATGCTTTAAATATGGGCGAATGTCAATCATGGTATACTTATAGATGAACTTGATGTAGTGGTGATTGACGGTGACGGTGATGGTGACGTTGATATCGTGGATGAGATAATGATCACATAGATGATAACATCGATGACGGAGAAGACATCGAAGAAGCAGATATATTGTGATGAATTATCAGATGAGTTGTTGTTGTTGTTGTGGCTCAACCCTCAGTCCCTGTTCGGGCGCCATTTTGTCACGGGTCCTGGCCGCTGAGTAATCGGACTGAGGCGGTGAAGTTTAAAAATGGTTTATTCTGTAAAAACATAAAAGAGACATCAATAAAAGATGATGTGTGGCCGAGGGGTATGACAACTCACCTCGGCCATGGCGTGACATGAAGTGGCCAAAATGGCGGCAAATTATGCCATTAATGAAACTATAGTTACAATACATAAAAAATGGCATTTACGGTAAGAGAATGATATCTTATTGCACTTGCAAGTAAAATATTACTGAAAGTTACCATTAAACAAATCTCACTCACACTTACATACGTGATGGTGCTAGTATTATGAATTAGTAGACTAGTGCAGCGCGATACTTTAGAATATATTTATAATAGATTTATGATAAACATTATAAATATTATAATCGCGAACCTTATCAATTACACGATTCTTATGAAAGAAAGGTTACATAGAAAAGGTACATACCTGTAAAAACATAAAAGAAACATCAATAAAAGATGATGTGTGGCCGAGGGGTATGACAACTCACCTCGGCCATGGCGTGACATGAAGTGGCGAATTTGAAAATGCCTACGTCACGGAACAGGTACTGCACGAGATACTATTAGTGTTACGACCATAGTAAGAGTGTGAAAAGAAGAGAGCTCGTAACAAAGCAAAGAGAAATGAAGCATTTTACGAAATGTATCATTAAATACATCCGGCGACATCAATAATGCATGGCATTTTCTTACTTAATGTGAAGAAAGAACTTCAGAAATCCGAAATATTATCCTGTCAATTTCAACGCGCACCTGACCTCTGTACAGCAGGTTATAGATGTGAATTTCACTCGATAGGGAGAACACAACAATATTTTATTGGAATATATAATTGACTCCCCCTTTGATAACATTTAATGAAGAAACATAAACTTTAAATACAATTTACAATTATTGTACATCAAACATTTATCAGTGTTGCTTTATTTGATATCAATATGGCATGCAAGAAATCTGAGTTGTTGCCTTTGCTTAGAAACCGCCAATGCGACAGCATGGACGGTATGGAAATTAAATGAGTCGTTCACATTATTCTTGGTATTTTTATGGGTAAAAGGGTATTTTGATAACTACTGTTGGGGATGTTTGGATCAATAAGAGCCTTGTTTCATTAGAATTTTATCTATTCAATTTTATGAATTGATCAGCAGCCTGACGTCAGTTTGGCGACCTGCGACACTTGGCCAAAAAAATTGCTGATCGCTTATGAGATGACCCCAACTGTCAATCAGCTGGAAAGTTAAAAATAGTCTGTCACGTGATGCCAATCACATGATGTTGACTGGAAGGTTACGTGCTTCAGTCAAAATGAGTTTCTCAGTTCTCAAAATATTTGTATTGAACTGTGCTCGCTTTAGAAATATGACTGTGATCGGTATTTATGGAAATCTATGTTTTCATTGCACTGATTACTTATTCTAGAATTAAAATCTGAAATTCAGACTTATACACAAAATAAAGAATGAATCAGATAATTCGGGACATATCCCTCTAATATTCGTTGAAAAATTATTATTAACAGGCGTCTAGAATGCACCCCGGGCCCGTTTTTTAGGGGCTCGAAAAGACGTGACGCTTGAAAACAGGTAACGTGGGGATACACTATCAGTCCACAAAATATAAATTCACTTCCAAATTCTTGCAAAATTTCAGTGGTACTGAAATATCATATCCTTTGAACAAAGACGTATCTTTATTTATTAATCTGATTTATTTACCTTCCCCCGAAAGGCAAAGTGCCCGACTGTCAGTGACAAGCACCCGACTCGATCGGACCGCATCTAAGCGGTTTAGCGAGGACCAAACGACTTCGGGTAGACGTGAAATATTGTGGCAAAATAAATAATTATTGAAATGAAAACTATCTCATGTTGAAATTGAATTCTTTGAGGCATATATATGCTGCATTATTTCATTGTTTGTTGTGTTCTTGATTTACACGCCGTAGCAGTGAGTGAAGGTAAGTGACAGCATTGCCGTAAAGTGGGCCAGTTTTAACCACGATTATTGCTAGGAAAATAATTCTAAAATTATTTGCAATAATAATAATAACTAGGATTGACGCGTCAATACTTAGGTCTTCAAGACTTCTGTTTGACCTTCACACAGTGTTTGACCTTCACATGACTTTTTGTCTAAGAGGTAAACAGTAACTAATACATTATCAAAATGACCAAATTCCACTTGATATTGAGCTTTAAAGACTTTTCAGAAAAATTCATCATGGTGGCCAATGTCAGCTATGACACCATTTTTCAGAGAATATTATTCCAAGTAGCAGAAACAAATTTGGTTAAATTATCTCTCACCGTTTTCGAGATACATGTGATTTAACGTTGGAATGTAAAGAAAACACTGAAATTCGAAGATTGTTTTACCCCTACTCCATGTTGGTCCTTCTATCTCCTTAACTATCAATTTTTTTATGATAAAGTACAACATAGCAAATGTTGTGCTTGGAATGGCGTATGTGAAAATACAATAAATTAAAAGATATCTTTCTTAATAAAGAAACTGTGGAATTTTGAAATGTGCCAAAAATGAGGATTTTCAAAAAATAGCAATATTCAAGGACCGGTCATGGACAGAAAAAAATTTATCATGACTTGTTGACATTTTTTTCTGTCTACTCATTACATGTGCTTCACAAAACATCAATGTTTAAATTTCTATCTGTAACAGTTTTGAAACTAAAATTCTCAAATTAAAATAACCCTCGAAAAATGTTAAAATTGCCGAAAAATGTAAAAAATCTGTTTATGTCCACATATTTCCTTTAATATCAACTTTTATATGATAATGATCTGTAGTGAATTTCTTCAACTATCATCGTAAAACAGAATGTATCAAACAGATTTCTTATTTGACATTTCCTCACAGAGTAATGTCCCTTTGAAAGTAACACGAAAAATGACCCTACAAAAAAATGTTGAATTTCAAAATTTTCAGTTTTTCGAAAATAGCAAAAAATCTATTTATACGGCCGAAAACGGCATAGGGTCGATCGATGGGGAATAATGTTGCCCACATTTTGGTGAAAGTTTTAAGAAATTATCTCTCATAGTTACCGAGAAATCGAGGTTTGAATTTTTGACTTTAAGGGGAGATAACTCAAAAACAAAATCGAAATTCAAAAATCTGGCTCAACACAAATCTAAGTTAGGGGACCCTCTACAACCCCTGCAATTTTCATGCAAATCGTATCACTAATAAGGTCAGAAATGGTGGAACAAAAAAACGTCTGGATAATAACAATAGGTCTTCCAGACGTAGTCTTGAAGACCTAATAATAAATATAGTCGCAAAGCGACAATGACAGGATTCAGCCCAAAGTAATGAGTGCATTTTGCCCTTTGTATGAACTTTGGCCCCTGCTAACACTGGCACGAAAGCGCTCAAACGTACATATTATACACTTTCAAAATAGCTCCACTTTTTCCATACCACCTTTTTCAAATGCAGATAACTCGTAAACTTGAATTGATATCTGCCTGAAATTCACAGAACTGACAGACAAGTAGTCAGACTGCAGGAATAAAGGGAGAGAAGGGGACAGAGGGCAGAGGACGAAGAAATATACTTGAAAATCCAATTTTTTTTTTTTTTTTTTTTTTTTTTCCAGACTTCATTGGCCATTTGCGGTGTTGCCCTGCCCTTGGGAAGGATTTTTAGCTCATCTGGCCTGTAAGGCCCGATGGGCTTATGGCATGGCATGGTGTCCGGCGTCCGTCCGTCCGTCCATCCGTCCGTCCGTAAACTTTGTGGAATTTCGACTTCTTCTCCAGAACCATAAGGCCTAGAAAGCTGAAACTTTGTGTACAGACTCCTTGGCTAGTGAGGATTATAAATTGTAGCTTTGGTGGCGCTGTGACCCCTAATAAGGGCCACAGGGGCCACACCCTAAAAATCTATTTTCATCTTCTTCTCCAGAACCGTAAGGCCTAGATAGCTGAAACTTTGTGTACAGACTCCTTGGCTAGTGAGGATTATAAATTGTAGCTTTGGTGGCCCTGTGACCCCTAATAAGGGCCACAGGGGCCACGCCCTAAAAGCCTATTTTCATCTTCTTCTCCAGAACCATAAGGCCTAGAAAGCTGAAACTTTGTGTATAGCCTCTTTGAAGAGTGAAGATTATAAATTGTAGCTTTGGTGGCCCTGTGACCCCTCATAAGGGCCACAGGGGCCACGCCCTAAAAGGCTATTTTCATCTTCTTCTCCAGAACCATGAGGCCTAGAAAGCTGAAACTTTGTGTATAGCCTCTTTGAAGAGTGAAGATTATAAATTGTAGCTTTGGTGGCCCTGTGACCCCTAATAAGGGCCACAGGGGCCACGCCCTAAAAGGCTATTTTCATCTTCTTCTCTAGAACCATAAGGCCTAGAAAGCTGAAACTTTGTGTACAGACTTCTTGGCTAGTGAGGATTATAAATTGTAGCTTTAGTGGACCTGTGACCCCTCATAAGGGCCACAGGGGCCACGCCCTAAAAGGCTATTTTCATCTTCTTCTCCAGAACCATGAGGCCTAGAAAGCTGAAACTTTGTGTATAGCCTCTTTGAAGAGTGAAGATTATAAATTGTAGCTTTGGTGGCCCTGTGACCCCTAATAAGGGCCACAGGGGCCACGCCCTAAAAGGCTATTTTTATCTTCTTCTCCAGATGCATGAGGCCTAGAAAGCTGTAACTTTGTGTACAGACTCCTTGGCTAGTGAGGATTATAAATTGTAGCTTTGGTAGCCCTGTGACCCCTAATAAGGGCCACAGGGGCCACGCCCTAAAAGGCTATTTTCATCTTCTTCTCCAGATGCATGAGGCCTAGAAAGCTGTAACTTTGTGTACAGACTCCTTGGCTAGTGAGGATTATAAATTGTAGCTTTGGTGGCCCTGTGACCCCTAATAAGGGCTACAGGGGCCACACCCTAAAAACCTATTTTCATCTTCTTCTCTAGAACCATAAGGCCTAGAAAGCTGAAACTTTGTGTACAGACTTCTTGGCTAGTGAGGATTATAAATTGTAGCTTTAGTGGCCCTGTGACCCCTCATAAGGGCCACAGGGGCCACACCCTAAAAGGCTATTTTCATCTTCTTCTCCAGATGCATGAGGCCTAGAAAGCTGTAACTTTGTGTACAGACTCCTTGGCTAGTGAGGATTATAAATTGTAGCTTTGGTAGCCCTGTGACCCCTAATAAGGGCCACAGGGTCCACGCCCTAAAAGCCTATTTTCATCTTCTTCTCCAGAACCATAAGGCCTAGAAAGCTGATACTTTGTGTACAGACTCCTTGGCTAGTGAGGATTATAAATTGTAGCTTTGGTGGCCCTGTGACCCCTAATAAGGGCTACAGGGGCCACACCCTAAAAACCTATTTTCATCTTCTTCTCTAGAACCATAAGGCCTAGAAAGCTGAAACTTTGTGTACAGACTTCTTGGCTAGTGAGGATTATAAATTGTAGCTTTAGTGGCCCTGTGACCCTTCATAAGGGCCACAGGGGCCACACCCTAAAAGGCTATTTTCATCTTCTTCTCCAGAACCATGAGGCCTAGAAAGCTGAAACTTTGTGTATAGCCTCTTTGAAGAGTGAAGATTATAAATTGTAGCTTTGGTGGCCCTGTGACCCCTAATAAGGGGCCACAGGGGCCACGCCCTAAAAGCCTATTTTCATCTTCTTCTCCAGAACCATGAGGCCTAGAAAGCTGATACTTTGTGTACAGACTCCTTGACTAGTGAGGATGATGAATTGTAGCTTTGGTGACCCTGTTGCCCCTAATAAAAGCAACAGGAACTTCCTTCAAATCTATTTTCATCTTCTCCTGAAGTATAAGGTCTAGAAAACTGAAACTTGTTGCCTATATACTTAATTTTATGATTGGTGACCCTGTGGCCTCTACAAAGGGGGAATCACATTGGCCACACTCTACAGCATAATTGATGATGAAGCCTGATGAGCTACAGAGCCAATGGCTCTATTTTTATCAAATAAAATCGAAAAAAGTGCCTTTTTTTTCAAGCCAAAATTTGTGAGAGAAAAAAATTAGCGATTTTATTCTTTTATCTTAAAGACCTTGCCAATATCATCAAATTCCCTGGCTAGGTTTTTTATTTATCCGCCCTTCAAGTTTGCAATTTTTAGATTTTGGTCAACTTTGAAAGGCCACAGCAGAAAAAGTATTTACGTTAGGACTTTCTAGAAGTCAGATTAAGAACAACAATGCTTCAGCTACATTGAGTATAAATTTCAGCTCTCTGGCGCAAGTATCTTCAGAGGAGAAGATCTTCAAAGGTGCATGGGGTCCGGAAATTCTGAAAAGTTGAAAAATCCAATATGGCGGCCAAACCACGTGACCTACGAGACTTTGTCGCGACAGCTTTTTTGCGTAGAATTTCCTTGCGCACCCTCTCATAGAAAAATCATGAAATTCTTTGGTCACGTTTTTGTTTTATCTGCATTTGAAAATATTTTTTTTCTACAACACATCAAACTTTGAAGGTTTGGCTACACATAAATTATGCATTATGCAGTATGCATTATTCATGGCATAGATAAACATGTCAGGAGTCAGTCCTCGAATTTTCACCAAGTTCTCTTGACGCGTTAAGCTTCAGGAGCACTTTTAGCAATTTCCAACATCTTTTCTATCGACTTTGATCAAACATTCTGAACGAAAATGATTGTTCGCGATTGATGTTTTGACAGATTCCTGTTGTATATAAACTTGTCTTACATTCCTGAAAAATTTGCATAATTCTGAGTCCAACTTTTTGAGTTATCGCCCTTTGAAAGTTGCACATTGTACTAAGTCACCCAACTTTGAACACGTATAGCGCAAAAACTATTTAAGGTAGAGTCTTCGGGTGAAGTATCGTTTAATGTCCAATGCCTCAGCTACAACATACCGAAAGTTTCAGCTCTCTGTTGCAAGTATCTTCAGAGGAGAAGATTCTCAAAGGTGCATGGGGTCCGGAAATTCTAAAAAGTTGGAAAATCCAATATGGCGGCCAAACCACGTGACCTACGACTTTGTCATGATTTACTTTTTTTCTTAGAATGTCATAATCTATCTCTGTGCAAAATTTCAAGTCTCTAGGTGCATTTTAAAAAAATTTCCCATGTTAATTTTTCGATTTTGGATTCAAACTGGACCTTTAATGCGACCTCCGATTTGAAAAAACGAAACGAGAAGATCTAAGTCTCAGTAAGGGCTATCAGTACAGCAAATTTTGCTTTGATAGCTTTAGCCATTTTTGCTAAACGCTGTCCACAAAATCGGTGGAATAAAATAATAAAACACGCCAATAACAATAAGGATTCAGCCTGAAAGGCTGAATCCTTAATAATAAGAAAAACACGGATAATAACAATAGGTCTTCAGACCTTGTCTTGAAGACCTAATAATGACAATTTTTAAGCCTAATATCCAGTGCAAGCACTGCTCACTGGCTGTACATTATTACCCTGAAGGAATTGTACTTTCAGAGCCGCTACTAAGCGCTCCGCGCGACCACATAGGTCCGTACTTCCCATATTCAGGTACCCAATTGTACAGCTGGGTAGACTGAGTGCAATGTGGATAAAGTGCCTTGCCCAAGGACACAACACAGTGTAAAGCCCAGGTCACAAATCTTTGGTGTCTCCACCTGGATTCGAACCCGGGTCTTTGGCTTGAGAGGCCAGCACGCTAACCACTACACCACCGCGCTCCATACAATCATACAATTGATCTTTTGATATTTGATAAGATATCTCGACAGGTCACGTGACTTCCCGTCTTGTTTACTTTTCCCACGTGCTAAAATTGATGTTTCGTGGCATCTGGAAAATTAAATTCTTATGGTGAATTTTTTTATTGGTAATAATTTGAAAGTGAGAGAGGTCCTCTGATGAAAAAAAGAAGGGTTGGATCTGAAAGGTATCTCAAATGCCTTACAGCGAGGTGATGGCGACAACTGTTAGTGTTACGCGGCGATAACTCATCGCCAGCCAGTACGTTGACACAAATTTGATCATCACACGTACAACTTGTGATTTCCTTGTCCCATTGACGGCCATGTTAAACGTGTTTCATATGTGTTATCAAATAAAATGTATATTTCTTAGTAATCATAGGGTAATTGAATACAAATTATGACATTGTAGCCCTGATGTTTTCCGACATGATATGAAGCCTGATGAGCCACTGGCTCTATTTTTCCATTATGTTTCGTGACAACAAAAACTCAGGTCCGGAAGGTACAGACTATAAGCACATGGCTAGGGGAGGTTTCTCTATTAACTTAGTTGATCTGAACTTCTGCCGCTAGGGGGTAAGCATAGAGGTCAGTGTACGTCACGTAACATCCTTCCTCTTTTAGAAATTCAAAACCTCAATATCTAGAAACAAACTCTAGGAGTGTTGTAGCCAGTTAGTGGTTAACTTTTAACACTAAGTCAAATTTAAAATCAAAATAGAACAAGTTAACTTTGAAATGCAAAAGTAAGAACTGAGTAATACTGCTGTCCCTGAGCAATTATCATGCTTGAATGATATGAACTAAAACTACTAATTGAACAGATTGATCGCATGAGAGTACACATTTAAAGAAAGGACTTTAAGAGTTCATATGGTTCTTTCTTTAGATGTCAAGTCTCTCCACAGGTTTAATTGTTCTACCGGATCTGGTCTGGTAGGCTGGAGCTTTGTCAATGTCCACAAGAGTAGGCGTTTTGGGCAACACCTTTTCACGAGGTTTCACTGTTGTCTGCTGTCGTGGTGTCCCAGGAGGAGCCTTACTGGTAGTAGGGTCTAGTGTTGTTCTGTTGAGTGTCCGAGGAGTCTCAGGTATCGTCCGATGGTACTGAGTTCCGCAGGTGCTGTCGGTTCCGGCGTGAGTTGATCCCTTCTCATCAGTCACCTCATACGTTCTGCTTTTCAGTTGTATGGTGACGGTAGCTTCTCTCCACTCTTTCTGGCATCGGCTGCATTCTGACCGTTGATCCTATCGAGAGTGGAGGTGAGTCCTTTCAACTTGGATGTCTACCTGCAGTAATGACCTTCCTATCACTCATTCTGTCACGCTCCTGTGACAGGTTAGGATTTGTCGGGCGTAAGATAGATTGAGTTACTGTTGTCTTCGTCTTTCGGCCAAACAATCTCTCTACTGGGCTAGTACATAGGTTTTCTGTCGGTGTGTTCCGAAGATTGAGTAAACCTATGTAGGGATCTTCCCCTGATGCCTTGCATTTTCTCATCATGTTCTTTACTATCTTCACAGCTGCTACCGCAGCTCCGTTGGCCTTGGAGTTGCCTGGACTTGATGTCATATGCGTGAATTCAAACATCTTACTGAAGTGTTTAAATTGATGAGCAGTGTATTGAGGGCCTCCAACTGTCACAATTGTGTCTGGTACGCCATGCCGCGCAAAGTGATGTTTCTTTTTTGTCACTACCGCATCACTTGATATCTCTGGCAAGTAGTCCACCTAAAAAAAGTTACTGAAGTAGTCCACTGTTATGAGATATGTCCTACCATGGATAGAGAACAAGTCACTACCCACTTTTTCCCATGGGCGATGGGGAACTTCATGCATGAAGAGTGTTTCAGCTGGTTGTTTTGCTGAATAGGTTGCACAGATGTCACACGATTCTATAAATTGTCGAATGATGCTTGACATATTTGGCCAGAAGACAAGTTGTCTAGCTCGACGAAGGCATGAATTGATGCCTAGATGGCCTGCATGAAGTCTTTTCTTGATATCTCCTCGAAGAGATGCAGGAATGAGAACACGATCACCTCGTAGGACAATTCCATCTTGCACTGTGATCTCGTCCTTGTACGAGAAATAAGGTTTGAGCGAGTCCTGAACATCTGTTCTGTTGTCAGGCCAGCCTTTGACTATAAGATACGATAAGATAAGATAAGATAATACTTTATTATCCCGTAGGAAATTCTTTTAAAGAAGGGCTGCATAACCTTTTTTAAATATATTTTTCAAAAGATATTGGTCAAATAACTATATAACATAAATATTAGGCCAAAACAGCAACGATACACAGTTTGTCAATGAAGCTACAGCTAAGTAAACATTGCGTAACAAGGCGTCTGCTTGTCGCCGTCCAGCGACAAACCAAAACAAGGCTGAGAGGCCACGGGCAGGGGATACCGGAAGTGACGTGGCAGTAGGCGAAGCGTTCGTCTGCTTATATGGAAAATGATAGGCGAAATCCGCAGTTCTGCCTTTTCAAAGCGATTAACAGTATGCTATATCATTGTGTTGCTGTCAACTGTCCTAGAATATCTCCTGATGAAGTCTCCGTAGACAATTTCCCATCATATTGATGGTTTCACGCCAAATTGACCCGCTGTGTTAGGTCAAACAGAGCAATGTGACAATCTACATCGAACTCACGTGTTCCGATCACTACACCGATTTTCTGCTTCGAGCTCGCATTTTCACTGAATGAACAGTTTGGCATGCAGAGAAAAGGGAGATTAGTAAAATATAAAACATAGCAGAAAGTATTGGGCTGATTTATGGTAATAATCCTAATATACAATGCTCACATTTAGATTTGAACGTTGTGTAAAAAGGTTGAATAAACAATGACATTGGTCTGCAGGTGTTAATTACTTTCTTTAGATCAGATACTCACTTATTGCACAATTACTTGACTGTCTATCGTATTTCCTGTCTGTTTCCTAATTAGATGATATCAAATGATGACTATAGCAGGTAGGTTATATAATGCACAATCATCAACACCTGGCTATTTTATGACATCAGCTAATTAGGTAACATCAAATAGCAATTGTATTCCTTAACATCCCTTTTTTCTCCGATTGGTAAATTATAACCTATTAACCTTAAATTAGGAATACCGTTTTTGCTCTATCTGATAATTATTTTGGATAAGGTTCATTTAATAAATCTTCATTCTGTTTGGCCATGTATCGGCTATTGTTGTGGAAAATATCACTCTATGTACAAGAGTGAAAACATTAAGATTTTCAGTGAAATGCCCTATTAAAATAATGTTTTAAACAAGACATCAGTGATCATCCAATACATGTCTTTCATTGAGAATTGTAACTTGTCCATCACTAAATGAAATAACTAAGAAAAACGTATATATTTTGTATCCTGTTACAAAATGAAGTCAAAGGCAATTCTTAAAAAATGGGTTAAATGTAAAAATAAAATAGTATTGTATAATTACATCCTTTCTGCTGTGCTACTAAAGTAATATTCAATAACAACCAACAACTGTGCACGAAGATAAAGCAGTTCACACGGGAGGAATTGTTTACATATACATCCGGGTTCTCACGTGCAGTCTTATGACAACATTGCGCAAAGCGAGACCATCTAGGCCTACATGCTGTAGCATTATGCGCACAACTTCGTTTTTAATCAGGGTCTTACGTTTTCATCAATACAAATTGCCAGTTGAATAAATAAACTACCGATTTATTGAAGGTTTGAGATGTTTGGATGTTGTTTAGGGTGTTTAATCGACGGCTAAACATCGAGCTGTACTGTTAGCTTGTGTTGTTTAACATAACTAGGGCACACAAGGGGGTATCACATCGCCTACTAACACGTCACGAGGCAGTCACGCTTCAGTGCGTTTTATTCTGTTCGCCGGCCTAATTAGGGGGTGTTCTTTATACAGTCGTAATTAAGCCGTTTCTAGGTCGATTTCAGAAATTTAAAGTTGAGTCCATGTGAAATTGTTATCACTATTTCATGAATCCCGAAAGTTGCCATATAGCATTTCAGTCCCTCTTTAACATCAACAACGGTCTCATATATACATAGGCACTCGATATACAACTTTAAACAAACATTACATAAACAATATGTCACACACAGAAAATTAAGTCACACAGGATGGATAATTGTAAAATTAACTGCTTCATGATTCAAAACATTTATTAATTTCACAAATACTTGTTGGTATGAAGGATTGTCTGGCTCTGTTTGCTTTTAACGAAGGTATCTGAAAGCGGCGTCCAGAAGGAAGTAGTTCGAAATGATGGGACAGGATATGGGAGCTATCGGTTCTTATTTTAGTAGCTTTCTTCACAATCTGCCGCTCATAAATAAAGGACATATTTTCGAACGGTACTCCACTGATCTTGCTGGCGGTATTAACAATTTTAAAAACTTTGTTTTTGTTGCGAACAGAAAACCTCCATACCAACCTAAAAAATTATAGGTCAGCACACTTTGTATAAAAGTTTGGTAAAAGACTGTCAAAAGGGATCTATCAATTGAAAAGTTTCTTAAGCGGCGAAGAAAATAGAGTCTCTGTTGCCCTTTTTTGTAAATGAAATCAACATGTTTTGAAAACGAGAGATTTGAATCTAAAATAACGCTGAGATATTTGTAGTGATTAACTCTTTCAATTTCTTCGTTATCGATTCTAATAGAATGAATCATTTCCTTAGTCTTTTTTATGTTCAGAAAAAGAAAATTATCTCTACACCAGGCCAAGAACATTTCAATACCTTGACGATAATTATGTTCAGAATCAGAAATGAGACCAGTAAGGGCAGCATCATCTGCAAATTTCACCGTAAATACATCATTAAGTGACAAATGACAATCATTGGTGTACAAAATGAAAAGTAACGGGGACAAAACGCAGCCTTGAGGAGCTCTGGTAGAGGTTGACAGGATAGAAGATTGACATCCATTAATACTGACATACTGAGTTCGATTTACCATAAAATCCTTAACCCATCTGATAAAATTGGAGTTAACACCCAGATTTAACAGTTTACTCATCAACAGGTGAGGCTTAATTGTATTTACTATGGTTGACTTTAGGGTCTGTAGAGACTCGTCTGCTTCCGTCGCATGTCGGATGTCCTGTTGGCGGTTTTCCTGGATAGAACTGTACAGAAGATTATAAACATGCTCAACCGTGTCCAATGTTACACTGGTCTCCGGAAGTGGTGCTCCTGAGAGGGTGTCAACAAGCTCAAGCTCCTTGCCTGGTTTGTAGGAAAGTTTGAAATCATACTTCTGGGCTCGAAGTAACAAGTTCTGTAGTCTGCGTGGTTGTTTCTGTACAATGGTGACTAGAGGTTTGTGATCTGTAACAACGTTGACTTCACGTCCGTATGTGTATTGGTGGAATTTCTCAAGTCCATAAACAACGGCTAGCATCTCTTTTTCAATCTGGGCGTATCTGCGCTCTGTTTCAGTGAGATATCTGCTTGCAAAGGCCACAGGTTTGCCTAGCTGTAGGAGAGATGACCCTAGTCCATATTCACTGGCATCATTTTCAAGTACCAGCTCTGTCTGTGGATCATAGTATGCCAACACTGGACTGTTTGTCACTTTGACTTTCACAAACTGCCACGCTGACTCTTGAGCATCAGACCAGTTCCAAGAAACATCTTTCTTGGTGAGGTTACGGAGAGGTTCAGTTGCCTCTGTGAGTTTTGAAAGAAATCTTGCCAGGTAGTTTGTCATCCCAAGGAAGCGTCGAAGTCCCTCAACGTTGGTAGGGCGGTCCATTTCTTGAATAGCTCTTACTTTCTCTGGATCCGTCTGTAGACCATCCTTAGAGATTCTGTGACCCATGAATGTCACTTCCTTGGTGCGGAGTTCAAGTTTGTTTCGATTCAACTTGATGCCCCTTTCAACACATCTTTGAAGAAATGTCTCTAGATGCTTGTCATGAGTTTCTTCATCTTTGCCATGAACTAGAACATCATCGGCAATACATAGTATTCCTGGCAGACCTTCAAGGTTTTCTAACAGCTTTTTCTGAAATATCTCAGACGAAACTGATGTACCAAACGGAAGGCGTTTGAATCGGAAACATCGGAAACATGTTTGGAAGGTTGTCATAACACTAGATTCATCATCTAGTTGAACATGCCAATAGCCTGACTGTAGGTCTGCTTTGCTGAATACCCGAGATTGACCTAGTTCATGAAGCGAGTCATCAAGAACAGACAGTGCAAAATGTTCTCTGCAACACAGGGGGTACTCGACTGTACAGGTAAAGCGGAAGTTGCACCTCTGCAACGTCCAATTCCTCACTGTACAGTGAAAACAAAACAACCCAGACTCCACGTTCACGGTTAGTTCTAGTAATATTCACCTTCTGAGAGTTGAAACGTGTAAAATATGAAACTTTTAAGTATTTCTCCACATATTTCTAAAGGCATAATTACGATAATGTTTCAATTCTTGTCATACTTGCCCATTTCAAGTGACTGCCCGTTCGAAGCTAATGTAGCGATCGCGAAATTGACTGTTTAACTCATGTTTCGGACTATGTAGAGGTCATTTGATGATTGTTGTAACTTATACAGTAAAATAATGCGTATTCAAAGGCCCATGTGGTGTATCAATGCTTATTTCATTACATTTAAAGAGAAACAAGACAAAATATAGACTGTACGCCCTGATGGACGTTGCACCGACACTGTACGAGGAGTTACATATGATAACAGTTATACTGTACAGGGAGTTGGGACGTTATGATACATGTCCCCAATACATTAAGGTGGATTTATTTTACTTTTCAGGCTACATGTATGGAGTGTACCTACTGTTCCTGATGGTTTTTAGTTATCTCCCCTTAAAGTCAAAACTTCAAACCTTAATTTATCGGTAACTATGGGAGATAATTGTATAATACTTTCACCAAAATGTGGGCAACATCATTCTCCATCGACTAAGCTCATAGCAGTTTTCGGCCGTAAAAATAGATGTTTTTCTATTTTCGAAAAACTGAAATTTTGGCGAAATTTCGCGGTTCAGACGGTACGCGTCTTTGAAAATCTTCTCCTCAGTAACTGTAGTACATACAGACGCATGCTATAGCTCATTTTAAAGCTGAGAGATTGCTTCACATAAATGGGTCATATCAAGTTTCAATTTGTAGTGGTTTTTAAACTACAGCAGTTTCAAAAAGGATCTTTTGAAATAAAGGATTTTCATCCGTCACGTTCAAATGGACACTACTCGGTAAGGAAATGTCAAGAATATTAAATCTGTTTGATGCATTCTGTTTCTACAATGATAGTTCAACAAGTTCACTACAGGTCATCATTATATAAAAGTTAATATTAAAGGAAATATGTTGACATAAAGAGATTTTTTATATTTTTCGGCGATTTCAACATTTTTCCAGGGTTATTTTACTTTGAGAATTTTAGTTTGAAAACTTTTACAGATAGAAATTTCATCGTTGATGTTTTGTGAAGCAGATGTAATCTTTTTATACAAAATCATTAACTCGTATAATAAATATAGTATTAAATGGAAGGTCGTTTAGTATCCTCTATGCACATAACAGTTTTACGTAGCAATATTTATCTTCCGAAAATGTATTAACATCATAGCATTTATTGTCGCATAACTTTATAAATAAAAGTAGTTTGTATCTTCAATTTTATATGAACACATTCACTAATATCCGCGCGAAACTATTATGCATGTAAGTTCTGAACAGTGGTTGATTGATTGCGTTGGTGTTTAGTGCCGCTTGAGCAATATTACAGCCATTAGTGGCGTGTGGACTTAAATGCAATCCTTAGTTTATAAACATACGACAGTTCTCGGTTACTCTGTAAATGCGCAACTTCCCGTACAGTCAGCATCCGAGACAGTCGCAACGTCCCTTCAGCGTACAGTTTAATTTTAGTCGAAATATTTGGCCGAAACAGTTAGAAATACTTGATTGGGCATTTATATAACGATATCCACATTGTTTCAACAAATGAAAGGCAAATTTAGACATATTTTCGTTAGGCTTTCGAACGCGATCTCAAGGACAGCTGAAAATCATCATTATACAGAGACCGAAGTTGTGTTACATTATAAATAGAGTAGTTTACAAAGCAGTAAAGCATCATCGGTCCACCAAGACAGTTTAAATTTGTTATAAACAACGTATTAACTAGAACTAACCGTGAACGTGGAGTCGGGGTTGTTTTGTTTTCACTGTACAGTGAGGAATTGGACGTTGCAGAGGTGCAACTTCCGCTTTACCTGTACAGTCGAGTACCCCCTGTGATAAAGCTTCGTTGAGCGGTCTCGGGTCTCGGTATCTACTTGAAATGTCACATCTTGGTTCTTGACCTTCATTCTCACTTCGATGTCCTTATGTGAGGATTTGATAGAATTAACCGTCAGTTTAGTGTCTATGATTTCAACAACATTAATCCACTGTTCATGATCACTGTCTGTGTCATCTGTGTCATCCTCGCTACGAACATATCGAACTCTTGATTTGGAAGATCTTTTACTCTGACATTTATTTGAGAAATGATTTCGTTTTCCACAGTTGTCACAGGTTTTGCCCCATGCCGGGCACGCCGATCTGGAGTACTCGTGTGATCTGTCACAGAACTTACACTTCACAAAATCATGTTTAGATTTGTCAGCTCTCTGTGTATTTTTCTGTTTAGAATTTTGATAATTTCTTCCTTTCCTTGGTATTTCAACTTTGTTGATATTTTCTTCCACTTTAATGCTGCGCTGTGTTGTGAAGCCTTTTCAGCTGCTTTACAAATGTCAATGGCACGCTCTACTGTGAGATTTCTCTCCCTGAGAAGAGCTTGTTGTGTTTCTTTATCATTGATCCCTAGCACAATTCTATCCCTAAGAATTGAGGGAAGACAGTTCTCACAGTAGTTACATGTTTTCACAAGTGTTCTGATGGAAGAATGAAAGGTTTCAAATGTCTCACCTTCACCACGACACCTTTTATTGATGATATGTATACCTCTCATAAGTTTCATTAGTTTCCCCAATCACAAAAGTGTCAAACTTTCCAATAATGTCTTGGACTGTTCTAACATTCTCATTTGGTGGAAAGTGAAATCCGTTGTATATCTTGAGTGCTGAATCACCGATGCTGTGTAGAAACAACGCAACCTGATAGTCGTGATCAAAACGACGAATCCCTTTCAGAGTTTCAAAATTTTCCCATTTCTGTTTAAACAATTTCCAATGTTCAACAATATTACAGTCCACAATAAGAGGTCCGGGCGGACGAATTCCCTCGATCCGAGGAATACCGGCACCCTTACCGGGTGCACGCCGTAAGGGCTGTTCAACAACACGCTCAATTTCTTCATCACTGACGTTATGTTCCGCCATAATTATCAAAGTTTATGTTAGCAATCGTCAGATCGAAAAAATTAATCAGCACGTTACCGTGAAAATAATTCGCGCACCACTGCCACCATTTTTCGTGACAACAAAAACTCAGGTCCGCTTCATAGGTTTTATTACCAGAAGGTACAGACTAAAAGCACATGGCTAGGGGAGGTTACTCTATTAACTTAGTTGATCTGAACTTCTGCTGCTAGGGGGTAAGCATAGAGGTCAGTGTACGTCACGTAACACATTATGTCCCCCGCAAAGTATTTTTTATTTCAAACTTGTTTTGAACCAATTTCTTTCATCAATGATAATAACACCTTATTGTCCTCAGTACAAGTATATCGTAAATTTGTTGTGTGCCCATGGCACCCGGCACTGGCAGCAGCCACAGTGCAGCGCCAGTTAATACATTGTCCTGCCTTTACAATGCTGAATGTCAAGCAAGACAGCATCAACTCCCATCTTTTAACATCTTTTGGTATGACGAAACCGGGAATCGAAACCTGGTCTTCTGGGTGCCAAGCAGACACTCTACCACTGAGCTACGTCCCTGTTTAATTTCAATCCAAAAAATTTAAAATATTGATCTTTTTAGCTCATCTAGCCTGTAAGGCCCAATGGGCTTATGGCATGGCATGGTGTCAGTCATCCGTCCGTAAACTTTGTGGAATTTCGACTTCTTCTCCAGAACCATAAGGACTAAAAAGCTGATTCTTTGTGTACAGACTCCTTGGCTAGTGAGGATTATAAATTGTATATTTGGTGGCCCTGTGACCCCTAATAAGGACCACAGGGGCCACACACTAAAAACCTATTTTCATCTTCTTCTCCAGAACCATAAGGCCTAGAAAGCTGAAACTTTGTGTACAGACTCCTTGGCTAGTGAGGATTATAAATTGTAGCTTCGGTAGCCCTGTGACCCCAAATAAGGGCCACGCCCTAAAAACCTATTTTCATCTTCTTCTCCAGAACCATGAATGGGGATTCTTAATTGTAGATTTCGTGACCCCATGACCCCAAATAGGGTCACAGGGGTTACAACCTTCAAAACCTATTTTCATCTTCTTCTCCAGTTCCAAAAGGAGTAGATAGGTAAAAATGATATGTGCAGACTACTTGGACAATGGGGATTCTACTTTTTAACTTTGTTGACCCTGTGACCCCAAATAGGGTCACAGGGGTCACAACCTTAAAAACCTATTTTCATCTTCTTCTCCAGTTCTTAAAGGACTAGAGAGTTAAAAATGATATGTGCAGACTCCTTGGCCAATGGGGATTCTTAATTGTAGATTTCGTGACCCCATGACCCCAAATAGGGTCACAGGGGTCACAACCTTAAAAAACAATTCTCATCTTCTTCTCCAGTTCCAAAAGGAGTAGATAGTTAATATTGATGTGTGCAGACTCCTTGGCCAATCGGGATTCTAAATTGTAGATTTCGTGACCCCATGACCGCAAATACGTAGGGTCACAGGGGTCACAACCTTAAAAACTTCTTTTCATCATCATCTTTAGCTCCTAAAGGTCTATTGAGCTGAAAGACTGCATGTAGACTCCTTGGCCAATTGGGATTCTAAACTGTAGGTTTCATGACCCCATGACCCCAAATAGGGTCACAGGGTTCACAATCTTAAAAACCTATTTTTCTCCATTAGATGACAGTCTATGGCAAATTTATTTCTCCTTGGATGTTTTAGTGTGGACTTTTTTCACTGTCTGATATTGGCAATCTTGAAAGTGTTGAATAATAATAAATCATTTGGGTAAGGAAATTTATTCCGAAATCGTTACATTTGTTTTGTAATTTTGTTATAGGTTTTCTTGCAATAGGTAACATAAGTTTCATTTTTAGCTCATCTGGCCTGTATAAAGCAAACTTAATATGACGCCTGATGAGCTACAGAGCCAATGGCTCTATTTTTAGTCGTTTCCATTTAAACGTAACATAGAATTTTGATTCCGGAGCAAATCTTTAAAAATCTGGATATCCAATTTATACAATACAACAATTTTTACAGAACCTGAAAGTGATGTCCAAGGTAGGATGGAGAGGGTTAATGAAGGAGTGAAGCAAGATACAACAGTTCAACTTGTTTCATCCTTAAGCTATAGAGGATACTTAATGTTGTTTTCCAAATACCAGGTTTATTTCATCGAAATATCAACTTTACCCATGTCACGAGATGAAATAAACCTGGTATTTGGAAAACTACATTAAGTATTCTATTTATTGATATGATTTTTTAATGAAATATGCAATTAAAATAACTTTAAACCTGGAAAGTTACTCTCTTTTGTTCACATGGCTGAAAGTAGTGCCGGCACATGACCAGTGACGATATCAGATATCGTCACTGGTCACACATTCTCTCCCCACAAAGGCAACTCAGTTATACCTGAATTAGCCTCTGTTCTATTACGCCAAGATCCTGGGGTTCCGGCAGATTGCCCTAGCGGCAAAAAGTCGTAACTTGAGATAGCTCCCTTATCTGCAGCCAATGAAAACACCTTTTGGATATCAACGACTTTGGGAATTCTCAACGGTCGTACAGTGACTTTCGAAAGCATCATGCCTTTAGGTTTATTTTTCATTAACAGTGTGAGAGGGAAAATATTTAAAAATCAGATATGGATAGGGTTTTTCATTAGAAACATACTGTTTTATAATTGTGTAAATTGTTCTTTGTTTTATGATAAATTTTATTTTAATAATTTACCAAATAAAAACTAATGAGAAGGTAAAATAGCGATGTTTTGTAGAAGGAAGAGTTATCTCCCCTGAATGCCGAATCACCGGGAATAGCCGGGAGTAGCCGAGCTTTTGCGATTGCACAACTAACTTCGATTGCCTCCAATCAGATTTCTACTTTTCTGTCCCGTGTATTAGCCGTAATAGAACAGAGGCTAATTCAGGTATAACTGAGTTGCCTCTGTGGGGAGAGAATGCTGGTCACAGTGTAAATATCATATATTGTCACTGTTGCCTGATAGACAGTTTATTTCACTGATAAAACCCAGTATTTCATCGCTGATCATGTAATAAATAGCTCTATCTCACTCGGTGTGTTTCAGCTAACTTCCCGGAGAGTGTGATCGAGCAGCTGCCTGAGGAGCTAGCTACCGGGGTGTACTACGGCTGGGCCAACGTAGATGGCGGGGATGTGCACAAGATGTGCATGAGTGTTGGCTGGAACCCCTACTACAAGAACACCAAGAAAACCATGGTAACTTGGACAATACTTACTTGAAGCTAGCGTTTGTAAGTCAAGTTTGTAACCAAGGCATAAGTTGATCTAACGCAGTACGATTTCAATCTTGCAACAGTGCTAAACATACAAACGTTATCTATATAACGGTACACTAATATAAAGCAGGGTTTGAAATTCGATGGCAAATGACTGATAGAAATTATGCTAGACTAATAGAATGTTTTAACTGGTAGTCCAAGGAACAATTTTCAGACAATATGTTTATTTCAATGTTTTTGAAAGGCTGAAATGCATTTCACGGAAAGTTGAGGGGCCATGCCCTTAAAATCTATTTTCATCTTCTTCTCCAGAAGCATAATGCCAAGAAAGCTGAAACTTTGTGTACATACTCCTTGACTAGTGAGGATTGAAAATTTTTAGCTTTGGTGGGCTCCACAGGGGACACCCTTAAAGTGACACTCCGCGAGTTAGTGTTCGTATATGAGAAAAATGGATAAATAAACACAAAATCATAAACTGTTTTCACTTACCCTTTAGTGGTATCAGGTTGTCTTCCTCTCCGCTGGTTTCCTCGCGGAAAGTAGATTGTGTGTATGCAATATCGTCTGAGTCCATTGCCGTCATTTTCAACCCAGCCGTTATCACAGTTGAAATGAAATGATCAAGTTTTTATACACGTGGTATCAAACTGATTGGGTTCTGCAAGCAATTCTCGAGGCGCATGTGCATGGAAGAATCCATTTGATAAGGCGGTAGCGTCATGTCCGATCTCCAATGAGTGGGCACCGAAAAGTGCGCTAATTTAACATCGAGCGCCAAGTAATGTATGATATATATAAGAAAATAATTAACTGCTAGGTAATTATAATTTCGTGACGTCATACATGGATTAAGATGGAGAATGCATGAGGAGCAGTGGATTCTTTAAAATAATCAACGAGCCCCGAAGGGGCGAGTTGATTACTTTAAAGAATCCACTGTTCCTCATGCATTCTCCATTATATAGAATAGGTAATCGTTGGTTTTAAATAATTCATTAGAATTGTGTTCCTAAGAATTTTAAAACTGAAGTCTTATCTGCAAACATCTTTTGATGTGGCAGGAAATTTCCTTGTCTATGGAATGATTTTTTTAGCAGCCCCGTCTAAGGACGGGGCTGCTATCAGTTTTTGTGAAGTTTCCATCGCCGCCGCACTCGTACTACTAGCTATTACTTTTTTCCACTAAGCTTTCCAGAACTCTTATTCATACCTTACTACTCATACCTCGGGGGAACGATTTTGACACGTTCACTTTCAAGGTCAAAGATCAAGGTCACGAGCTATGTATTCACTCTAAGAATTCCTTGTAAACGCGATAACTTGAAAAGTTTTTGTGCTATGAAGCTCTTACTTGGTATATATCATCCTTGGAAAAGTAAAGAATTTTGAAAAGGTTTTGGCTACAATCCGTCAAAGGTCAAGGTCACAGCAAGGTCATGACGTAAGCATGTTTTAGCGAAAATGCTTTATTTTAACTATGAACACTTTTAATCAATACATGATTGTTATACTCAATAAAAAGTGTTCAATGATTGTGTGACCTTGAAGGTCAAAGGTCAAGGTCATGAGATATGAGTTATTACAAAATGCACTAAATTGGGGTATAACTTTATCCCATTTAGCTTTTCAGAACTCATGAACATGTCTAAATGTTAATACTTCCAGGGAATCATTATGACATGTTCACTTTCAAGTTCAAAGGTCAAGGTCACGAGTTATAAAATCACCACAAAATTCTTTGTAGACACGGTAACTTGAAAAGTTTTTGTGCTATGAAGCTCTAACTTGGTATATATCATCCTTGGAAAAGTAAAAAATTTTGAAAAGGTTTCGGCTACAAATTGTCAAAGGTCAAGGTCACAGCAAGGTCATGACTTAAGCATGGTTTAGCGAAAATGCTTAATTTTAACTTTGATCACTTTTAATCAATACATGATTGTTATTATCAATAAAAAGTGTTCAATTATTGTGTGACCTTGAAGGTCAAAGGTCAAGGTCATGAGATATGAGTTATTGCAATTCCTTGTAAACACAATAACTTGAAAAGTTTTTGTACTATGAAGTTTAGATTTTGTATATATGAACTCTTGAGAAGTACAACATTTTCAAAAAGTTTTGGGTACTAACTGTCGAAGGTCAAGGTCACAGCAAGGTCAACATATATGGAGAAAATGTATTAATTTAATTTTTAACACTTTATTTCATTACAATAATGTTATACTCAATGAAATGTGTTCATTGATTGTGTGACCTTGAGTGTCAAAGGTCAAGGTCACGAGAAAATTCCCAATTTGGTGAGGCCTGTAAAAGGCGGAACAGGGTAAGGCGAAACCCAAAGTTCCGGGGCTGCTCTGCTTTTGCGGTATCCCGCAAACGCTAATCTAGTTTATTTTAAGCCTTCCATTATTGAAATTGCAAAAGAATAATCACCGCAAACCACCGAACTTAGTATTTTTATTATTCTTATCCATATTCATTATGATATTTGCAAAACTAATATATGTGACAGATACGTAAATAGCTGGTAATGCATTTATTTCTGACAACGAATCGTACAACAGGAAATAAACATAAAAACATTAGATCTAACACTTTTTTCAGTTACAAATAATCACAAATTAAAGTAAAAACCAAGCACCCTATATTTATTGAAACAATACGTTTCCAATTTTCAGAGCCTCATATAAGCTTTTGTCCTAGCGAGTATGATCCGAAAAATTCGAAAACAAATTGGGGAATTTCAAATAAGTAAGCGTCTTGACAGTCACTAAATTTAAAAATCTAGTTATTAAATTCTATGGACATATTTGATACGATTCATACTTTTATATCGTAAATAAACTTTTTCAAATAAACAAAAGATCACACGAATCATGAACAAACCATGACTGCCATATGATCTGCATATGGATAATTTACGAACAATAGCCCTCGAGAAAGCCAACCTTTCTAATTGATCATTAAACAGCAGAAACTTTTAGCTTTATAAACATAGAACATTTCATAGGAAAAGAAACTTAATCAGCCGCTTGATAAATTCAGAACATTAAATCAGATGAAGCTTCTTGTTATTGTTTAACACTGATTTAATAACTATCTACAATGATAATTAACTTGTTTTGACAATTTACTGTCTTTTTAGTTTAGTTTTCTAAACCTTTTCGCTATTCAAACCTTTGATCTGTAGGGAAAAGGATATACGACAAGAGAAAGCACAATTGTTGTTTTTTAAGACAAACTAGCAAACCCCGAATTTGAATAACATGAATCCTTTTTATCACATCACAGACCAGTGTTCCAGTTTATGAGCATAAAACAGAACACGGACATATAATTTATCCTAAAATCGAGAAGAATGATTATTATATCAGAGAACAAGGATTCTTTCGTTGTTAAAAGTTGATTCGTTGAGCTAATACTAGGAACACCATAACTTTGATGTGTTAGGTATATAAACTCTTACATAGACTTACATATTCATTTGTTAGTCATTACGATATAACTTAGGCACTAAAACTTGAATGGTTTTGCCACGATGATATGATAACTTTGATACTACATTAATCACAATGATATAATGAATTTATATCAAATTAATAATCTGTTTATGTTGTTCCATTTTCTCTGTGCCGGCATCTTGCGACACTCAAGAGTTTGATTGACTGTTAACGGCAGTAGAGCCTTCGTATAAACACACCACGATCCCACAATGCATTACCCTCTCGATCTGATCTATTTTTAGACATGACAATTTGTTTCAAGATTTTGGCCTGTATCATCAAAACTCATGATCGGAACATTTTCAAAAAAATTGTACAGGCTCTTCGTATGTTTGTTGATTTTTCTGTAATTTTTATAAAGCATTGTTAACTCACGACGTGGAGTGTCTCTTTAAAACCTATTTTTATCTTGTTCTCCAGAAGCATAAATCCTAGAAATCTGAAACCTTATGTACAAATTCGAATCATTCCGTGAGTAGTTAGGATTATGAATATAGCTCTGGTAGCACTGTGGCTTCTAATAAGGGCCACATCCTTTAAACCTATTTTCATCTTTTTCTTCAGAAACTTAAGGCCTAGAAAGCTGAAGCCTTGCCTACAGACCCCCTTATAAGGACCACAAGGGTCACACCCTTAAAACCTATTTTCATCTTCTTCTCCAGAAGTATAAGGCTTAGAAAATTGCAACTTATCGCCTATATATACCTAATTTTAGGATTGGTGATCCTGTGGCCCTTACAAAGGGGGAACCACATTGGCCACACTCTACAGCATAACTGAATATGAAGCCTGATGAGCTACAGAACCAATGGCTCTTTTTTAAATTTTTGGTGGTTAACTTCAGAATTAAGAAAACTCAAAAACGATTAGACCAGTATGTACATGTGCCTTTTGGTAGTTTCCATTTAAATGGAACATCCTTTCTTCATCCTTTCTCCATTTCATTTGCAGGAAACCCACATAATGCATAAATTTGAAGAGGATTTTTATGGGTCCAAGCTGAAAATAGTGATGCTTGGTTATATCCGTCCAATGTCAACATTCAAATCTCTAGGTGAGTTCTTTTCACATAAAAGGGCCATGCCCTGAAATCCTATTTTCATCTTCTTCCTCCCGAAACAAAAGCTAAAACCTTGTGTACAGACCCCTTGACCAGTGAGGATTATAATTTATAGCTTTGGTGGCCCTGTGGCCACTCATAAGGGTCATACTCTTATAACATGATTTCATATTTTTCTCAAGAATCAGTTGTTTGAAATATTTAAATAGTTTAAATGAAATTCTAAAATAACAATGAAAAAGATAACCATGAGCAAAAAGTTTATAAGGAAGGTCGTTTGTCAAGAAATTACGATTGAGATTTATGTAAAACAACATGCTTCGGGGATTGGAATGGATGAAATGAAAAAAAGGAAATGATGTAGTTTGATGTTATTGCAGATGAGCTGGTGTGTGCTATACAGAAGGACATAGGTGAGGCAGAGGTGAGACTGGACGAGGCATCTACCCAGCAGTACAAGACTAACAACTTCTTCAAGTCTTGACCCTGGCACTGTTAGCAGTCCATTTTTGTATAGAATCTATTATCTGAGTTTATCTCACTTCTGGTTGTTGGGTTGGTTAATCATTTATACAGTGGAATATTGCCTTTGTTAAAGAAAGCATTAGATGCGAGTTCATCCAATCAACTCTGCAAAATTCACTTTTAGTTGCAGTTATTCAGGACATCTATATATGTACACAGTAGCACTTGTTGGATCTCTCTTTATGCACATTAGGGCGCACAGATGTCTTGAAGGTCTTTTGGACAGACTTCTTCTTGTAGAACCCATCATTTGTCTTCTGAAATTGTTGGCTTTGATTTGTATTTGTATGAACTACATTGATAATGATAATGCAAAGCTTTTCCAGTACAATACATTTTCTGTTTGTTTTTTGTTGTTGCTTTTTTTAGTGTTCTATATCGATTTTTAGCTTATCTGGCCTGTAAGGCCTAGTGGGATTATTGCATGGTAAGGTGTCCGTCTGTCTGTCTGTAAACTGTGCATTTTGGACTGTTCTCAAGAATCATAAGGCCTTGACAAGTGAGGATTATCCTTTATAACTTTGGTTTCCCTGTGACCCCTAATAAAGGCCAAAACGGCAATAATAAGGGTCACAGGGGCCATGTCCTTAAAACCTATTTTCATCTGGCCTGTAACGCCCGATGGGCTTATGGCATGGCATGGTGTCAGGCGTCCGTCCATCCGTCCGTAAACTTTGTGGAATTTCGACTTCTTCTCCAGAACCATAAGGCCCAGAAAGCTGAAACTTTGTATACAGACTCATTGACTAGTGGCCCCTCTAAATGGTCACATGAGCCATGCCCTTAAAATCTATTTTCATCTTCTTCTCAAGAAGCAAAAAGGCCTAGAAAGCTTAAACTTTGTGTACAGACTCCTTGACTAGTTGGGATTCTAATTTGTAGCTTTGATGAGGACCATGCCCTTGAAACCTATTTTCATTTTCTTTCCAGAAGTAAAAGACCTAGAAAGCTGAAATATTGTGTACAGACTCCTACTATTGAGGATTAAAATTGACAGTTTCGGTGACCCTATGGCTCCTAAAAGGGATTGGGGAACCTTTGGATCCTATGCCATAAATTATCAATTGAATATTTGAGCAATTTTCATTTCTGAATTGATTACAGGTATCGCCAGGTATCACATCGCCTTTATACTTAATTCTAGGATGTGTGACAAAGGGGAAAACCACATTTGCCACACCCTACAGCAAAATAAAATATGAAGCCTGATGAGCTACAGAGCCTGGCGCTATTTTTATTTATCTTTTCCAGAAGTATAAGACCTAGAAATGTGTTGTAGAGACTCCCCAGATAATTTTGATTTTTAAATGTACATTTGGTGACCCTGTGGCCTCTACTAAGAGGGGCAACTACATTGACCAAACCCTTAAGCAACAAGTTATATGAAGCCCGATGAGCTACAGAGCCTATGGCTCTGTTTTAATTTTTAGCTCATCTGGCCTGTAAGGCCCGATGGGCTTATGGCATGGCATGGTGTCCGGCGTCCGTCCGTCCGTCCGTCCGTCCGTAAACTTTGTGGAATTTCGACTTCTTCTCCAGAACCATAAGGCCTAGAAAGCTGAAACTTTGTCTATAGCCTCTTTGAAGAGTGAGGATTATAAATTGTAGCATTAGTGGCACCTGTGACCCCTATTAAGGGCCACAGGGGCCACACCCTAAAAACCTATTTTCATCTTCTTCTCCAGAACCATAAGGCCTAGAAAGCTGAAACTTTGTGTACAGACTCCTTGGCTAGTAAGGATTATAAATTGTAGCTTTGGTAGCCCTATGACCCCTAATAAGGGCCACAGGGGCCACGCTCTAAAAACGTATTTTCATCTTCTCCAGAACCATAAGGCCTAGTAAGCTGAAATTTTGTGTACAGACTCCTTGGCTAGTGAGGATTATAAATTGTAGCTTTAGTGGCCCTGTGACCCCTAATAAGGGCCACAGGGGCCACGCTCTAAAAACGTATTTTCATCTTCTCCAGAACCATGAGGCCTAGTAAGCTGAAATTTTGTGTACAGACTCCTTGGCTAGTGAGGATTATAAATTGTAGCTTCGGTAGCCCTGTGACCCCAAATAAGGGCCACAGGGGCCACGCCCTAAAAACCTATTTTTACCTTCTTCTCCAGAACCATATGGCATAGAAAGCTGAAACTTTATGTACAGACTCCTTGGCTAGTGAGGATTATAAATTGTAGCTTCGGTAGCCCTGTGACCCCAAATAAGGGCCACAGGGGCCACGCCCTAAAAACCTATTTTCATCTTCTTCTCCAGAACCATAAGGCCTAGAAAGCTGAAACTTTGTGTATATCCTCTTTGAAGAGTGAGGAATATAAATTGTAGCTTTGGTGGCCCTGTGACCCCTAATAAGGGCCACAGGGGCCACACCCTAAAAACCTATTTTCATCTTCTTCTCCTGAACCATTGAAGCTGAAACTTTGTGTACAGACTCCTTGACTGGTGAAGATTATATATTGTAGCTTTGGTGGCACCTGTGACCCCTAATAAGGACCACAGGGGCCACGCCCTAAAAACCTATTTTCATAGTCTTTTCCAAAAGCATAAGGCCTAGAAAGCTGAAACTTTGTGTACAGACTCCTTGACTAGTGAGGATTATGAATTGTAGATTTGGTGACTGTGGCCCCTAATAAAGGCAACATGAACGTCTTTCAAATGTATTTTCATCTACTTCTCCTGAAGTGTAAGGCCTAGAAAACTGAAACTTGTCGCCTATATACTTAATTTTATGATTGGTGCCCCTGTGGCCTCTACAAAGGGGGAATCACATTGGCCACACTCTACAGCATAATTGATGATGAAGCCTGATGAGCTACAGAGCCAATGGCTCTATTTTTAATTTGTCATAGTTACATAATGATAACAGCATGCTTGCAGAAGATAATGATACACTTTGAAACATAACATACATTTTGAATAAAAGCAAGTCAAAGACACAATACATCATGCATTACATTCACATATGTCAGATTATATATTGACCGCATTGCATGTTATGCAATAATTATGCCCTGTGAGAAACTTTTGAAAGTATTTGTCCTTTTGACCTTATTTGCATATTTATCAGATTAAGATATTAAGATTATTTGATAACTTCATTGCATTGATAGCACTCTCCTATATGATAACACCTTGTATCATATGTTACATCCTTGTGACCTTTTAGAGAGAGAACAAGAACAAAAAAAGGGGTTGTCCGCCAAAATCTAATTGTTGTTTAGATAAATTATCTCAATACATCACTTTGCCACAATATATCTAAGTCATATATTGACAATTAGAATTTGTGACCCATGTTCCATATTTTATTTAGAAAATTTCAATATAAAACATTGTTTAACATGTAAGTTCTAAATGGTTATGGATAGTGATGTAGGAAAAGTGAAAAGATATGAAAGGGAACTGTTTCAATGTTGTATTTCAGTGCTTATCTAAAACTGTAAGCACTTATGAACCAAAACGTGTGGACCAAATAGAGAGCTTACCAGTGAAGCTAATCAGCTGTTATTACAGTTGTTATCACAGCTGTTGCATATCAGCACAATCATCAACATTTGCGTTTATATTGCAATAGCCTTGTCACTTTGCCTTGTTCAATGAATTAATTGTATTTGCATGCTTGAGTTCATTGACATGAGAGTTTTTATTTACAACTTGTTGTAGTAATTTTACCAATTTATGTACCTTTAAAAGAACTCTTGTGATCAAATTGTGTGATGTTGAATATGTTAAGAAAACATTTCTTTGTGTGATTTCTGAAGTGCCGGTTGACGTGTGACGATCTGACTAACATGGGTAGGCACTACGAAGGAGAAATACTACCTGTCTGGAGGCCAGAGGGTCTCATTCAGTTTCTCTGCAATATAGCGACCAATGTGTTCCTATATGACATTTCTAATGATGATCATGAATGGAAATAGGTGGGAGGTTTCACAACATTTGTAGTACATTACAAAAATTTTTGGTGAAAAAGAACTTCATCATGTCAGCGAGATTAGTGCAAATTGCTTAAAATGAAAGCAGTAAGACCCCGACAACTTGGGACGTGGCTCTTTTAACTGGAATGATGTGTGGCCTGGATCAGTCTGCTTGTGTTGGTGTCCCTTTGTGATCTTCTTATTTCGATGTTTACTTTTGCTGGTTTACATGGAATAGAACTAAATATCTGTTTCAAGCTCAATGAAACCTGGTATTTGGATAGGTAAGCATATATTGTTTTAGATTTATAGTTCTTGTAGTTTATATTGAAATAGAAATTAAAATTTCCGAGAACATAACACAAATACTTGAAACCTAGCTCAATGAAAGTTGGTATTTGGATTATTTAACTTGTGTAGTTGTGCCTTTTAGGATTTTCAACTTCTTTGAAGTTATACTTTTAAGTTTCACTTGGCGTTATGTTAGGCCAGAACAAAACTATTTTAACCTTTAAGAACAGAGAAACAACTAAATAGTCTGGTGAAAGCGTAAAGATTGGCTACCAACCATCTCAAAGATTGTTAGAGTTTTACTTGTTTGTGCCTGGTGAAACACATATTTTGTGATATACCATTGATTTTGAATCAGCTTTATTTTGTCATTATAAGCCTGGAAAAGGTCTGAAATATTATACAAACTCTGTAAGGTTATAAATGTGTTTTGACACAATTGCAATAATAAAACTGATGAACTCCACTGAAAGATGTTAGTGTATGTCATTGACTTTCTTATACATTGTTGTGCAAGTTGGCTTAATCCACCTGTGTCAGATCTTTTATATATATATCAATATATATATTTATCAGCAATTGTCAAGTGTACAATTGCTCTAACTTATTTTCTTTGTTTCTCTCAAGATGATAGAATTTGTGATAGTTTTTCCCAAATAGTTATTGTGTTAACATCAAGAACATGTTTGAGAATGTTTATTGTTAATAGTTTTCAATTGTTACAGGCATCTATTTGATTTTCAATTGCTTATTTAGTATGGACCTTTAACCTACCTTTTACTGACAGGAATGAAGCGTGTCAGGATTGAATTGAATACTCAAGACACTTTTTTAAATTTCTATAACTAATCATTGAAAACAGATGTTAATTTGTATTTTAAATTTTAGGAAATGTCGTTATTTTATGATTCAATATAAAGCAATGTTTCTCTTTGTTGGTGAAATCCATTTGCTTATGCACACGTTCTCAATCTTATTAACAGATTTATTATGTTGAACCTTGTCTCTGGTTTGTAGTTGGTTATAAATTCTTTGTACAATTTAATATATAATCCTTATTCTATAATCCTTTTATTTATGTTCATTTTTCTATATATAATCAGAAATACAAAGGAAAACCCCAGGAACTCTTTGGTCTGTGTGTTTGTGAAACAGATAAGATTGCTGATTGTCAATAAATCTTAAATATAAACAATTTCGGTTTATTTGGTTTCAATTTTATATCTTTTGATTTTAGTAAACGAAAGTCCCAACCGTTTGAACCAGTTACAGCATAGAACAAGTGTAATACCTTGTCACACTACCTGTTCAGAGTCATTAGATATATATACTTTGTTTGATAGCTCATCCAAGATTTCAGCACCTTGCAATACTAGCAAGTATTTTATACTCTTTAATTGGAGACCTACTTCGTTGCTCAACGTTATATAATATTGGATCATCAACTATAGCAAATATGATAAAAGCTGTCCTACCTTCTATAATAAACGAAGACCAAAAAGGATTTATGTCCAAAAGATATATTGGAGAATGTACTCGCTTAATATAGGATATGAAAGTCAATATTTATATTTGAGTGAATTAATAATAATAATAATAATAATGTGCGTACTTATATTGCGCCTTTTCCACGTCCTAAGACATGCTCAAAGCGCAAAATTAATTGATGAATTTATAGTAAATAACTCCATAGCAAAAGTGAATTGTTAAAGCAGTATGAACCTTCAAAATCACAAAATTATCAAATATCGGATTTAAAGAAAACTGCGCAAAGACATTTATTTAATTGGTCACTGTCAAAGAAAATGGCTCATCTAAAGGAAGGAGAAGTGTTTGATCAAGAAGTTCAACTCAAGGAATCTCAAATTTACTTACACATGTTTAGATTGTAGGCATTTTTGATGAAAAAAGTACTGAAAATTTAATGTATTGCTTTCCTATTTTCATGCATGATTAAAAGGGTTTTAGTGTATGAATGTCAACTAGGAATCAGAAATGTTATTTTAATTCATAACATTCAAAGTTTATTGTGTATTTTTCCTCTCAAATTTACTTACACATGTTTAGATTGTAGGCATTTTATAGTTATATTTGGCCAAATTTCAGTAGTCTCACAGTTTTTCTCATATTTTCATTATTTTTGCGCATTAACGATTTTTAGTACAATTGAATAGTCAATAGCAAAGCAAAAGCAAATCCTAGAAAGACTGATAAAATACAATAAACTTATCAAGGGAATAAAGATTGGTTCTATCGAACACTTGTTAGCACAGTTTGCAGACGACACATCTTTAATGTTGGATGACACTAAAACCTGTTTACAAGCAGTTTTAACCACTCTGAACTTTTTTTAACGCTTTTCTGGTTTACGAGTGAATATTGACAAGACTAAGTTGATTTGGATTGGTTCAAAAAAACGCTGTCGAATGAAACTTCTTCAGGACAACAAAATGGATTGGACAATAAATTTCAAACTTTTGGGTATAAAATTTGACATCGATCTTGAAAATATGGTAGATATTAACTACAAAGATAAATTTAAAGAGATAGAACACTCAATGCATTTATGGAGAAGTAGGATACTGACGCCCTTTGGACGTAATACAGTTTTGAAATCACTTTTACTACCAAAGCTTAATCATTTATTTTTTACTCTCCCGGCACCATCTGAAGATATCATAGAAACATTTCAAACAAACTGTTTTCGATTTATTTGGAACGAAAAGCCAGATAACATTAACAGGGACCGGGTAACGAGGTATATTCCGGACGGAGGTTTCAAGGTTCCTATTATAAAAGATATCATTGCTTCACAAAACATTTCTTGTCTCCGTCGTTTACATCTTTCGGATACCGCTTTTAAAACATTCCTTTTTGAAGCGAATATTGTTCCATCCTAAATCTTAGATATGGATGCAAATTATATCAAGGTCCATATCGTCAATACAATTAGAAATTCTTTTTAGCGTGAGGTAGTTTTATCTTGGAGTTTCTTCTTGGATAAATATAAGAAATCACGAGAGGATGCATATTATCAATTCTTATGGTATAATGATAGAGTACAAATCGATAAAAATTACATATATATATAAAACATAGGATGAAGCGGGTGTAAGATATATAAATGATTTGATAGCTGACAATGGTAAATTATATTCTTACTTAGAATTTAAGGATATGTATAATATTTCCTGTAACTTTTTGACTTATAATGGATTAAGAAATGCTGTTGATATGTATCTGAAAACGTTATGGTCACATGAAAGTACCCCACTAGCGTATCCAACGATGCCATTAAATCATTGTTTATTCCTAAATAACCAAAAGGGACCCAAGTTTTATTATTATGTTTTATTAGATTCAAAATTTCATAGGACATCGGCTAATCAGCAATGGGAGACCGATTTAAATAGTTTCACAGATCAAGAATGGAGAAATATAAATGAAATTCCGTTTCGATCTACTGATAGTGTACAATTACGTTGGCTTCAATATAGAATTATCAATCAAATCTTACCTGTTGGTAAATATTTATATAAGATAGGATACAAAGATTCCCCCTTATGTACACACTGTAATAAGTTCACTTCTGATATTTCTCATGTATTATGGAATTGTGAACATGTTCACTCTCTCTGGACCGAGCTTGAAAATTGGATAAATATCCAAGCGGAAATAAATATTAAATTCACTAAACAAAATGTTCTCTTCGGGTTCCCTTCCAATGATCCATTAAATGCAATATGTCTAGTCATAAAAGATTCAATGTTCAAATGCTACCTCAAAAAAGGTACTTTATCTGTTACGCATTTCCAGAGAGAGTTAGCAAACTACTACAACATAACGAAAACTATAGCATATTCAAATTGTAAATATAAAAAATTTGTAAAATTCTGGTCCAGCTGCCACAACTTGTTTCAATGACGACTGCTAATCAACTGTACTGTGCATTATATAATATTGTCAATTGTACTTTGCTGACTTGAATGATTCCTCATGATGTGCTGTAATACAAAAAAGTGGAATAAAAAAATAAAAAGCAAAAAAAAAAAAAAAAGCAATTGTTATACCTGGAGTGGTCAATACATCCAAATAATCCAAATAGTCCAAGAGCACCCAAGTTCATTTTACAAAATAGGGGGTGCTTAATTAAGTTCTTTGTGTATATAAAGATAAACTTAAAACCTTTAAGATATCTATGAACCAGTGGTTGGCTAGAGACATAACGCCACTAAGTTGCAATACCATTCTTAAAAGCTTACTCTTACCACAAATTAACCATTTACTTGGAACTTTACCAAACCCAAGCGATCAAATGATAAGAGAAACTGAACAACTCTGCTACAAGTTTATATGGAAAAACAAACCCGACAAAGTTAATCGAGACACTATCACTAACAACTATGAACAAGGCGGAATAAGGCTTCCAGATATAAGAAGTCTCATTCAATCACAATAAATTTCATGGATGAAAAGATTAAACAACTCTGATTCAAAAATTAAGACACTGCTACAAACAAGCATTAAAGATAATATAGACAGCCTATACAAACATGTGAAACACACATAACCGAATCTGTAATAACAACCCGAACAAATCACTTTTGGAGAGACACATTAACATCGTGGGGCAAATTTATTAACAAAAAAGGTCAAAACGCTAATCGCCGACGATGTCTTATCACAAACCCCTTGATAGCCATGGTATTTTCCTATCCATGGAACAATTAAGAAATGCTTTTGGTTGCAAGACAAATTTCCTTGATTACCAAGGGATAATAAAAGCTATAAAATATTACTGCAAGTCAATAAACGTTCAAATTGAAAAGAAAATACCACTGCCAATTTTACCCTTCTTTTTACAAAATATAACTGGCGATCCCAAAGGCTGTAGAGATATATATGACATAGGCTACTCGTAACCAGAAAAAGCCAAAAACTCTCAAATACCGAGATAAATGGCAAACAGATCTAAATGAATTTATCAACGTAAATACATAGGAAATCATAGAAAGATTAACATTTAAATCCTACAATAGTGTTTAACATTCATGGCTCCAATATAGTAGATTGCATAGATTTCTTCCAACAAATGAGCTTCTAACAAAAATGAGATACAAAGAATCAAACAAATGCACATTTTGCAAAACAGAGAACGAGTCAATTCTACATATATTTTATGATTGTAAGTTTATAAAAACTATATGGAAACAATTGGAAGAATGGATACTGGAAAAAACAGGAACTTATATCATATTTTCGAAAAAGAATATCATCTTCATTCTCTCCCAACAGAGGCAGATCAAGTCACGTTGATTTAGCCTTTGTTATATTACGCCGACTTTGTGGGAGATTGGAGGCAATCAAAGTTAGTTGTGCAATCAGCGACGCTGATCTTAAATCATAGTTTTGGCTACTGAATCAAGGCAAAAGCATTGTGATATGAACCACCCTTTCCATGCGAGAACCGTTGTCATTTGATAAAGAAATTCAAATGGATTGTGATGCTGGTTTTTTTCCGCCCGGGGAAACTGCCAGAACCCACAGATTACGGCGTAATAGAACAGAGGCTTAATCAACATGACTTCATCTGCCTCTGTGGGGAGAGAATGTATCATCTTAGGATATATAGAAAAACGAAACTATGTCCTGAATTTTCTGACATTGTGAAATACAATATATTTAAAATGAAACAACAGGAGATAATCCCAAATTTTAAACATGTTCAAGAGGAAATTAAAACTGCATATTTTGTTGACCGATTTAACACCTACACAAACTGTAAATATGACAGCTTTATGAATTTCTGGTCAATTTGTCATTATCTAGTCTGAATTATTAGAAGAGTTTTTAATATCTACCATTTTCCAACTTATGTCAGATTTAACTTTGAAGATAAAATTGTCTATTCATCAAATCTTGTGTACGTTGTTAAATTATTACTTGTATATACGTGTTATGTCTGGAATTGTTATTCTTTCATGTCATTTTTCTTAATGGAGTTTTGAAAAATAAAAAGTTAAAACATATTTTTTTTAAATCATGCTCTCCTATAGGCCTACGTCCACTGTCCCCAAAGCTTTTTAATTGGAAACCCTTTCCAATTGACCAGGTAGCAATACTCAATACACATCAAGGTTTAGAAACGCCTTAATGTCAAAGTAACAACAAACTGAACATTACTGCTGCCGCAGTACTTGGGTCTTCAAGACTTTTGTTTTTGACCACATGCATTTTCAGCAAAGATTTATACAATAAGTTATAAAATTGTCAAATTACCAAGATCCTCAATATATTATTATTATGTCTGTAACATCATGTTGAGAAAAGTTTGATGAAATTATCGGCCATAGTTTTGAAGAATTTAGTCTTTAGGTTTGTTGTCTAAAAATAAATGTTTCAGAACCATGAATAAATTACCTGTTCACATTTTGTTACATTTATTTACAGAACATTTGGTCATGCATAATCATAGATGTTAATCACATTCAGATCGCTTGAATAGTGAAGTGCTTACTTACTAAGTCTGAAAATTCGATAATTTTAGACCTCTATTCAATACTCTACGAACTTCTTAACTATTGACTTTTTGATGATATAGTGTAATGCTACGGTCACACTTCAGTACACGATGTCATAGACGTGCTTATTACGACGTGGGAATATTGTAGTAAAAAGTATTTTATACTGTTTCCAAGAACAAGATACGATGTAGCGCGAGTGTATCACTAACACATTACGTTCACATCAAGTGAGACCTACGTTATTATTCAGACTTGCGTGCGTGTTTGTCAAGAAAGGCGCGTGTTCACAACGCGTGATGTAAGAGCTGCTACGTGCTTAAACGTTGATAGTACGATGTAGCCGTGTTTTATACGACATAATTCCCAGCACAGGGAAAGTGCGACATCATGGATGTCGACGTTTCATCTCAAGTTAAGCTAGTAACAGTTGTTACTGTCGCCACCAAACATTTCCGAAGGAAGCAAAAGCAAAAACGACTAAGACGAAAATGAAATGTCTGGACAAGATCATGGCTGTTGCGGCATGGCATATTGGGGTTTTACAGAACATTGCAGTAAGAGCTTTCTCCGTAAGACAGAGCTGCCTTTCAGAGGGTTTTATTTCGGGTTGAACCTGAATTATTTGACACACTGTCGAAAACACGTTCATGACACAACCAATCGATCCAGCAATACGTCTCGCTAATACACTTCGATATCGTGCAACCGGAGACTCCTACAAAACTCTCATTTATCAGTTCAGGGTGGCAAGCAATACCATTCCCGGCATTATTCTTGAGACTTGCAACGCAATAATCGAAGCGTTTTCTGAAGAATTCTGAAAGTAACGTTTGGCTTATGCTTTTGCGTTGATTTAAAAGTCATTTCAATGAATCAATAAGCACTTGCAAAATGATACTTTCATATTTTATAAAAATAATCCCACTTTTAGTTTTTATTATTCTTCCAGTGTCCATCAATTGAGGATGAATGGAAATCTGTTGCTGGTGGATTTTCCAAAAGATGGAATTTCCATAACTGTCTTGGTGCACTAGACAGTAAACATATAGCTATTAGAGCGCCTTCTGGATCTCGTTCCGTCTATTTTAACTACAAGGGGTTCCACAGCGTCGTCCACAGGTAACATGCAAATTGGAGTGATAACAGACATGGGAAGACCGGGCCAAAACCACGCCCCCTTGCATTTAGACGTGTTTTTTGCAACTTGCAGCATATCTTTTATGCTTATCAGATAGGCCATCGTATGGCAAATGCTTTTTAACTTACAATAAGGATATATTGAACAAATTGTCTTTCGACAAAGGCGGTGCACTTTGCCGCGAAGGTTGGGGCAATGCGCCCCATGTGAAAAGACACAGAAATGTGATATGTCAAACAACTGTAATAAGTCAATACCATACCATATTTGTATCTCAATAGTGCCATGCAGCTCAGGCATCTAAATAGAGGCTAAACAAATGATAAAAATCTAGTGCTGTATGCAAGGACGGACACAATATTTGTTTAATGTCATATACCTAGATTTTCTTAGTTCTCAACAAATAATATACTATGTTTGTTACATAGGAATTTCTTTGAATTATGAGATTTTTGACAATCAAACTCATTAACTATCAGAAAACAGTAAATATATGAAGGAACGAAATTGATTTATTTCAAAGTAAGATTTATTTTGCAAACATCTAATCTCTTTCGGGCTTGCCCCCGTGGCCTATATTATTAATTGTTTTGGGAGGAAATAACGTATATAATAAATATGAGACTTATTTTTAAAAGCAAAGAAAATGAATGTGATTATGACTGTTATTTTCGTCAATTTAATAGTAAACAAACAAAAAAGTCTTTTCTCAAAAAAGTTATGTTACCATGTCTCAATAAGGTAAATTGTGCAGAATTTGAAAAAAATATTAGGATAAATAGTTTCCCGCAATCAGTCAGACAAATTCTGATATTGGAAAATGAATACCAATAAGTTCAAAACATGAACATTTCAACAAATAAAAGATTTAAACCAAATTGGTTCTTATTTAGCAACACACCCTTCCTAGTGGAGTAGAGTGCATAGCAAAATTGGAAAGCAAATAGATGAATAGTTTTTCAGCTATAAGTCGGACAAATTCTGACTGAAAATGTTTAAGTGTCTAAAAAAACATGAAAATTAAACATTTATTACAATATTAACGAAAATTGGTGAAATTTCGCACTGCACCCTTCCAAGTAGGTAAACAAATGTGAAAAATTTGAAAAGAATCAGACATTTTTATTCATATTTTATCATTCATGCTCTTTCTCATACTTTCAAATTCATTCTTATGATATCAAAATACAGGAAAGTTGTAAAGTGACTATAATATTTCTACTTTATGACATTGGCTTGTGAAAAGTAATTGATAGCTCTGACACTAATGTGTTCTGAAAAAATATATTTTAGATTACTCGCTTCCCCCCTGCTCGTTTGGCCCCATTGAGGGTAGCATTCGATATGCCAAAAAGACATTGTTCGTAAAAAGCACCTGAATATCGTTGGAAACACTTAATGGTGTCTTGTTAAAGATGCTTTATGCTCGTAATCAACTCTTTTCGTGAACGTAATACATTCGCATTAAGCACTTCCTAATCGTGCAGTTGACGGGAGCATCGTAATACCAATTTGTTCGCGATAATGCTACGAAAAACAGGAATAAAGTACGATGTAACACGTATGCACCACGTGTATAGTGCGTGTATTTCACGATGTTTCCCGATGATCGCGAAAGTTTTGAGCATGTTCAAAACTTTTTACCCAATCGTAGCTCATTACGACCTTCGCCGAAAAGCCACGTGCACATCAAGTCCGTTGTCCGTGTGCATCCAGAACATATAGGTGCATATCAAGATGAAGTTGCACGTGATACATCGCGGATGACATCGTGTAAGTGTGACCGTAGCATTACAGTAAACTCGGGAAATGTTTACTTAAAATGTCGCATCCGGAGATGCTAACAAGCAAGAGATTGCTTGTTAAGTAAGGGAATTGTCCTTCGAAGTTTGGGCAAAAGGTTTTTTTCAAAATTGAGAAAAGTAAACAACCTTACACACACACATCGTGATTAGTTTTGACTCATTAATATTTTTCATAACTGTCTCAATATATTTGCTAAAATATAGATTAACGACACTGTAGCTATTATTTTTTCGGAACCAAAATTCTCATAAGAAAACAACCTTAAAAAACTATGAAAAATAAATTCGTTTAATAAAATTTTAAACATGATAATTATCAGCGGTGGATTTTTTTTAATTTGATGTTTTAATTATGACAATTACAATATACATTTCAACAAACAGATTTATTACCATGTAGGTAGGTAGGTAGGTGAAATTAAGGGCGAAGTTTGGGCCAAGGATGACCTACATGCGCCCGGCACTAGGAGTGATTATTGAGAGTTAAAAACGTTTAAAAGTTAAAATTGAGCATAAAATGTTAAATGAGATCATATTTGCCAGTGTTCTTGACAAAATTCAAAATTGATCTTTGGACTTCACCAAACATCAAATTTTCACCAAGAATAGATCTCAGTGAGAAATTATTTGATTTGGACATAACAACCTCTCTGAGTTCTTCACGATGATTTTTATGTCCCTCACATTCAACAAGATAATGAAGGACAGTCTCTGGACAATTATTAAAACAATGAACACATGAAGGAGATGAATCATTGACTATAAAGTGCTTGTAAGCATTGAGTCCACAATGGCCAAGTCTTAAACGAGTGAGAATAACTTCGTCTCTCCGGTTTTGTCGACGAATCTTAGCGTGCTTAACCACTTTAGGGCATGAGCTGTGCATATTTATTATCATGTGATTTCTTACGGAGTTCTTTCCCTTAAAACACGGAGCGGTAGAATGCATTTTTGAAAATAAGGAATTTCAAAGGCGGCTTAGTTTAAAACCAAGTGTTGAATGTTTGTTTATTCTATAAGTCAGAAGGCCATAGGCCCATGTGACATAATTTGTAATAACATATTACAAAGTACGTACAAAAACAAATCATGCATAGTGAACACAAACATAGCGAAAATACATGCATACAATAAATACATACGAAAATACACGCACACACACACGCGCGCATACATACATACAATGAATACTGTGACATACAAAAATACATAAATACGTGCATACATACGTACATATATACATGTCGAAGGCAGACATTAATAGCCACACATACTCATTTTAGACATATACTTACGCTCATCCATTTATACATATGACATTTGAAGTTTAGAAGCATGGAATTTGAATTTACATAAATTTGTAATTGTTTGCGTATTTTTCGTTGACATCACCCTTCGGAAGCTATCTTAAGATGGATTCAAGTAGTGCTTTGATGGTAGGTATCTGATTCGTAGACTAGTTTAGATAAGCTGGACATTCCAATGAGAAGTTATATTCATTTCATGTCTACGTTGTCTTTTCCATAACGTTGACAGTATACACATAACCTCTGTTCTGGGTCCAGTCCAATATGACTTCCTGTTCCATAACGTTGACAGTATACACATAACCTCTGTTCTGGGTCCAGTCCAATATGACTTCCTGTTCCATAACGTTGACAGTATACACATAACCTCTGTTCTGGGTCCAGTCCAATATGACTTCCTGTTCCATAACGTTGACAGTATACACATAACCTCTGTTCTGGGTCCAGTCCAATATGACTTCCTGTTCCATAACGTTGACAGTATACACATAACCTCTGTTCTGGGTCCAGTCCAATATGACTTCCTGTTCCATAACGTTGACAGTATACACATAACCTCTGTTCTGGGTCCAGTCCAATATGACTTCCTGTTCCATAACGTTGACAGTATACACATAACCTCTGTTCTGGGTCCAGTCCAATATGACTTCCTGTTCCATAACGTTGACAGTATACACATAACCTCTGTTCTGGGTCCAGTCCAATATGACTTCCTGTTCCATAACGTTGACAGTATACACATAACCTCTGTTCTGGGTCCAGTCCAATATGACTTCCTGTTCCGATCCTTAATTTATGACATGGAAATCTGAATTTTTGTCATTGTTTGATAAAAATATTTGTTTCAATTTAAAGTGAGTAAATTTCAACATCCATATTAGATTTAATGGTTGCATAGGCAGGTGATTTCGAGAGAGTATTGCCAACGTTGAAAGTTAGATCCAATAAGGCCTTGTTTGAAATGGGAAAGAAGTAATCTGTATGGCCAACATCTTGAGCTATCTAGCAGTATCCGAATCCGTGTTCAGAGAGCATATTTGTCACATAGGTTACCCATGATACACGGTTGAATTCATTTACATTCAATACCATGTTATAAGTTTGAAACCAAGATAACAAGTAATTGTCACAAAGGTGAGAAATTCCCCCTTGGCAAATTGATATTAACAACAAGACAAATGTATACAAGTAACTGTCACAAAGGTGACAAGATCCCCCGCCGCAAATTGATGTTAACAACAAGAAAAATGTATACATAGAAACTATTGTCTACATTTGTTATGCTACTAGATTTCATTTAGACCATCCAAATCGACTGGTCTCTGCGTTTTCTAAATAAGAAGCTTTGTACAAAAATCGAAAGAACAGTTTTTAACATATCACCCTTACAAGCTTAAAATGCATGTTGGCTTCACTGTGACCTTGAAAATAATGTGAAGGTCACCAAAATGGACTTGACCCGTTGCCTTATGAAGAGAAGCAGTGAATGGTTCTAGAAATGTACTGCTGACAGGATTAACATGCTGGTTTCAATGCTGAACATTTTAAAGCCTGGTTGTGACCTTGAAAATAATGTGAAGGTCACCAAAATCGACTGGGCCCGGCAGCTTCCCAATAGGATGTTATGTGTTAGTTATGAAGAGAATTCATTGATTGGTTCTAGAGATGTCCCACTGACAGGACTAAAATGCAGGTTTCAGTGCTTAAAGGTTCAAAGCCTGTTTGGATTGATAATAACTCTTTGTATTAGACAAAACAAAATTTCAAAACAACTTGTTACGAACATTACATAAACAAATCTGATTTAGTGAAAAAGAAATTCCCTCTCTAGCTTCAATATATCTTGTTCTCAGTGCCATGGAGTGGCAGAAAGGAGAGGAGCTGTAGGGCTTTAAGGATTCAAACTAATAGCGACTGATGGCAGGCAGTCTGTCAGAGAGGAACTTCATTCCTTGTCCTCTTCTCAACAGTCCTGACACAAATGTGCTCTTCATCCTGTTGAACTTTGCCGCTCAGTTAGATTGTGTGACAACCCCCTTTGATACAGGCAGAGGCAACAAACACCTAGATTGCCTTGCAGACAAATATGTATCAGCAATTTTTATCAGCTTATAGCGTTGCTTCATACGCTCAACTTCTGTTTTGATAATCTCTGGTACGTAAACGATCTCGTCCACCTTCTCTGACATAGGTTTGATGTGATCCATATTCTTATCAATACTCGATTCGAACCCTTGTTATTCGAGCCTTAACTTATATACTCATATCAACACCCTCTATCGGCCAATCTCATAATTTTATGTACATGTATTACTTTCCTGCGCAAGGAGAAAACATTCGTTCCTCAAACGAAGGGTCGGGAAACATATTGGTTTTGGCTAAGTTCCCGTCCGCGTCCGCGTCCGTGTTGGCGTTCCCATTCGTTTCCGGAGCATAACTCTGAAACTACTTGACCAAATTTGGTATGTATATACAGCATTTCGATATCATGTAGATGTGCCTTTTGGGGGCTCGAACTTCTTTTCAAATTTATTTGTTTGTTTCCATGGTAACAGTTTGCACTACGTCAGTTTGAAGGTTTGGGTTAGTTGGGTTTGAATAGTTGGGTAACATGACCAATCTTGACCAAATTGGGTATATAATCTCTTTATATCATGTAGGTGTGCCTTTTGGAGGTTTCAACTTCTTTTCAATTTTTTTGTTTTTTGTTTCCATGGAACAGTTTTGAATTTGTCATTTTAAGGGAAGGGTTAGTTTCTGAACCACAAGACTGAAACAACATGACCAACCTTCACCTAATGGTGCCTGGTGTACATCCTCTCAAATGCCTTTTGGAGTTTTCAACTTCTTTTTAATAACATATTTTGGGGTTTCTATTGCAACAGTTTGGACTTTTCATTTTGAAGGGGAGGGTTACTTTACATGACAAACTGTGTAGATGTTGATTAACGATTGAAACTGATCAAGATTCAAGATGGAGGATGTGACTAGACGTGTTTGAGAGAGCTCTCGCTTGTGTGGAAATCATTTACGTACATTAGCTTATGTGAGGCCCAGCACAGGTACATTTAACTACCAGACACACCCCAACAACAGGTCTATTACAGAATTAGAAAAGAAATGTCGGCCAGGAATAGAAATCACAACAGAACTGGACAATCAACTTCGAGAAGTTCAAGTGAGAAGAGAAAACCTTCAAGTTCACCAACTGACTCACAGCCGACAAAATCATCGAAGCCATTGCTACAAACTACTATGTCAGATGTATTTACACGTACACCGAAAGCTACTAACACTGGAGTTGAGAAAGATATTGATGGGACAAGACTCGACGGCTCAGACCAAAATCTATCTGAATCTGGGAGTCCTGATATTTCATACCCGTCAACACTCTTTAATTTCATAGATGCAGTGTCCGTTGATGTTCTAACAACTAAACTTTCACAGGCGTTAATGCTCCCACAGTTGCAGGACAAGTTTCACCAAGCATTTGCTCAGGTAGCTAAGGACATAATGACTCACACCCTCAACGACTATCTACAGCCCATGAAGGAGGAAATTGCAACGCTAAAGGAAGAATTAAAGATCACCAAGGACGAACTGTATAGAAAGACTGACGAGATGGAGCAATACAGCAGACGGAATTCAATCAGGATCAGCGGTGTCCAGGAATCTCCCGAAGAGGATGTACAGAAAGTGACCCTCAATGTGTTGAAGAAGATCAACAAGGATATTTCCATTTCGGATATAGACAGGTGTCATCGGGTAGGCAGAAAGACAGACGGGAGAAAGAGACAGATAATTGTGAAGTTCATCAGTCACATCGACAAACACGGGATGTACACCAACCTACGAAAGCTCAGAAGCAAAATGGAGGATGTTTTCATCAACGAAGATCTCACTCAACACAGAAGCAAACTGTTCAAGATGGCCCGTGATCTCAAGAAGTCCCGATGGATCGAAAATACATGGACAAAAGATGGTCGTATTTTCGTACTAGAGCAACCCGAGGGAGCAATCAAGCACATCCAGTGCAAGGAGGATCTGAACAGATATGTACGGAGGAACTAATGATGTGCAATCATGGATGTGTATTCATGGATGTGAACTGTGTGAAAACTGGATTTCAGAAAATTGTAAGTGTCAACCTTAAGTTTATGCGTTCTTAAACAAACAACCATGTTGGTGTGACTATTTAAAGCAAATTCTGTACGGATATAGACGAGGGTTAGTGCATTGTATATATTGTTTAAAGTCTCATGTACATACAAGAATATGACCACACAGGTTTTCCTGTTAAACATGTATACTATTTCCTCTGTATCTATTGTTTGTGGGATATATATTTCCTTATTGTTCTCTACAATTTTGTGCTTAACTGAATCTCAGTCAATCTGCTATCTCAGTTTTCTAATTAGGTCTGCACTTCCAATTAGCTATATGTTACAAGAATCTGTAATGTCTTGCTTTGAACTTTCCCGATATACATGTCACACAATTTCGATTCAGATACGCTTGTTTTTAGATAATGGGTAATGACATTGTTCAATATCGTGTGACAATCGGGATATTTCATTGCAAAACATGCAGTACATATACAGGCGTTTTAGCAATGCATTCCAACCAATCAATGTACGTAATGATACGCTTTTGCGAATCATTTTATCAGAATTATATCACATGGGTGTTCTTTTATCAGTTTCATGTAAAGCAAGCCTTGTTATAGCTTCCCTTTGTGTACTTCAGAGTCAGTTTCGTAACACCAACGTAACACTCACGCTTCTTTTGTTGCTCCAGCTTGCTGGTGATATTGAGTCAAATCCAGGCCCCCAATCGCACGACCTTCTAGATAAAACCGTAACGATATTTCACCTCAATACTAGAAGTATACGCAATAAAATCGATTTTTTAAGCCAGTATGTATCTGATAACCATATTGTTGCTTTCACGGAAACGCACTTAGATAAAAGCATCGATAATGATTCAATTAGATTTCAGGGATTCCACGAACCAATCCGGAAAGATAGAAATTCATTTGGCGGAGGTATCCTTATTTATGTTAAAGAAAATCTAGCAATTACGAGGATGTATGACTTAGAGAACAGATATGACGAAACAATCTGGATTAAAATACACCTACCAATAAAGCCTCTTATTGTATGTATAGCTTACAGACCAGAGTATAATTCGCTTGAATTTTGGGAAAGATTAGATGATAGTATTGAATATGCATTTGATATGACAAACAAAATTATTTTACTTGGCGATTTAAACGCTGATTTGCTATCGTGCAATGAAACAAACTGGACCTTGTTGTTTGAAAACAGTGTGGATGTCAATGAAGCTTGCGATATATTTTACGATAGATTAAATCAATTTATAAAATCCTCTATACCTACAAAGAAGGTCACGATAAGACCAAATGACAAGCCCTGGTTTGACTCAAATTTAAGAAGAGAATGCAGTAAAAGAGACAGATTGCGTAAAAAGGCAAATAGATCAAAGAAAGAATCTGATATTATAAAATTCAAAAAGCAAAGACAGAGAGTTAACAATATGAAGTACTATGCAAAAGAAAACTTTTATGCAAATGTTGATAATTTTCTTCTTGATTCGTATGTTGAGAATAAAAGTTCTTATTGGAAACTACTACGCCAACTATAGTAAAGCAATCTGGCTCCAGTAAATGCATACCTCCTCTTAAATCTAAAAATGATCAAATTAATCCAACTTGTTTTACCGATTACGAAAAGGCAGAAAGACTAAACGAATATTTCCAATCTATTTCAACCATTAATGGTCACAATACATGTCTACCTAGCTTCAAAAAAAGGACTGGTGCTATTTTTGACAGTCTTGCTGTGACTAAAAGTGAAATTGAAGATATTATAAAATGTCTACATGTTAAAAAGGCTTCTGGCCCTGACAGAATAAGCAATCAGCTGTTGAAGAATGTTGTGTATTCAATAAGCCATGTACTTTGTTTGTTATTTAACATGTCACTTCAATCATGTGTGTACCCATCTGCATGGAAATCTGCAAATGTAATGCCTCTATTTAAAAAATAGAGCCATTGGCTCTGTAGCTCATCAGGCATCATATCAAGTTTGCTTTATACAGGCCAGATGAGCTAAAAATGAAACTGATGTTACCTATTGCAAGAATACCTATAAAAAAATACAAAACAAATGTAACGATTTCGGAATAAATTTCCTTACCCAAATGATTTATTATTATTCAACACTTTCTAGATCGCCAATATCAGACAGTGAAAGAAGTCCACACTAAAATATCCAAGGAGAAATAAATTTGCCATAGACTGTCATCTAATGGAGAAAAATAGGTTTTTAAGATTGTGACCCCTGTGACCCTATTTGGGGTCATGGGGTCACCAAACCTACAGTTTCGAATCCCAATTGGCCAAGGAGTCTACATGCAGTCTTTCAGCTCAATAGACCTTTTGGAGCTAAAGATGATGATGAAAATAAGTTTTTAAGGTTGTGACCCCTGTGACCCTATTTGGGGTCATGGGGTCACGAAATCTACAATTTAGAATCCCCATTGGCAAAGGAGTCTGCACATATAATTTCAGCTCTCTAGACCTTTTGGAACTTGAGAAGAAGATGAAAATAGTTTTTTAAGGTTGTGACCCCTGTGACCCTATTTGGGGTCACAGGGTCACCAAAATTACAAATTAGAATCCCTATTGTCCAAGGAGTCTGCACATATCAATATTACACTCTCTACTCCTTTTGGAACTGGAGAAGAAGATGAGAATTGGTTTATAAGGTTGTGACCCTTGTGACCCTATTTGGGGTCATGGGGTCACGAAATTTACAATTAAGAATCCCTATTGGCCAAGGAGTCTGCACATATCATTTTTAACTCTCTAGTCCTTTTAGAACTGGAGAAGAAGATGAAAATAGGTTTTTAAGGTTGTGACCCCTGTGACCCTATTTGGGGTCATGGGGTCACGAAATTTACAATTAAGAATCCCTATTGGCCAAGGAGTCTGCACATATCATTTTTAACTCTCTAGTCCTTTTAGAACTGGAGAAGAAGATGAAAATAGGTTTTTTAGGTTGTGACCCCTGTGACCCTATTTGGGGTCATGGGGTCACCAAAGTTACAAATTAGAATCCCCATTGTCCAAGGAGTCTGCACATATCATTTTTAACTCTCTACTCCTTTTGGAACTGGAGAAGAAGATGAAAATAGGTTTTTAAGGTTGTGACCCCTGTGACCCTATTTGGGGTCACAGGGTCACCAAAATTACAAATTAGAATCCCCATTGGCCAAGGAGTCTGCACATATCAATTTTAACTCTCTAGTCCTTCTGGAACTGGAGAAGAAGATGAAAGTAGGTTTTTAAAGTTGTGACCCCTGTGACCCTATTTGGGGTCACAGGGTCACCAAAGTTACAAATTAGAATCTCCATATGCTAAGGTACCTGTACACCAAATTTCAGCTCTCTAATGTGTATGGTTCATGAGAAGAAGTCAAAAGTGTCAAAAGTTTACGGACGGACGACGGACGGACGGACGCCGGACGACGGGCCATGCCATAAGCCCATCTGGACTTTCAGTCCTGATGAGCTAAAAAGGTGACCCAACACTAGCAACGAACTATAGACCAATATCTCTTATCAGTTGTGTTGGTAAGCTTTTTGAACGAGTAGTTTTTAAACATTTATTTAATTTTTTTCACTCAAATAATCTCCTTTACAAATATCAATCTGGATTCCAAACAGGGCACTCTACTGTACATCAATTAATAGAAATATATAACCAGATTTGTGAATCTCTAGACAAAAAAGAGAACTACTGCATGGTATTTTGTGATGTATCAAGAGCATTCGATAGAGTTTGGCATAAAGGTTTATTGCTTAAGCTTGAACATTACGGTGTTCAAGGTCAGTTGTTGGGATGGTTAGCTAGTTACATAAGTAATCGTAAACAGAGCGTGTTTGTTAATGGAGCCACATCCAAACCAAAGACAATCAACGCTGGCGTCCCCCAGGGCTCAGTGCTTGGTCCCTTTTTATTCATTGTGTATATAAACGACATAGCAGATGAATTAGATTGCTTAACTCGGCTTTTTGCTGATGACTCCTCACTTCAGCCCGAAAATGGGGTTATAGATCTACTTCCCCAGAATGTTTGCTCGAAATCTAATTAGAATTTACGTAACTCTGTAAACATATCTGTTCCTATATCTAGACTTAAACATTCACGCGATTCTTTCTTTCCATCAACAATAAGTTCTTGGAATGATTTACCAGCAAAGTATACCGACAAGTTAAATCACTTTCAAATTTTAAATCATGTTTAGCCCAGTCTGTGTTTAGCCAAGCAGTATGATTACGCACCAAGCTATTTTTCATGCGGTAAACGAAAATTTAATATTATTCATACTTAATTAAGATATTCTGTCAGTTCCCTAAATTACGATTTGTATAAGGTTGGGATTGAAACAAATACTAAATGTGATTGTGGTTTTCATGTTGAGAACGCTTATCATTATATGTTTCAATGTACATTGTATAACAGACAGAGAGAAAAGTTAATGTCATCATTACAGCATATTGCAATGCCGGCTAGTATTTCAATTGATCTTAAACTTCTGCTTGAAGGAAGTGCAGACCTTCCACTATCTCAAAATAAAACTATTTTTGTGTAGGACAATCTTTTATAAGCGAAACTAAGCGATTTAATTAGCATATTAATGTATACTCCTTTTTCTATCTCTTCATACCTTTGTTCTTGTCCATCTGTTATTTTGCTGTATATATAATTGTAAATTGATTATGTACATTCTAAGGAGAGGGTATTTTAAGTTGGATAACTTGTTCCCAATCCTTTTCCAAGTGAATAAAATATGTTTAAACCATTGAAACTGAAGATTATTATAATTTTCTTTGTGTCTGTCCAGCTTACCTCGATTTGAGACATTATTTATATAAAAAATAGAGCCATTGGCTCTGTAGCTCATCAGGGTTTAAATTTGATTTTGTTTTAGGGTTTGGCCCATGTGGTTCCCCCCTTAGTAGGGGCAAAAGGGTCACAAAATCTACAATTTTTAATCCTCAGTAGTCAAGGAGTCTGTACACAAAGTTTCAGCTTTAAAGGGCTAATGCTTCTCGAGAAGAAGATGAAAATATGTTTTAAGGGTGTGGCCACTGTGGCCCCTAATAAGGTCCACATGGCCACCAAAGCTACAATTTTTAATCCTCACTAGTCAAGGAGTCTAAACACAAGATTTCAGCTTTCTAAGCCTTTTGGTTCTGGAGAAGAAGAAGAAAATAGGTTTTTAGGGCGTGGCCCCTGTGGCTCTTATTAGCGGTCACAGGGCCAACAAAGCTACAATTTTTAATCCTCACTAGCCAAGGAGTCTGTACACAAAGTTTCAGCTTTCTAGGCCTTATGGTTCTGGAGAAGAAGTCGAAATTCCACAAAGTTTACGGACGGACGGACGCCGGACACCATACCATGTCATAAGCCCATCGGGCCTTACAGGTCAGATGAGCTAAAACTATTGCTTCGCAAACTATAATATTTACAAATTTGTATCATTACTAAGCTTCCCTAGGAAAATGCATGTCGAAAATCTTTCAATGTTTCTGTACCATTGCCTTTAAACGTAGAAAGTATTTATTCTCTACAACCTAATGATGTTTTTTTTATGATATATACTATAGGCCTGTGGCCTCTTTCAGTGCAAATGAAGATTGATTGGATTATCTATATGATACCGTTAGCTATATGTTGCTTATATCGATGTGTCCTATTCTTGTTTGGTGTCTTGCTAATAGTTGTACAATGTGTGCCATGTATTTAATTATGAGGCCGTTTTGATGTAAACAAAATTCCTCCAGTCTCATCTTATCTTATTTTGTGTACTTTATTCTTACTTAAAGTACGTGTATCTATGGAAACATACTATTATTATGCATTTCTTTAAGAGGCATTTAGAAGTTGGTAAGATGAATGAGAACAAGTTCTATGGATTTACAACTTCTTTATTGCAGGAGTGCGACGTTTCGGTGTAGGTACTAACACCGTTTTCAAGCAAGTGATACAGAGCATGATATGGAAGTGATTATATACATATTGGTGAATATGTTTATACAATTAATTGGATTGATGTACAGAGTTTTTGCAGTTGACAAGGTTGATGTACATGGTGATTGGATTGTTGTTATAGTACACAATGCATGAGAGGAAGCCAGATGGAGTGATTATTATTATGCAAACAACCAATTTGAAAATATTACAATGTACCACCCTTCATATCAATTTTGAAGAAGAAAGAACTTTTTTAGAGTATAGTTAGACATACATCAAACAACGAAAATCTATCCCCCTCCAACAATCATGTCCAGCATCACTTGCTTGATAACGGTGTTAGTTTATACACCGAATCGTCGCATTTCATGCAATAAAGAAGTTGATTATCCACAAGAACTTGTTCTTCTTCATCAACCAGCTTTTAAATGCCTCTCAGAGAAGGTTGAATCTCGACTCATTAGAAAAGGCAACTTGTTGCCAATCATGACGTCGCCAACGCTGCTGTTGTCTGGCCAACTGTAGACGTTGTTGATAACGTTGCGTCGGCATTGGTCCGACTTAAGCCCCCGTCACAACCCGTCGTACGTGCAGCTGCGTGCTGTCTACCGACAAAAACGTGGGGTAAATTGGGGAATTCGTGCGTCCTCTTTACCGACGCCGTACCGATTTTCGACAAATTTGGAGCACGCAGACTCGTCGTAGAACTTTTAGTGCATGCAGAACTTTCGCTGCGTGCAGTCTACGAACGGGCTGCGAATTTTCCTCCGTACGATCGACGTGCGTGCCCTGTACGACAACCGCACGCACAACGCACCGACATCGTGCGTTTTTTTCAAGCTTACCCACTCAAACTTTCTCTACGAACGACGCACGTTGCACGTGCGTACAACGTGCGTTGTACGTGCGTAGTTCGTGCTTACTCGGCACGTCCAAAGTTTAACTATCAAATAATTAAAGAAAACTCACGTCGATCGTACCGAGTAAGCACGTACAACGTACCGAGAAAGCGCGTACAACGCACGTTTTGGGCACCTTTTTTAGGATATAAGCTGAGCCGACGGACGATTGCCATCATTTGAAGAGAACATGCTCTTGCAGCATCAGGACCCGGAGCGATGGAAAGGGCGGCATCTTATGGCTCCAGCACATGTGACAATGTGTACCAAGCACCTGTCAATCGGGCGGGAAAAACCTCGTTGCACTCGCACGCACTTACAACGTGCGTGGTGTAAGGACACTGTACGCGAGACGCACGGCCCCCGTACGACAATGTGACAATCGCACATCACACGCACGTTGTACGCACGTTGTACGCACGCCACACGCACGTACCACGTGCGCATCGTACGATGCACGCAGCTCCTCACTGCCAGACGTGTCGACGGGCTACGTACGTACGACGTGCGTGTGACGTGCGTTGGCAAACTCCCTCTCTGTTCTTGATAAATCCACCCTACGTTTTCAGAAAAACGTAGCGACCGTGGCCTCCCCAAAAAACGTACGAACGAATTGCACGCACGATGGGTTGTGACGGGGGCTTACGACGCCGACGTACATCCAACGAGAAATCATTTACTTTTCAAAACCATGGAAACTGTTGTGTTTTGACGATTTTCACAAGAATAACCGGAAACGTGAACAAACCCATCTTGGAGAGCGTGTTTTAATGCATTTTCTTTATTAAAAAATCGATACTAAATCGTTAGGTACAAAAAAGAATAAGTTGCGTTTCTTATGCTGTTAAGTTTAGTTATCATGTAAGTTTTGGATAAGAACTTCGAAAATATACATTTAGGTCCATGACATATAAAATCATATTTTGTCCTCCTTTCATACTGAGCCTAGGTTGTTTTGCTTTTTTGCTATCTTCGAAAAACTGAAATTGTTGTGAAATTTCGTTGTTCTGATGGTACGCGTCTTCAAAATTCTTCCCCTCAGCAACAGTAATACATACAGACGCATGCTATAGCTCATTTGAAATCTGAGAAATAACTTTACTAAAAAACGTCCATTCAGGCATCACTTTTCAGCGGTTTTTGCGCTAAATCGATTTGAAAATTGATCTTTTGAAAAAATGACGATTTTTATGCGTCACGTTCAAAGGGACACAATCTGTTAGGAAATGTCAAACAAGAAATCTGTTTGATGCATGTTGTTCTATAATGATTGTTGACGCTACAGATCATTATTATAACATTTTTTGAGGGTTATTTTACTTTGAGAATTTTAGTTTCATAACTTATTCAGATAAAAAAATATCATTAATGTTTTGCAATGCACATGTAGTCAGTAAACTAAAAAAAATAACAAGAAGTCATGATAAATTTTATTATGGACATAACCAGTCCTTGAATATTGTGATGTTTGGAAAATCCTCATTTTTGGCACATTTCAAAGATCCACAGTTTCTTTAGTAAGTATCTTAGAACTGATTACATCTACACACGCGCTATTGCAAGTACAACATGTGCCATGTTACACTATATCATAAACATGTTTATAGTGACAGAGCTAGTAAGACAATCATTGAGTAGGGGTCTAAAAATATAAATTTTTCAGTTTTCATTAAATTTTAAAAAAATGATTACCCCCTAACTAATCAAATTATCGGAACAAATTAGACATCTATGAATACGGATGATCAGAACCAACATTATTTCTGTATATACCTTATTAACAAAATATCACTATTTCCAGAGACACGTGGTTAAACGGAAATTTGAATCCTATAATGCACCTGTAAGGTAAATTGGTATCTTGTAGTCAATGAATAGTGAAAATCGTAAAATCTTGCTTTAATATATATTTATGATGCACATCAACACTGTATTGGATACGCAACGGCGACAGCTGTTTTTGAACATTCCACTGATCAATGCTATGATACCATCAACTGTTTTCTATGTCTAGTGCATTCATTATAGTTATAATATTTATGTTTCCACAAGATAGGCCAATCATGCAATGTAAAAACGAAGGTAAACAAAACATATTTTATATCAGAATATCAAAACAATTGTAATAGTTCGAGTTTGGAGGTCGGGTGACTTTGCGTTGTGTGATTCTTAAGTTGTTAATTGGCCTTGACCTCCAAACTCATTCCATTACTCCCAGTTGTTTCTTAGATAAAGCAGGATGAATGACAAACAGGAAAAGTTTAAATTATAATGTTTATTCAAAAAGTAACCAAAGAAAAACGATTTAACAACTCCAAAAGATGGCAGATTCACATCATGGACGAGGTTCCAGTCTTCCACGTGGTAGGTCGCAACCTGGGGTCACAGCAAAGGTTCCGACTTCAGAATGACACTTCAGCAGTAAACAAACGTAACCTCTAACATCTAACCTCGAGACATCAACAAAGTGTATAACTTTACTTGAACTTATTTACAAACTCAGAAACGTAGCGGCAAACATTAAGCAGACAAAACCACTAATATAAAATGAGATTAAACTGAATCAAAGCAAAGTGTATAACTTCACTTGAATTTATTCCACAAACTCAGAAACGTAGCGGCAAACATTATGCAAATGAAACCACTAAATACGAACTCGGACTTTATGGCAGCAAAGTACAACTGTACTTGATCTAAAGCACAAACTCAGAAAGCTAGCGGCAAACATTATACAAATGAAACCACTAAATACGAACTCGGACTTTATGGCAGCAAAGTACAACTGTACTTGATCTAAAGCACAAACTCAGAAAGCTAGCGGCAAACATTATGCAAATGAAACCACTAAATACGAACTCGGACTTTATGGCAGCAAAGTACAACTGTACTTGATCTAAAGCACAAACTCAGAAAGCTAGCGGCAAACATTATACAAATGAAACCACTAAATCAGACTAGAATGGACCTAGACACGGCAGCAAAGTTTTAACTTTACTTGATCTGAACCACAAACTCAGACAAACAGCGACAAACGTTATACAAACGAAGCCACTGGATACGAACTCGGACTGAACGACAGCAAAGTATGTAACTTTGCTTGAACTATATCACAAACTTTACAACTAGTGGCAAACACTATGCAAATGAAGCCACTAATACTCACTCAACTACTTTGAACTATTTACAAAGTGAAAAGTATACTTATCCCTATTTCTTTCCTATCACTAATCTTTCTCTAAACAAACACAAGAGAAATAGACCCACCCCGCCGGCTAAGAAATGGATCTACCCCTCCCGTCTAACCTTATAAATATATAACTAACTAAAAGCTTTATTATCTTAATTCATATTGAAATTAGGGCCGCTCTGTAAACAGAACGTACAGCTCTGAGAACAGAACTTGGCGGCGTGCTTAGAGCCTCACCTCGATCAGCTGGCTGATCGTCCAGACTGACGAATTACCCGCGCTACAGCGCTTAAATACCCCTCCGTAGTGAGTACCCGGATCACCAAAGAAAGGAGGACAGCGATTGGCCAGCAACCCAGCCTCCCAACCAATCCGAGCGCTCCTAGTAAACAGCTACGGATGGTGCTAAAACATGGCTACCACAACACAAGTGGACTGACTGACGACCTAGGATAGATTCAAATACTCACTAACGGAACAAGGGATATATAACACACTATTACTAAAGTAAGTAGCGATAAAACATCGAGCCGCACATGAAAACCAAACAAATGTCATAACCATTAGTAGTGTAGAAACTCACTTTTACCACACTCCTCCCCCCTGAAGATTAAAGTTATTCTAACTTTATCTTAAAATAATGATCACTCAAACATGATTCAAGTCCTCCAGCTTTAATAGAAAATAAATATTAACAAGGAAAATCAAAATTTAACATAAAAAAAATATGAGGAATAACAAAGTTTTTTTTTCTTTTTCAGGATCAGGGCCCCTCCAACCATTCGATCTCCTCCTGATTCTCCTCCTCTCTACTACGACGGCGAGACGGAAGTCGTCGCCTGGCTTCTTTGGCAAGTTCTCTGGCGGCCAGTCGTTCCGGTGTGAGTCCCTCTTGAGGTGGACGAGGAGGAAGAACATCGGAAGGGTCCCTGAAGTCCCTGTTCCTTCTCCTGTCTACAACCACATGCCCAGGCGGACGATGTTGACGAACATGCTGGTTGCTTCGTCGTCTAGTTTTAGAGGTGGAACCACAAGTGGAACACGTATAAATAGGGACTTCCTTCCGATGGTACCGATACCAGTGGGCCATGTAACTACGGAAGGAATGGTACACAGTCTCGTCGCAGGACGGAACTTGACAGGCCATTCCCCGTGTCGGCCAGGGTTCCCTAGCATAAACTTCTTGAAACTCCGCAAGTTCGTTGCTATCGACTTTAAAATCCATTCTGCAAAAAAAATTAAGGACCGGTGTAACTCTAACTTACAATACCTTATGTACTTCCAAGCCGGCAACCTAGAATCCCCTTGAACTACCACTACTGCCTAAAACCCTCCACCTACTCGAACTTGTGAATCATTAAAACAAAACCAAAGTATATACAATTGAGTCTGGACAACAGCTTTCCTAACTAATCTAATTCACCTAAGGAGAATACGTCTGCCTGGGCCGTATAGTGCGACCATATCGACTGGTTGGAAAATCGTCTTGACAATCCTTATTTCCAGAGGCGTCCAAAAGTAGGTCACCAACATCCAGGTCAACCCCAGAAGCGCCCTGTGACACAACCTCATCTGAATCTGACAACTCTTCCGGCAGTAACCAATTCTTTGGAGCATGCTCACCCTCATAAGGTTTGAGTTGATCTACATGTACACTGATTATCCTAGATCCTGCCGCTCGCTGAATCCGATACACCAAAGAAGTGAGTCTCTCAACAACCAAGAATGGACCTGTCCACCCTAGGCCCAATTTCTTACCCGCCACTGGAGGATACCACCACCAAACCCAATTTCCAACTTCAAACTCCCTAACTCTGAGTTTTGTGTCGTAATTACGTTTTTGGGACTGGGCAGCCGACGCTAAATGCTGATTCGCAAACTCGAAACTTTCCTGCATCGATTCCTGAAGCCAATTCACATATTCTACAGTACACTGTGGAGAACTGGAATTTGGGGGACTACATACCATAACATCCAACGGACAAAGGATCTCTCTTCCCAACATCAACAGATTAGGTGAACACCTAGTACTCTTATGCGTCCCTGACCGATACGCCATCATGAGGAAAGGCAACTGATCATCCCAATCAAGTTTCTGCTGATCTACGAAAACAGACAACATCTGACGTAATGTACGATTAAACCTTTCCACTAATCCGTCGGACTGAGGGTGATATGGAGTCGTACGTGTTTTGTGAACCCCTAACAGTTTACAAACTTCCTTGAACAACTCTGACTCAAACTCCCTGCCCTGATCAGTATGGATCTGCTGAGGACACCCAAAACGGCAGAAAACCTCTGTGACTACCTTGTCAGCAACAGTAAGAGCAGTATGATCCTTTACGGCAAAGGTTTCCTTCCACTTAGTGTAGTAATCGCCCACCACAATGATGTACTCATTACCATTCCTGGAAACGGGTAGTGGCCCGACTATATCAATAGCTACACACTCGAGTGGGGCTCTAACCACGAACTGGCGCAAGGGTGACTTCCCATGACCTGGTCCCGGCTTACATCTAGCACATAACTCGCACGATTGACACCATCGTTTGACAGAGTCTGACATGCCTGGCCAATAAAACCGTTGACGAATAGAATCATAAGTCCTTTCCCTCCCAAAATGCCCAGCTGTCCGTTGTTTGTGTAAATACTCAAAGACCGTATCCCTGATTTCCTTTGGGGCTACTAACTGGTTCAAAATGCCCTTCTCTGTCTTGTATTTACGATAAAGTAGCCCATTCTGCAGAAACAAAAGGTCCCACTGTCCCCACAAACTTTTTGACTCTGAACTCAAATTGACAATTTCTACCTTCCCTGGTTTGACTGCCGATTCTAACAGTTTCTCAAATATCGGACCAATATGCCTATCTTTGCGTTGTAAGTCTATCAACTCCTGATTTGTCCACACATCAAGCCAATTTGGAAGACGGCCCTCTTCCTGGTGAACAGATCCTCCCGACACCTCCTGACCTACACCTACAGACACCGAAGAAACAGCAGAAGAGGTAGAAAACTGTATAGAGCTTTCTTGGTCCCTAACTTTCTCAAGGGGCACAACCACTGAAGGGGCACATTCCTTACAATTATCATTGCCACATATCCTAAGTATCTTTCTGGACATACCATCCGCGTTGCGGTGCTTCGTACCTGGACGATAACGAATCTCGAAATCATACGTTTCGACAACGCTCAACCACGTGGCCAACATACCCTCCGGATCCTTGAAGTTCCTAAGCCAAATAAGTGGGGCATGGTCAGTACGAAGCAAAAACTTCTGTCCATACAGATAATGCCGAAAGTGCCTCAGGAAATATACAACTGCCAATAACTCACGCCTGGTCGTACAATAATTTTGTTGAGCCCTGTTAAGTACCTTACTGCCATACGCAATAACTACCTCCTGCTTTATTCTCGTTAGCCAATGACTTTGTAAACCTGACCATACTCCTCCTATCAGGCCAAGGGGTATCTAAACGAACTTTCCTTGAGGAATCGAGTCGAGAACACTCTTCTTGTTTCAGAAACCCATCATTCAAACTTCCCTGATCATCATGTGCCACATAGGAAGAACTAAAAGGATTGGTGACCTGTCGCTGTGGGGTGGAAGTGGGTGCCACTTCCTGTTCCGCCCAGCCCTGGCGGGAGGGGGAATACAGTGACCTCGTGCCATCCTCATTACCAGACAAAGTTTCATAATTCCTAGAAGTAGGGCTAACGGAAAACAACTCACTATAGTCCATGATAGAACTAGAAACAAAAACTACTTGAATACAAATATCAACGAGATCACCTTATTCAAGGACAAAACCAAAAAAAAGAATTCCCAATAATAAATTACTACCTGAACAACCGAGAGAGAAGTTTATCATTCACCGACATGCTTTATCCGGGTCACGGCACCAAATCTGTAATAGTTCGAGTTTGGAGGTCGGGTGACTTTGCGTTGTGTGATTCTTAAGTTGTTAATTGGCCTTGACCTCCAAACTCATTCCATTACTCCCAGTTGTTTCTTAGATAAAGCAGGATGAATGACAAACAGGAAAAGTTTAAATTATAATGTTTATTCAAAAAGTAACCAAAGAAAAACGATTTAACAACTCCAAAAGATGGCAGATTCACATCATGGACGAGGTTCCAGTCTTCCACGTGGTAGGTCGCAACCTGGGGTCACAGCAAAGGTTCCGACTTCAGAATGACACTTCAGCAGTAAACAAACGTAACCTCTAACATCTAACCTCGAGACATCAACAAAGTGTATAACTTTACTTGAACTTATTTACAAACTCAGAAACGTAGCGGCAAACATTAAGCAGACAAAACCACTAATATAAAATGAGATTAAACTGAATCAAAGCAAAGTGTATAACTTCACTTGAATTTATTCCACAAACTCAGAAACGTAGCGGCAAACATTATGCAAATGAAACCACTAAATACGAACTCGGACTTTATGGCAGCAAAGTACAACTGTACTTGATCTAAAGCACAAACTCAGAAAGCTAGCGGCAAACATTATACAAATGAAACCACTAAATACGAACTCGGACTTTATGGCAGCAAAGTACAACTGTACTTGATCTAAAGCACAAACTCAGAAAGCTAGCGGCAAACATTATGCAAATGAAACCACTAAATACGAACTCGGACTTTATGGCAGCAAAGTACAACTGTACTTGATCTAAAGCACAAACTCAGAAAGCTAGCGGCAAACATTATGCAAATGAAACCACTAAATACGAACTCGGACTTTATGGCAGCAAAGTACAACTGTACTTGATCTAAAGCACAAACTCAGAAAGCTAGCGGCAAACATTATACAAATGAAACCACTAAATCAGACTAGAATGGACCTAGACACGGCAGCAAAGTTTTAACTTTACTTGATCTGAACCACAAACTCAGACAAACAGCGACAAACGTTATACAAACGAAGCCACTGGATACGAACTCGGACTGAACGACAGCAAAGTATGTAACTTTGCTTGAACTATATCACAAACTTTACAACTAGTGGCAAACACTATGCAAATGAAGCCACTAATACTCACTCAACTACTTTGAACTATTTACAAAGTGAAAAGTATACTTATCCCTATTTCTTTCCTATCACTAATCTTTCTCTAAACAAACACAAGAGAAATAGACCCACCCCGCCGGCTAAGAAATGGATCTACCCCTCCCGTCTAACCTTATAAATATATAACTAACTAAAAGCTTTATTATCTTAATTCATATTGAAATTAGGGCCGCTCTGTAAACAGAACGTACAGCTCTGAGAACAGAACTTGGCGGCGTGCTTAGAGCCTCACCTCGATCAGCTGGCTGATCGTCCAGACTGACGAATTACCCGCGCTACAGCGCTTAAATACCCCTCCGTAGTGAGTACCCGGATCACCAAAGAAAGGAGGACAGCGATTGGCCAGCAACCCAGCCTCCCAACCAATCCGAGCGCTCCTAGTAAACAGCTACGGATGGTGCTAAAACATGGCTACCACAACACAAGTGGACTGACTGACGACCTAGGATAGATTCAAATACTCACTAACGGAACAAGGGATATATAACACACTATTACTAAAGTAAGTAGCGATAAAACATCGAGCCGCACATGAAAACCAAACAAATGTCATAACCATTAGTAGTGTAGAAACTCACTTTTACCACACAATAATGCATGTATTTAAAATTTGGTGAAAGATGGACGTGTCTTGCTTGAGGAGTCGTGGGCCCATTTTGGCTCTACAGAAGGGGTACGTAGTCAGTTCTCGTGCACTTCTAAACATGTGCGTCATGCAGTAGAGAAGAGTCATGGTTCAGACAGAGTTATAGGACTTTGAAATCAGCTGGCTAGGTGAAGCTCTCTGGATCACTCACCATTCATCACTGATGTGGCGCCAGTTCCGACGGAATATCATACCTTTTGTGAAAAGAGGGACGCTGTTGACAGCTGAGGCCACAGGCGACAGTCACCCTTGCATACGTCATTTTGGCAGCTCGGCTGGGGGTGGGGGCTCGTCATGGCGGTGGTATGGGTCAGGTGCTGCTGTGCTGGTGTGTGGCTTGTGTGTAGGAGCGAAGGTCTGGTGGCACAAGTCGCGCTGTCAGGCTGCAGACGAATGCAGAGGGCTCGGACACCCACATGCGGAGGGCAGGCACCCGACTACACAGACCATAGAGGAAGCCATCAGAAAATCTGAAGACTATCTGCTTAGAATAAAGGTTCGAAGGCAATGTCTTATGTATACCCCCATTTCACTGAGCTACGAATTCGGAAAGTGTTCAAGAATCTTCCGGACTTTTACCGAATGTTCGACTACGAATTTGTTGGCATGATTTGGGAACCTACGACATACCGTTATTCCTTTAATAAGCGCCGGGTCTCTAATGAGGGCCGGGCCTCTAATAAGCGCCGGGGGGAGGGGGGGGGGGGGGGGGGGGATTCATTGTAAGTTGAGAAAATAAGCGCTGGGCTTCTTATAAGCACCGGGTCTCTAATGACAGCCAGGTCCTATTCATTAGATAAAACCTCCCTCAGTAAACATTTTACAGGTATTCATGGTGAAAGACGTCTTGAAACGAAGTTCAATTTTCCTGAAAAGAAATAAGCGCCGGGTCTCCAATAAACGCAGGGGGGTAAAGGGGTGATGAAAAAAAAAAGTGCCTGGGCGCTTTTTAGAGGAAATACGGTACACGGCTGACAAAGATACAGTGAAGATGAACTGCCGACAGACCTCACAGACACACCAGACAAAACACCCAACGGGAAGGTACTCACAACTCGCCCAAAACTTTGATAGGAATCAATACGACTAGGGCCAACCAATTTTGACTCACTGCCGAGTCTTTTACGACAGAAAGTCACCAACACAACAAAGACTCATTTCTGACCCATTAACGATTCACTTTCGACCCATTCACGGCCTGAACGACTTATTCACGACAATTGCGACTGTTAATAACACAGATACATGTCACCTAGGAGTCGCAAACGATCCACATACAATAAAATCCTCAAAAATTAGAAATTTTTGACCTGACACAGACGCGTCAAGGGCCGAAAAATGCAGATTTATCCTTTCCACCTTCAATTTTGCAATTGTGATTAGTCAGGATTGGGTCGTCACTGGTCGTCTTTGCATTAGTTGGGAGTGAGTCGGCATATAAATAAGGGAAAGAACCATTCCTGACCCACGCCCAACAACCACGATTCAATCCAACTATGATTCCATGTGACTCCATAAAACTCTGATATGAGCCACATACGACTCATTGACTACTCAATACATCCTCATGGAAATTCTGGATTTTTTCTATCAAAAAGTATGAATCTTGCCGGACTGAAATAGGTGTGGAGTGGGTTTTTGAACATGTTCAAAAACCCATTCCCGACAAAATTTTACCTCCCAACTCTTTAAAACTCCTAGACTCTCACAGACTCGCACAGACTCAACTACGCTCAAAGCGGACAAAAGAGGACTCAGAAAAGCTTCATTTTGAGCCATTGGCGACTTTTTGCCTTTTTTTGGTCGGCAACGGCTTGTAGCTCAGTGAAATGGGGGTATTAGTTTTTAAAGGCAAATGTTTATATACTGAACATCTTTGAAAATGCACCACCTTTAATAGTTTGGATTTCCAAGAGCATAAGCGAGCTATCCGTGTATATTGGCCATACGTTTGAAGACCAATGTTTGGTAAAGAAAAGAAACAAGAACAAATCAAACAAAACGGTGAAGTTTTAATTCAGTTGACCATGAAAGAAAGGTGGTGTCCAAATGGAAAGTCAGTAACGTGTATGACCACCGTTAACAGCAACACAGGCTGTGCACCGTCTCCTCATTGAGCGGATAAGCCTCTGAATAATGTTCTGAGGAATTCCATTCCACTCTTGTTGCAAAGCATTGTCACATTGATGTGCCAACCTGCAACATGCCCAAGGCGCGTTCTCGTTCCTCTGCTGACATTCTTGGCATTTCAAAATAAACTTTACTTTGACAGGTACAGCTAAAATGAGGATGATTTAATGCTGACGGTTATTTAGACCCCGACTCAGCATGTTTTCCCGCATGCAATTTGTGCTGTTCCTGTGTGTTGTGCATGCATTTTGTTGTTTTCATGTAATTTGTTCGATGATGTGTTCGGGCAATCCGTTCTCGGCTATATGTCGTTTTTTATGGTCTTTTGTGTTATTAGCAACATTTCCAACTTTCATTTATACTTTGAAAATAATAATATTACCATAATTCAAAATTTACAGATGGTGCGTTTTCAAAGATGTTCAGTATATGATTAAAATTGACTTAAACCATAGAGTACCTCAACCAGTGGATCACCACAAGGTCTGAATGCATCCCACTTTAAATACTCCAAGTTTAGAGGTTCTAACGTAGTAAAGGGTTATTTGGAAATTAAAAGGGACAGTTACATGTATTGGGTCATTGTTTGTGAAAATGAAATTCAAGCGGTTATCCCAGTTCCTAAGATCCTATGTTATTACATGGTTTTAACACAACACAGTTGAAACATGCTACTATTGGGAATTGTTTTATCGATTTACATTAAAAAACTTGATAAAGAAGAGATCACACTCTGTCCAAAATGGAAGCAATGATAATTGCAATGATTTGTGTTATCATTTGTAATTTGTAAATGTGTAGTTATAATCTGTTAATACATTAATTTATCTATATTACATTCTAAAATTTGTACAATACAGTCCGTCTGTCCGTCCGTAAATTTTCGATTTCTTCTCCAGAGGCATAACGCTTAAAAAGCTGAAACTTTTTGTATAGACTCCTTGACTAGTGAGGATCATAATTTAAAGCTTTGGTGGCCCTGCGGCCACTAATAAGAGCCATAGGGGCCACAGCCTTAAATTCTTTTTTCATCTTCTCAAGTGCATAAAGTAAGCTTAAACTTTGTGTGCAGACTCTTGATTTAGAAAAGGAGGATTGTAAATTGTAGATTTGGTGACCCTCTGGCCCCTACTAAGGGAGGAACCACATTTGCCACACCCTAAACCAAAATTGATATGAAGCCTGATGAGCTACAGAACCAATTGTAAATAATCAAATTGATCATGGAGATCCAAAAATACATGATGGAATATTTTGCTATACATCTGTCCAGATATTGGACCTGAAATTATAACTGTGTGTCAACAAATTGAGCTGTTGATTAGCACTTTGTACTTCAAGATCTATCATGGTTAACAAATCAGATTTGAAAATATATCATTTAAATTAAGTCAGTTTGCCCCAATCACATCCAACAGTGAGCTCAGAGACATGCAAAGAAACTTGGATCTGGGAGCTGAAACGCACATATGTTGTAGCTTATGCATCAGACTTTAAATTAAACTTAATTTGAAGAAAAAACCTTGAAGTTGTTTTATCTTCAAGCGTTTAAAGTCAGGTGTCTTCATACATGGTCCTATTTTCAAGGGGTGATAACTTATAAAATTGGAGTCAGATTTATTTCAGGAATGAAAGAATTCTTCATAAACATGAGGAATCTATCAAAACATTGTTTGGAACAGTCATTTGAATTGAGAATAAATGATCAACGTGAACAGAACAGAAGCCCATGGTATCATAAGGAATCATACGTCATGGTGTCTGGCATCTGTCTGCCCATTCATAAACTTTTAGCTCATCTGACCTGAAAGGCCCGATGTGCTTATGGCATGGCGTCTCGCGTCCGTCAGTCAAATTTGTCATTTTCGTCTTCTCCAGAAACATAAGGCCTAAAAAAGTTGAAACTTTGTCTACAGACTCTTTGACAAGTGAGGATTATAATTCATAGCTTTGGTGACCCCGTGACCCCACGCCCTTAAGACCTATTTTCATCTTCTTCTCCAGAAGCACAAGGCCTAGAAAGCTGAAACGTTGTGTACATACTCCATGACTAGTGAGCATTATATTAATTTATAGCCTTTGTGGAGCTGTAGCCCCCGATGGTCCAGCAGATTTTCTGACTTGTCTAACTATGAATGGAAAACAAATGAAAGAGAATAAACAGTTTATTCCAAAAATTACCACAAATAATCAAATTCCACACAGCAAAATACAAATGAAGAAACACTCATATACACATATTCACCATACACATGAACTCACTTCAATCATCTCTCACCTACCACATTTATGGAAATCACTCAAATGTAAATCATTCCAAACCATATGCATAATTGTCATCCATAAACACTCACCTTTCAATCTTTGTCAATCACTCGAATTCATATTAATTCAACAATATTAACACATGAGCAACAAATATTTGATTTACAAATTCCACAATATCAAATTCACAAATCAAGATACACAATACAACATGGAACACCATCAATACATGTTTATATGATTACACAACCCCTGCGTTCGTAGGGCCAGGCGAAAGGTCACTTAGCATGTAGTTCAAGGCACAGTCCCTGAAAATATTAAAGTTCAGTCTCTTAGCAATTTACCGCTGAGACAGTATCACCACGACGTGACTGCTGCGTCACCAAGACGTGACTGCTGTGTCACCACGACGTGACTGCTGCATCACCACAATGTGACTGAAGATACATCACCCTTAAGGGACGTCACACCCAACCAAGACGTGGTGGGTTCCTCGTCTCCACACATCCATCATCGAACTTCTGACGTCACACTAGAGCATGGACTCGGATGTTGGCTGGCTTCTCCATCCATTCATCCCGACTGACAAACAGCACAAAGCACATGTCCCTGGTTTCCACTGCTCAACACTGTAAAAAATCGTTCCACAAAATATAACAGTTATCACCAATTGTTTTAAACATTATTGCATTTCAACATTCTGCATAACATGTTCATATTCACGTTACACTATTTAAACATTTCACACAATGTCATAACATATTTACATCAAATCACATCACTGAGTCAAAAGAGTGAATTGAATAAAGTCTACAATTACATGCATACAAAGTAATACATGTTACAAAGTTCAAAATTTATCAGTACATATTTCTACTTACGGCTCACACAGCCTGTGCTCCCATGAAGTCATTTCATTCATCTGACAACTCCACAGAAATGTAACCTTATATATAGGCTCTCTGGCACACATCTCACACTTGCATGCATGCAACACACCAACAACCCAGCGGGTGTGTTTGGGTGTACCGTTCTCTGTTCCCGTTTAGAGCTGACTTGTGACACAAATAAATGGCGAAATTGTGCTATTGGTGATACAAGCATGAAACTTTGCAGACTGACGGAGCATTGTTCTATGAAGATTTTGAGACATGGATTTTGGACATTTTGATTCATTCCTAGAAAAAAAATGGCGACTTTCGGGTAGTAAGATATCATAATCTAAGTCAAAGTGCTTGGAGAAGAACATCAAGGATGTTTGTGTTTATTATGATAATAAAAGTCAAGAAACTCGAAAATTATTATGTGGTCTTTATTTTTCACTAAAAATCAATATTTACAAGATTTTTAATTAGCTCTCCACAAGTTTAAACAGATCAAAGAAGACGAAACTTACCAGTCCCTGTGGCTACCTTTGGTCACGTGACCAACCCTCATCCAAACTACCTGGAGAGGAAGGACACCTGAGCCAACCTACTTGCCGTATGGGAGGCAGGGATGGGAATTTAAAGATTTTGACAGGGGCATAGCTATGGTTAAATTAAAGTGTAGGCAATATTACTGCCATAATTGTTAAGGGCGCAAAAAAATTCAAGAAATTTTGAAATATTCATGCTTAAAAACATGATTTCCTGCGTATTCTAGTGTATTTGTAAGCTTTTTCAAAGCCTTTAAGATTTGAGTATTTATTCATTTTTCTCTAATTATTTTCGATGATAACAAGATTTGAAACATCTTATAGCATGTCTTCCACAGATAACAAATCTTAATTTTGAGCCTGTATGCTTTCACAAAGATTTTTAGATGAAGTAACAGAAAAACAATCAATTATCTAATGATAAACATGAAAATGTTATGTCATGTATGGTTATATATGTTTATATGATGTTAAACTATTTATCAAACATTCAAGCTAAAATAGTGAATTTTGCAAGATTATTGTTTTTCGGTTCAATTTCATATCTCTAAATAGATTTGAGAAATGTTTCATGCCAATACATCTTGATCTTATTTCTGAAAGAGAAATATCAAGCCGCGAGATTTCTGTCCTGCAAATTTGGCAATGACTTGACAACATTAACTTTGAAATCCTTGCGTCCATGGATTCATTCAGCGAACATGAACGTTAATTTGATTTTCATTGAAATAAAGTAGGCCTAAATTGGATTTATTTGGTACTTTTTGATAGAGTCACGAGATAATCACTACTTTAGCCTAATAAAAGGTTTATTTAACTGATAGAACCGAGTATCCGATTTATGATAATGATAAAGAAGTAAATTTGCAAGTCATCATGGTCATTGGAAAGCCGATTGTGTCACTTTAAAGGATCTAGCTAATGTAGACATGTAGAGGGCTAGCAGAGTATTGTTTGTATTTGACATTAATTGTAGTTATTTAATGTATATAATATTGTTTGCTTTTTCAATCAGCATGCAGTTTCGCTTTGAAGTTTTGAACATGTTTTTCAGACTTCTGAATCTGTGACCCAAAGAAGGGTTATTTTCAATATTTCAGTAGCCTACTATGGTCTTTTTAATATAGACATGAAAATCAATGTGACATTTGACATACGTGAGTCAATCCAATAAGGCCAATATGCGAATGATACTTCAAAAAGCTTCTACAGAATAATATCTCTTTTCTTTTAAAATCATTTACCGGTAGATTTTATTTTCCTTGTTGAAGCCCACATTTTGCATGGTAATTTTTCTTTCCTTTCTGAACTTCATTTAAATTTCTGTTTAAAACTTTTCCTCAAGAATATTATGTGTAGGCAAGTAATGGGGGAACCACATTTGCCACACGCTAAAGCTAAAATGATATGAAGCCACTGGCTCTATATTTTACATTTCGGACTACTTCATATTTTAAAGAGGTAGAAAGCAGAAATTTGTGTACAGACTCCTTGACAAGCGAGGATTTTTATTTCAGCTTTGGTGACTCGATGGGCTGTGGCCCCTAATATTTAGTGCCAAAGAGGCCACGCCCTTAAAATCTATTTTTGTTTTAAGCATAAGGTGTAGAAAGCTGAAATCCTGTATACAGACTTTTTGGCTTGTGAAGCTTGTAATTTATAGATTTGGCGATCCTGTGGCCCCTAATAAGGGCTTGGTGAACCTTTGGATCCTCTACTTTAAATTATCAATGGTACCAGGGTAGTTAACAATAATGGTTGCTCATCATTGATTGATCAAACTTGGTATTGAGATTCAAATTAAATGAATATTTAACATATTTTTCATTAAATTTAGCATTTTTGGTAAGAAAGATGACTGTTAAAAAACTTTTTCAAACTTGCCTGTCTAGAAATTCAACACTATTTTGTTTTGTTTTTATTATTTAGTAATACCACCGATTCCGTGTGTGTGTGTGTCTGTCTGTCTGTCTATCCGAGGACATTTTTTGTCCGACCTATTACAGGAAAACTATTTATCCGATTAATTTAAAATTTTGCACATGTCTTCTATCCTACTAGGAGGGGTGCGGTGCGAGATTGCAACAAATTTCTTTAATATTTGAATTTTTAGCTCATCTGGCCTGTAAGGTCCGATGGGTTTATGGCATGGCATGGTGTCCAGTGTCCGTCCGTCCGTAAACTTTGTGGAATTTCGTCTTCTTCTCCAGAACCATAAGGCCTAGAAAGCTGAAACTTTGTGTACAGACTCCTTAGCTAGTGAGGATTATAAATTGTAGCTTTGGTGGCCCTGTGACCCCTAATAAGGGCCACAGGGTCCACACTCCAAAAACCTATTTTCATCTTCTTCTCTAGAAGCATAAGGCCTAGAAAGCTGAAACTTTTTGTATAGACTCCTTGGCTAGTGAAGATTATAAATTGTAGCTTTGGTGGCCCTATGGCCCCTAATAAGGGCCACAGGGGCCATGCCCTAAAAACCTATTTTCATCTTCTTCTGCAGAACCATGAGGCCAAGAAAGCTGAAACTTTGTGTACAGACTCCTTGACTAGTGAGGATTATAAATTGTAGCTATGATGGCCCTGTGATCCCTAATAGGGGCCACAGGGCCCACGCCCTAAAAACCTATTTTCATCTTCTTCTGCAGAACTATGAGGCCAAGAAAGCTGAAACTTTGTGTACAGACACCTTGACTAGTGAGGATTATAAATTGTAGCTTAGGTGGCCCCATGACCCCTAATAAGGGCCACAGGGGCCACGTCCTAAAAACCTATTTTCATCTTCTTCTCCAGAAGCATAAGGCCTAGAAAACTTGAACTTGTCGCCTATATACTTGATTTATGATTGGTGAACCTGTGGCCCCTACAAAGGGGGAATCACATTGGCCACACTTCACAGCATAATTGATTATGAAGCCTGATGAGCTACAGAGCCAATGGCTCTATTTTTTACATATTTCCATGTTTTGAACTTTGTCATTATTTTCCATAAGCCTTCGGCTTACGCATATCAATCTAGCATGTTGCTCTATGTTCCGTTATTGACGCTATTTAAAGAGATTTCTTGTCTATCACGTGCATCACGTGATCCCACCTGCGCACACGCACGGAAGTGCGGCGCCATATCACCATTCGTGTTCTAGCGTTCCAACAGGTAAAACGCTCCACTTACCTCTCAAGCTGACATCGGTCTTGTTCTTGCCGAAGGTAAGCGAAGATAAAATAAACTTTTAATAAGTAATGACTGTGGCTTAGAACGTGGTTCAAGCACACTTTCACAGTCAAAATTCGTGTATTTGCTGAGAACGTGGTTCCAGTTGTTTGCTTACGTATCGTAATTCTATTTGGATAATTTTGTAGTGACTTTCGTAACACGTGTTCACCCACGTGGTTTGCCAATAATTGTTTTTGCATTCTTTCACTAGTACCCTTCGAGAACGTAGTTCCGAGGCTCCTTTCCTAACAAAACTTGGTAAACTTTTCGTTTTGTGAATTTAATTCAATTACTTTGAGTTTAAACCGTGAACGTAGTTCCGGTAACTGAAATATCTCCGCTCTCTCTTTGTTGACTTGCGTAACTACCTTTCCTAGGACGCTGTTGTGGCGAGGAGTATTTCGTTTTGACTAATTTTTTCTCTGTGCTGTTCTAGACATGTCTGATGAACAAGACATTCTCTCCCTCGATGAGGAGGCGAGTAGTGGCTTCGACGGTTTCACGGCCTCGGACGTTGGTCAAGCCCAGTACCACCTTAGGGTCAGGGATGTCCCTGCAGTCGAAAAGTCTAAAGACAGATCCAAGCCAGACAAGTCCAAGCCAGACAAACCCAAGGGGAAGGCCGACAAAAACAAGGGCAAAACAAAGAAAAAGAGGACTATTGACATCTCGAAATTATCTGAGCAGGAAATTAATAACCTGAGAGAGAGAATGGGATTCGCCCCGAATGAGGCTGTTAACCCTCAACCTGACTTGACAGACAACCTTGATGATTCTGGGATAGTCGATCCTGACTGGCCACAGTGTGCACAGGAAACATTGCAAGACTCCTCTTTGTTGCCAGACCCTGCTGCGGAAGATTGGTTTGACGAGCCTATGGAGTGGGAGTTACCCAAGTTGAAAGCTCCTGAGAGAGGTGAGGCGGTAAGAGACAGTTTGGCGAATATGTTGAACCTTGCCTTTTCGGCACAGTGCTCCACTGAGGAGGTGGTAAAAAAGTACAAGATCCCCAGTAACTGTGACAAGATGGCCCCACCAATGGTCAATGCGGAGGTCTGGGGGGAGGTTAGCAAGAAGGCGCACACAGATGATCGGGCAGTTAGGGACATTCAGGGGCTGATTACGGCTGGTGTCCTACCCATCCTCAAGCTGGCGGGGAAAGCTAAAAGCAATAAGGCAACAAGGACTTGCCTTCAGGACGCGCTACTTCTCTTGGGCCAGGCTCAATTTGCGCTTAGCATCAGACGGAGGTACCTACTCAGACCTCATATTAAGAGAACCTATGCTAAACTGTGCTCCTACAACACCCCAGTGACCACCCTTCTTTTTGGGGACGATATCAGCAAAGAGATGAAAAGATGTGAATCTTCTATCCGCCTATCCCGTGAGGCTTCATGGGGCCCTGTGCGTGGCAGAGGCTTCGCTAGACGAGTACGCTTCAACCCGTACCCACAGACCTACGGCTCTCAGCCCCCTACAGGGGCCAGTTCAGGGGAAGACCCAGAGGTAGAGGGAAGCCCAGCTTTGCGGCTGGCACGCCAACCCCAAACGACCAGTAGAAAAGGTGAGTACGGTGGCTAAAATTAAATCCCTTAATAAAGAGTGGTCAGAATTTACAAATGACAAGTGGGTACTTGACTCGGTGGCTGGTTACAAAATTGAATTTACTGAGGTGCCGGTTCAATCCAGGTTACCAGGTAACATAGCCTTCTCTGAATCCGAAAGAAGTATAGTAGATAAAGAGGTACAGGATCTTTTAGACAAGAGAGTGGTAGTTAAATGTCTCCCCGAGGAGGGAGATTTTATCTCAAACATTTTTCTAACGGTAAAGGCTAATGGGAAATTTAGGCCAGTAATAAATCTCAGAAATTTGAACCAGTTTGTGTTTTATGAACATTTTAAACAAGAACATTTTGCCATAGTTTTAGATTTAGTACAAAAAGGGGACTTCTTTTGCTCCATAGATCTAAAAGATGCTTACTTCTCAGTGCCCATTCACCCAGACTATCAAAAATATCTTAAATTCTCTTGGCGTTGGTTTTTGTATAAATTTACTGCATTGCCTTTTGGCTTAAGTTCCTCCCCACGTGTGTTCACCAAGATTCTTAAACCTATCTATGCCCACCTGAGAAGAACTGGCATTAGGTGTCCTTACACCCCTTGGGCGGTTATATCCCTTCTTTTTTTAATTGGTTTTAACTCATAACTACCTTCTTATAGGTATTTACCCTTTACTCCCCTTGGGAAGTTATTGTCTTTATTTTAGTTGAATGTTACATGCCGTGAGCTCAATCCGCGTAGGTTGGTTATCTCATAACCACCTTTGTCGGTTATAAGATTGTAAACAATCGCAAACATTTGGACTTGTAAAATTTGGATTTTTAATCAAACAAGAAAGTTAAGATTTATGAACAACGAAAGTGGGATTCTAACAAGGGACCTCTATGTTGTCAAGCAGCGCTCTTACCTGTTGAGCTACCAAGGATCCATGCCAGTTGATGTAAAATTTTGTGTGTAATGTTTGGTTTTTATTTTCCCCTATGAATATATATTAATATTGCAATAAAATAGTTTTTAATGTAAGTGTTCAAGTTTTTAGTTCTAAAACCCTAAGCAGGAGGTATTGTAAGTAGTCTAAAATAGTATTCTAATCAAGACATATCAAACCCGCAAAATGGATCACTTAAAGGGGCAGTAGCACGTTTTTTGATAATTTTATATTTTAAAATTTTCACTGATAATTGTAAGTAAATACTTAATGTATTATATTGACAATGTCGAAAATCTCATTACACAAGCCAATCATCAATGGTCAGAGGACAAAGTATGAAGATTCACATAAAATCCATTGGCGGCCATTTTTTGTGAACACCTTTAATTCATTTTGTGTAAGAAAAAGCAATCGCATGGCTAAACTTTACTTTATATATTTGAATTATTACTGCTCCATTTAGTTTAAATACATTGACTTTCAAATGGAACCATTAATTTTCATTTTCCTGACATCACCCTATATTCCCCCTAAAAACGTGCTACTGCCCCTTTAAACGTTTTTCAATTATTTGTATGTAAACCAATTTAGTTGAAACACCGTACTAAACAGCTTTTATTGTAAGAAATCAAGCATTTATTTCTAAAACCCTAATCTAAGCGTATTTTAAATATGTTTTCTTATCAAGACATGATTAACCCGCGAATAATATCAGTAAAACGTTTTTAAATAAACTGTATATAAACAAATTAAGTTGAAACCATTGCAGGAGTCTTCCGCGGGAGTGTAAGTCAAATAATAACCCTTTTGCCTCGGGTTATGGAAATAACCTCGCGAGGTTATTTTCCATAACCTCTCGGTACCGGGTTATTATTTACTACATATTACATTGATGATTCACTGGTTTTGAATGCAAATGAGGGGGAGTGTAGACGTCATGTTAACACCCTGGCTTCAACCCTTGAGTATGTAGGCTTTACAGTAAATAATGAGAAATCTGTATTGAACCCTACTCAGAGGATTACCTTTTATTATCCCCCGCCGCGCGTTTAGCGCGAAGCGGGGGATATAGTATTCAGCTCCGTACGTCCGTCCGTATGTCCGTACGTCCGTCCGTCCGTCCGTCCCGCTTCTTGTTAGCGCGATATCTAATGAACCGCTCAACCTAGAATCTTCAAACTTGGTACCAGTCTTCATCTGGGGAATACGCAGACCTGAAAAGCTTTTGGTGACCTTGACCTCATTTTCAAGGTCACAGCGAGACTTTGACCAGTTTTGAAAATGTTGTTAGCGCGATATCCAATGAACTGCTCAACCTAGAATCTTCAAACTTGGTACCAGTCTTCATCTGGGGAATACGCAGAGCTGAAAATCTTTTGGTGACCTTGACCTCATTTTCAAGGTCACATCGAGACTTTGACCAGTTTTGAAAATGTTGTTAGCGCGATATCTAATGAACTTCTCAAACTAGAATCTTCAAACTTGGTACCAGTTTTTATCTGGGAAATATGCAGACCTGAAAAGCTTTTGGTGACCTTAACCTCATTTTCAAGGTCACAGCGAGACTTTGACCAGTTTTGAAAATGTTGTTAGCGCGATATCTAATGAACCGCTCAACCTAGAATCTTCAAACTTGGTACCAGTCTTTATCTGGGAAATATGCAGACCTGAAAAGCTTTTGGTGACCTTAACCTCATTTTCAAGGTCACAGCGAGACTTTGACCAGTTTTGAAAATGTTGTTAGCGTGATATGTAATGAATCGCTCAACCTAGAATCTTCAAACTTGGTACCAGTCTTCATCTGAGGAATACGCAGACTTGAAAAGTTTTTGGTGACCTTGACCTCATTTTCAAGGTCACAGCGAGACTTTGACCAGTTTTGAAAATGTTGTTCGGGCCATATCTCATGAACCCATTAACCTTGAGTCTTCACAGGGGACATAATATTCATCTCTGTACGTCCGTCCGTCCGTCCAGCTTCTTGTTGTTAACATCAATTTGCGGCGGGGGATCTTGTCACCTTTGTGACAAATAGTTGTTGGGATTTGTAATTGACTCTGTCACGTTTAAAGGTTACCTTCCTGAGAAGAAGTTGTGTAAAATCATCCAGACTGCCCATTCTTTGTTAGAAAAGAAACTTGTAGTAGCAAGGGAGCTTGCCTCTTTTATAGGTTTAGCGGTTAATGCTTTTCATGCAGTTTTAGAAGCTCCCTTATACTACAGGTCTCTTAAGAGGGATAAGATTTTAGGTTAAGGAGATGATGGCTCTTTTGAGAATAGGGTGCTATTGAGTGATCTAAGCTGTGCTGAATTGAGATTGTGGCACGAGAACGTACGTCAGTGTAATGGCAAACAGATCAGACCTCCCCGCATTGAATCAGTAGTTCAGACTGAAGCCTCCCTCGTGGGATGGGTGTATACTGCGTCTCCTCAGGTTCTCGTACAGGTGGCAGGTGGTCAGAGTTAGAACAAAATTCCCACATTAATCTTTTGGAGCTCAGGGCTATGTTCTTTGCGCTAAACTCTCTTTTTTGTAGTACTTCTAACCTACATATCCTTATCCAGTCAGATAGTCAGGTAGCCTGTGCATACATCTCGAACATGGGAGGTATGTGTTGTAAAAAGATGGATAGTTTGGCTAAGACTATCTGGACTTGGTGTCTGGCTCGGAAGATATTTGTATCTGCTCAGTATATTCCAGGGGTTGAAAACGTAGAGGCTGATTATATGTCTAGAAACCTTTCTGACTCTACAGAGTGGATGCTGAAACCAGAGCTGTTTAAGCGAGTATGTAGGATGACGTTTCTTCCTGATGTGGATCTATTTGCTTCACGTTTAAACAGTCAGTTAGATTGTTTTGTATCTTGGTACCCTGAGCCTGGGTGTCTAGCTGCTGATGCCTTCGCGATATCATGGGAAAATTTCAAACCTTACTGTTTTCCCCCATTCAAGCTTATACCAAGGGTTTTAAATAAGATACGAGAAGATAATGTTAAGGAGGCCATTTTGATAGTGCCCTTCTGGCCGGCACAGGTTTGGTTTTCTGATCTAATGAGTGATCTTGTTTCTATCTCTATCAGACTACCCAGGCACAAGGACCTGCTCACACTGAGCCACAACGGAAGGATTCACCCAATGGGAGCACAGATGTGTCTCGTTGCGACGACTGTATCCTGCGACAGTGTGCTCTGCAAGGAATTCTGGGACCGGTTGCCGCAACAATCCTCAGCTCATGGAGAGCAGGGACCAGGAAGCAATACAACCTCGCGATGGTTTAGAGCCAAAACAAGACATCTCTGAAAAAGCTGTTTTGAGAAAAATGGAGTTTTGTATTTGACCTCCTCTGAAAAATCAGAATTTGCATATACCGTCAAGTTTCTCGTATATTATTATTTAGTTTTTGTTCAACTGTTGTCTAAACATAATTGCACAGTCTGCAAAAGATAAATTACGCATTTATTGTCCAAAGAAGTTGTATCTTGTTTTGCCATGGAAATCTTAAGGAAGCAAAACAGTACATCTCGAGTTAAGCCTTAGTGGTATACTGTGATGCTTAGTGGCAAAACGGTACATCTCTGAATGTATGTATATGCTACTGAGGCGAAGCTCACAAATATGTAAACTGTCAGAGGTATAATAAGACAAAACTAGATATCTGGTTTTGGAACTAACTGTATTAAGATAATTACATCAAACAAAATATATCAAAATGGTACACTTGGCTTTGAATTATTTTGTCATGCAGGATTAAAGCAATGTCATACATAATTGACAGCATAACACAATATCTATGCTACAACAAAATACTAAATAAACATTTTCATTAATATAGATATTGAAATTCTTACCTTATTATAATATATACATCCATATCGTCACATATAAATTCCTTCTGAAGAAACAAATGCAATTTGCGTTTAGTCAGGCATGCAAAAATCCATCACCATTTCCATACAGATAATATGTGAACTTGTCAGAACAGAGAGTTAGGCATCGGTATCCATGTCCTCCTCCTCCTCATCTGGCACAGGGAGATGATCAGACACACCAGTAGCTGTGGTACAGCTGTGACACTTCTTGGTGTGTCACAGTAGGTCTGCCACAACGACCAGCTGATATCAGTCGGAGTTGCCTGAATTCTTCACAGGAAAAGTCATTTTTTAAGAAAATACTATCCGGGTGGCTTTTCCTGTACTGAATCCACTTTAACTCTAACCAGTTAACTCGTTCGCCCTTTGTGTCAGCTTTTGGAATTTTAAATTTTGATTTGCTGAAGGCCTTATAATCAAGAAAATTTGAATGCTTAAGTGGAACAACTTTGTATGGGTTTTTTTGACGGGCCATCTGAATGACTGTGTCCCACTGGCTAGGAACATGCACTGTTGTTCTTTTCTTTGCATGTTGAATAGCCGCATGCATAGAGTCACACTCCATTTGGCTGTGTCCACTTTCAAAGTACTTTTGGTTCAATTCCCTCAAGTAAGGACTTGTAGACACAGCATGAAGTAAAGCTATTGATGTAAATTGGTTTCTGTTTTGACCCGAGCAAGTGTCCGAAAAAAATGTGACTGTGTCCACAGAAGGCGGCAAGGAAGACAAGTACATATTCAAGCATGTGGCGATTTCACAAGAGCCTCTTCTGCCTTCAGTTTCATCCCAAATGTAGTTATACCCTTTGCTGTCAGCCAAAGAATAAACTGACAGGTTGTATGTGTTCAATTTTCGTTTGTAGAAAATTGGACTTGCCAGGCTACATGGTGTGGTCAATACTGCTTGTAGATCAAATGTAGCAACATGCCATTTTGATGACTCTTCAGCCTTTTTCTTGTCCTTTTCTTTCTCCTGTCGAGCCTGGATCTTTCGCTCTTGATGTACTTTGTATTCCTTCTGCAAAGACTCTGAAGTTTGGTCTTGATGATACTGCGAACAAAGTAGACACTGGTCTTTCTTTGGTTTGTGAAACGAAAAATTGTATTCTTCGGTGAATACTTTGCGGTATAGTCCTTGACTAACAGGCTTCCTATGATTGCGTTTACAATCCTCTTGATAAAGTGAATACATCTTCCGTATGGTAAGACTCTGGTCAAGGTATTTTCTATTGGAATCTTTTCTGGCATAATGTGGGTCCACAGCGGGAAAGGATGCAATGTGTCTTCTAACATCATTTTTCTTAGCATCAGGTGTCTTGTTCGTAGGCGTGTGTCGACCTCGATTCTCCCTTCCATGAAACGATCCATGAGTACTGTTCTTCAAGGCATGCTCTATGTATGAGACTCCAACATTAAGAGTTTTTCTGAAGAAGGTCTTGCACACTTGCAATCTTTCTCCATTTACGACAAAACTGTACGACCTTGAAAAATGTCTTTTCTTGGTAACAGGCTGCATATCTTCTCCCAGTATTGTAATTGTTGTCTTCTGTGTGGTATTGGCACATACAAAGTCTTTTTGTCGTTCATATGTATCCAAGGCATAAAATCCATCAAATATTGTCTGCCTGTTTTCTTCAGTGATATGACTGCAACACTTAAACTTGCATCTTGAGCAATCTACAGGCTGCACACTCTTGCCTTTTCTCACTACACCTTTTGAGCTCGTGTATTGCTTTCCACTCAGTTTCAAGTTTTTGTTAATATTTCTTGTCCACAATTCAAATTTACTGCTTCTTTTCCGGAAAAGTTGTTTCTTGGGTGGGGTAATAAATACAGCACTTTTCCTTGGGGTAGGCAATTTGCAAGGAGTAGTCTTCGATTTTGGTGTTGAATGCTGTATATGCTCCTTGGGCGATGGACTTTTTGCATGTCTTGATGTGTTTTGGGACGAGTCAGTCTCAGTAAGCAAACTCTCTCCCTCTATGTTGGATATAACAGACGTTGATGCAATTTCAGAAATAAGGGAAGATGCATGTACGTTTGTGTCCGTTGTAAAAGAAGATGCTTTAGACACACATGCGTCATAATGTTGTGGAATATTTGTTGCCTTAGTAAGGGCCAAAGTGACCGGTGTGTGACCATCGACATTCACAGGATCGATTTCAAAGACAGGCTTTGAAAGACTGCTTGAGTAAATAGTGATCTTCCGATTGATCATATTGGCCAGTGCCAATGGAACAATATCTCCTATTTCTGTATCCCAGATCCCAGACTGACGAAGTGTTGAAACACCATGAAAATATTTCAGGTATATTGTGTTTTCATCATCTTCTGGCTCACATGGAATGAACTGGATGTAATTTGCAAATTCATTCTCTAAGAAATCACAGACCTCTTCTCTGATTGTTTGGCTTGGTCTGGACAGATGAAGAGCTACCGCTTCGAAGAAACAATTTCCATCTGCAGCAATGGGTATACGTTGCACACCATTTGACGTCATGAGAATGTCTATTCTGGCAAGGTGAACTTTCAGATCATCCTGAATTTGTTTTGCTTCTTGCCTGCTGATCTCAATGGCTAATCTAACTATATCGTTTCTCTTTTTGGGGAGCGTAACCGTGCCTTCAACCAATTCTCTGTTTGAGTCACTGGAGTCAAAATCTTCCCTTGTTGGGATGAATGGCGGATCGTCATCTGATATATCTGAATACAGAATTTTCGCCATTAATGGTTCATCATCAGAGCTCGAGAAGTCAAGCGATGAGCTGTGCTTCTTCTGCTTCTTTCGTCTCGTTCTTCTCTTTCATTTATTCTTTATGTACACCAAAGGTTAAGAATCGTCAGATGATGATACATCGGTAACTTTCCCTGGATTTTCCTGTGGGATCCCAACTACAGGTGTGGTATTCTTCTTTTCTGCATCCGAACAGGTTTCTTCTACCACTGTTGTAATAACATCATCCAAAGTTTCCGTCACTGCTTCTTTAATTTCAACATGTGAAATTATGTCATCCAGTGTTTTTATGACTTCTTTTTGGGTATCCTGATTCTTCTTCTCTACATTATCCTGCTCCACAACCCGGTCTTGTATACTAATCATTGTTCGTTTGACCGACGTTTCCAAGCCCTCCTTAATTTCAACTTCTTTAATCAAATCTTGCACAACATCAAAAATATCTACAGCATCTGCCATTACAATGTCTTCCTCTGATGACTCCATTTTTAGCTCATCTGGCCTGTAAGGCCCGATGGGCTTATGGCATGGCATGGTGTCCGGCGTCCGTCCGTCCGTCCGTCCGTCCATCCGTCCGTCCATCCGTCCGTAAACTTTGTGGAATTTCGACTTCTTCTCCAGAACCATAAGGCCTAGAAATCTAAAACTTTGTGTACAGACTCCTTGACTAGTGAGGATTAAAAATTGTAGCTTTGGTGGCCCTGTGACCCCTAATAAGGGCCACAGGGGCCACGCCCTTAAAACCTATTTTCATCTTCTTCTCCAGAACTATGAGGCCTAGAAACCTAAAACTTTGTGTACAGACTCCTTGACAAGTGAGGATTAAAAATTGTAGCTTTGGTGGCCCTGTGACCCCTAATAAGGGCCACAGGGGCCATGCCCTAAAAACCTATTTTCATCTTCTTCTCCAGAACAATGAGGCCTAGAAATCTAAAACTTTGTGTACAGACCCCTTGACTAGTGAGGATTATAAATTGTAGCTTTGGTGGCCCTGTGACCCCTAATAAGGACTACAGGGGCCACGCCCTAAAAACCTATTTTCATCTTCTTCTCCAGAACCATGAGGCCTAGAAATCTAAAACTTTGTGTACAGACTCCTTGGCTAGTGAGGATTATAAATTGTAGCTTTTGTGACCCTTTGGCCCCTAATAAGGGCCGCTGGGGCCACACCCTTAAAATCTATTTACATCTTCTTCTCCAGAACCAACAGGCCTACGAAGCTGAAATTTTGTGTACAGATTCCTTGGCTAGTGAGGATTATAAATTGTAGCTTCTGTGGCCCTGTGGCCCCTAATAGGGGTCACAGGTGCCACACCCTTAAAATCTATTTTCATCTTCTTCTCCAGAAGCATAAGGCCTAGAAAGCTGGAACTTTGTGTACAGACTCCCTTGACTAATGAGGATTATAAATCGTAGCTTTCGTGGCCCTGTGTCCCAAAGTAAAGGGGGAACCACATTTGCCACACCATAAAGCAAAATCAAATGTAAAGCCAGCTTAGCCTGATGAGCTACAGAGCCAATGGCTCTATTTTATCTGAAAGTAATCAATAATCACGATTAAAAATAAAAGTAAACATGAAATATGCATTATCTAAAGTTTGTAAGATAATGAAATAGTGGTTCAATTCTCAATTCAATTTAAAAACGCTTTTAAAATACCTTTGCAAATTAAGTACAGGCAATTATTTCATTTCCACTCTGAAATTCATTAGGCAGTATGCATAAATTGAAATGCATGCAAATTAAAATAAAGAATACAGTTATATGAATATAATTTAAAACCATCAAAACACTAACATGTTCTAATGAATTTATATAATTATATAATATTAAAAACTAAGTTGTAGAATGTAGAATTCTTACCTTAAACGGATGAATGCTAAAATCAAAACAGCGAGAATGGCAATCTCAACCTTCCAGTAAGTATATTTTATATTATATCCAATGCTGATATAAAATAAGCATCCTGTGTTTATATCTCTGCCCAGACATTCCATAGAGATAACCTCTTTTGTTCCCCAGCTGAGAGTCACGTAGCATTATGTAAGGATATATCTGGGTCATGGCTGGTTCTGTGACCCACAGAGGATAACAAGTTTCACATTTGAGTGGGGACATCGTCTGATATACCAGTTTGCATGAATATCAGTTTCTCTATGTCGGCAATCATGGTAGAGGCAGAATGGTACATCTCTGAGTGTTGCCTTTTACCAGCAGAGTTTCCAGTGATATTGTCTGTTTTAAGAAATGGTAAAATGACATAACTAGTGATATTGTTTTATACTATTCAGTATTTCCTTTGAAGTAAGCAATTGAAAATGTAAAGAATGGTATATTTCCAGAAATCTGTGTTTGCTTTTAAACGAGATCACGGGAAAACAATGTACCAATTATGAACAATAACATATTATGGTATTTAAGTAGCGGTTTGGTTTGAAAATTATTTTCAGTATACATATCGATTTGGCGATTTCATTAGTGTTATAAAGTAAAAATGACCATTTTTGGGGATATCTTGTTTTGGCTCTAAACCATCGCCTCGCTTGGGGCAAGTGGGTACTTTGGTGTCGTCAACGGCACTGTAATCCCATTAAGACGTCTGAATGTCTAGTTATGACCTTTTTATTAGCAGCCCCGTCTAAGGACGGGGCTGCTATCAGTTTTTGTGAAGTTTCCATCGCCGCCGCCGCCGCCGCACTCGTACTACTAGCTATAACTTTTTTCCCCTAAGCTTTCCAGAACTCTTATTCATACCTTACTCCTCATACCTCGGGGGAACGATTTTGACATGTTCACTTTCAAGGTCAAAGGTCAAGGTCACGAGCTATGTATTCACACTAAGAATTCCTTGTAAACACGATAACTTGAAAAGTTTTTGTGCTATGAAGCTCTAACTTGGTATATATCATCCTTGGAAAAGTAAAAAAATTTGAAAAGGTTTTGGCTACAATCCGTCAAAGGTCAAGGTCACAGCAAGGTCATGACGTAAGCATGTTTTAGCGAAAATGCTTTATTTTAACTATGAACACTTTTAATCAATACATGATTGTTATACTCAAAAAAAAGTGTTCAATGATTGTGTGACCTTGAAGGTCAAAGGTCAAGGTCATGAGATATGAGTTATTACAAAATGCACTAAATTGGGGTATAACTTTATCCCATTTAGCTTTTCAGAACTCATGAACATGTCTAAATGTTAATACTTCCAGGGAATCATTATGACATGTTCACTTTCAAGTTCAAAGGTCAAGGTCACGAGTTATAAAATCACCACAAAATTCTTTGTAAACACGGTAACTTGAAAAGTTTTTGTGCTATGAAGCTCTAACTTGGTATATATCATCCTTGGAAAAGTAAAAAATTTTGAAAAGGTTTCGGCTACAATCTGTCAAAGGTCAAGGTCACAGCAAGGTCATGACTTAAGCATGGTTTAGCGAAAATGCTTAATTTTAACTATGATCACTTTTAATCAATACATGATTGTTATACTCAATAAAAAGTGTTCAATGATTGTGTGACCTTGAAGGTCAAAGGTCAAGGTCATGAGATATGAGTTATTGCAATTCCTTCTTAACACAATAACTTGAAAAGTTTTTGTGCTATGAAGTTTAGATTTTGTATATATTATCTCTTGAGAAGTTCAACATTTTCAAAAAGTTTTGGGTACTAACTGTCGAAGGTCAAGGTCACAGCAAGGTCAACATATATGGAGAAAATGGATTAATTGTATTTTTAACACTTTATTTCATTACAATAATGTTATACTCAATGAAATGTGTTCATTGATTGTGTGACCTTGAGTGTCAAAGGTCAAGGTCACGAGAAAATTCCCAATTTGGTGAGGCCTGTAAAAGGCGGAACAGGGTAAGGCGAAACCCAAAGTTCCGGGGCTGCTCTGCTTTTGCGGTATCCCGCAAACGCTAATCTAGTTTTCTCTGCATAAGCAAGGCAAGGCTTACAGTACAGTGAATACTTATAAAGCAATGCTTGTTGAAACCCTAAAGTTGCTAGGGAATCTGTGGTGTCTTTCTTTGAACTTTCTACCTCGTTTTATGAGAGGGATTCAGAACTTAGCGCCTACACGGCCTAGATATGTTTTTACCTGAGACGTTTCGCTGGTGCTGGACTTCCTAGAGACCTTATTCCCTTTAGATTCTTTATCATTAAAGATGTTGTCACTTAAGTTGGTTACACTCATTGCTTTGGCAATTGCCCCTCGGGCCCAGACTATCTGTGTAAAACCAGTAACATGCACAGGAGTGCAGATTGTGTTAGTTTTTGCTTTTCTGACATCCTTAAGACCTCTAAGCAAGGCAGCTCATACAAAGTTTATTTTCGACATTATACGAAAGAATCTTTATGTGTAATGCACACTTTAATTTTCTACTTAAAAGCGACAGAGAAGCTTAGATCTTTGCCTAATGTTATTATTTCATACAAGACTCTTAAGCCTGTGACAACGAGTACGTTTGCCCGTTGGTTGAAACTTGTGTTGTCCCTAAGTGGGATAGACTCGACTCTGTTCAAAGCCCATTCCTTCAGAGGAGCGGTGGCCTCCGCTGCCTTGAGAGGTGGTTGTTTGCTAAAGGATGTTCTGGAAACAGCGGACTGGACGTCTGCTAAGAACGTTAAGAAGTTTTACTTCAGGGAGGTTGCAAGCCGGCCTTTCTCAGACACTGTCCTGGGTTGACATCTGGAAATAATCTGATGAGATATGTTAAAATTATGTGAAAGATTGTTATTTCATGGCTATGTTTGTTGACGGGATGCAATTAAAACATATGAAGCTGAAGGTGATTCTGTCTTCTTTAAAAATGCTAGATTGATATGCGTAAGCCGAAGGCTTATAGAAAATAATGCCCCCCCATCCAAGATTTATTGACAGATGGGGGTCATTATTGGAATAAGCCGGAGGCTAAGCATATCAAGCTACCCACCCTGACTGGTTTTAGAACCTGCCCCTGGCTGGTGGCGACAATCACCTTCTCTGTAAATAATGGTGATATGGCGCCGCACTTCCGTGCGTGTGCGCAGGTGGGATCACGTGATGCACGTGATAGACAAGAAATCTCTTTAAATAGCGTCAATAACGGAACATAGAGCAACATGCTAGATTGATATGCTTAGCCTGCGGCTTATTCCAATAATGACCCCCATCCGTCAAAAAAACCTTGGATGGGGGGGGGGGGGGGGCATTTTCCAATATCAGATTTGTCCATCCGAGGAATTTTTTTGTCCGACCTATTACGGGAAAACTATTAATCCGATTAATTTCAAATTTTGCACATGTCTACTACCCTACTAGGAGGGGTGCAGTGCAAAGTTACAACAAATTTCTCTAATATTTGAATTTTTTACAAATTTCCATGTTTTGAACTTACCGGTAGTCATTTTTCAATATCAGATTTGTCCGACCTATTACGTGAAAACTATTCATCTGATTGATTTCAAATTTTGCACATGTCGTCTTCCCTACTAGGAGGGTTGCGGTGCGAAATTGCAACAAATTTCATTGATATTTCAATTTTTTACAAATTTTCATATTTTGAACATATATAGTCATTTTCCAATATCAGATTTGTCCAACCTATTACAGGAAAAACTTTTCATCTGATTCTTTTCACATTTTGCATGTGTCTTCTTCCTTACTAGGAGCGGTGCAGTGCCAAATAAAAACTAAAATTGATACAGGTTTTTTGTTGGGTTTTTTTTAACAAAGTTCCATTTTTTTTTATTAGTCATTTTTCTCAATTCCTCTTTGGGGGTCAAATGCTGTGCAAGAGATGACTACATTGAAAGTAAAAAATAATTCAGTTAGTCAGGGATGCACGGTCGGGGGTATTAGTGAGCCACGCTCACTTTTTTGCTTGTTAACTTTTATATTGATGCATTATTAGATTGGATATGTTCTTTATAAGATGAGATAAGTGAAGATAATGTTGTACAAGTTAGCTCTAATTGATAAAAAGTGTTGAATTTGAAAGAATATATAACGGAGTAATTTTTTATCATTTGTTCTCTTTCAGTTTACATAAGATTTGTCAGTTAATTCGGATTATGCCCAACAGTGAACATAATGTTGGTATCATTTAGTGTTTTGATTAGAACAGTTTCCTTCATATCCTGGAAAACTTGTGTTATTTTGTGTGACAAAATTAATCTGCAATATGATAAGGAAAACCTATACATATTGTGCAATTTGCGGGGGATATAGCTAGACCATGTCAGCTGCTTGTTATGGTTCAAATTGAAAAATATATTATAATTTCCTCAGATGACTTTGTTCTATGTATTACTCTTAGATATTCTGATTTATTGTCGACTGCTGTCATATGTTCTGGGACTTTTTGGTGACCTGTAAATGGACTGCTGTCTTGTGACCTAGAGACTTTATGGTGACCTGTTAAGAGACTGCTGTCTGGTGATCTAGAGACTTTTTGGTGACCTGTAAATGGACTGCTGTCTTGTAATCTAGAGACTTTATGGTGACCTGTTAAGAGACTGCTGTCTGGTGATCTAGAGACTTTTTGGTAACCTGTTATAAAGGACTGCTGTCTGTCTTATAGAGACTTTATGGTGACCTGTTAATTGACTGCTTTCTTGTGTTCTAGAGACTTTATGGTGACCTGTTAAGAGACTGCTGTCTGGTGATCTAGAGACTTTATGGTAACCTGTTTTAGGAACAGCAGTTATGTGTTCTAGAGCCTCTTTGGTGACCTGTTCAGGGACTGCAGTCTTGTGTTCAAGCGACGTTATAGTGACCTTTTAAGGGACTGCTGTCTTGTGTTCCAGAGCCTTTTTGGTGACCTGTTAAGAGACTGCTGTCTGGTGATCTAGAAACTTTTAGGTAACCTGTTTTAGGAACAGCAGTTATGTGTTCTAGAGCCTCTTTGGTGACTTGTTAAGGGACTGTAATCTTGTGATCTAGAGATTTTATGGTGACCTGTTAACTCATTAACCCCTAGATCCTTCACGGCTCAACGCCTGAACCCCTTTTCAGCGTAACTGTCCGCTCTAGCGACGCTAATTAGCTCACAGAACGCCTCTTATCCCGACAGGGGATGAAAGGAAGCTGTCTAGTCTGCCATAAATTTCTGATTGTTTAATTGTTTCATGGAAATCAGTCGAGAAACAGACAGGTGTGATTAAGGATATCAAACAGCGAATTCAGAGACGTTATTTTGTAATTTGCGTCATTGTTGTTGTTAATTTGAGGTAACTTGATCATCTTTAGTATATTGACATATGAATAAACATTCATTATCAGCCTGCTTTCAGTGTTTGTGCAGTTTCCGCCGCCGCCGCCGCATCCGCGCTCATACTAATGGCTATAAATTTTTTCTACTAAGCTTTCCAGAACTCTTATTCATACCTTACTGCTGATACCCCGGGGAACCATTTTGACATGTTCACTTTCAAGGTCAAAAGTCAAGGTCACGAGCTATAAAATCACAAAAAAATTCCTTGTAAACACGATAACTTGAAAAGTTTTTGTGCTATGAAGCTCTTACTTGGTATGTATCATCCTTGGAAAAGTAAAAAAATTTGAAAAGGTTTTCGCTACAATCTGTCCAAGGTCAAGGTCACAGCGAGGTCACAAATTTAGCATTGTTTTGCGAAAATGCTTTATTTTAACTATGAACACTTTTAATCAATAGATGATTGTTACACTTAATTAGGGTGTTCATTGATTGTGTAACCTTGAAGGTCAAAGGTCAAGGTCATGAGATTTGTGTTATTACAATGTGTAACTAATTTTGATATAACTTAATCCCGTTAAGCTTTTCAGAATTCATAAATATGTATAATTGTTTACACCTCTGGGGACTTAAAATGACATGTTCACTTTCAACGTCAAAGGTCAAGGTCATGAGCGATAAAATCACTAAAAAAATTCTTTGTAAACGTGTTAACTTGAAAAGTTTTTGTGCTATGAAGTTAAAATTTTGTTTATATTATCTCTTGAGAAGTACAAAATTTTGAAAGGTTTTGGGTACAAACTGTCAAAGGTCAAGGTCACAGCAAGGTCAACAAATATTGAGAAACTTGATTATTTTAACTTTCAACACTTTAATTTGTTACATTATTTCAATGAAATGTATTCATTGATTGCGTGACCTTGAGTGTCAAACGTCAAGGTCACAAGCAAATGCCCAATATGCTGAGGCTTGTAGAAGGCGGAACAGGGTAAGGCGAAACCCCAAGTTTCGGGGCTGCTCTGTTTTTGCGGTGTCCCGCAAACACTAATCTAGTTTGTGAAAAGATCTTGAATCTGTTCACACGTGATGGGCGTGGTCTATATTTCTGGTGAACAAGTCCCGTAACTTCACAGCTTCAACAGACTGACTTATTGTAGTTACATTTATATCATTTTGGCCCTGTATGAATTCTAAATATGACATAAGATATGTATCTTGTATTAGTACTGTCAGTTCCCAAATGGTTTGAGACATTCAACAAAACGTAAAAAAACAAATTATAACTCTATTTGACCTGTTGAAATTTTATTGAACGCACAAACATCGTTTTCACAAGTAAATCATTAAACAGAATGTATATGTCGCAACTTAAACATGAACCTTTATGATACTTTTTACGTACTTAAATCTCTACTTTGAAAAATAATTTTAGAATGCAAAAGTTTTAACAACATTCAAACTTTATATGAATGAATAACACATGCAAAGAGGATATTGTGCACAAATGCAAATATTATTGAAAAACGCAAGCGAGGGGCATGAAATAGCCGATTATTCAATAGGTAACGAGCAGGTTGTGGTTATTTGAGGACTATTGTCCAATGAAAGCATTTGCACCTGTTTGTTCTACAATTCCTACTCTTCAATCGATAGCTAGGTACATGTGCATCTTGAGAGAGTGTTATTTTAAGAAAAATCTATTATGATAATGATTTAATTTCTAGAGTCTGATTGGATCTTTATTCGCTTCAAACCTGTAGTTAAATCTAGAATCGACTTTCATTGATAATTGGTCAAAAGAGACTGATCGAATTCATTTGATGACGATGTGATAATTACGTTAAACTACATCACTAAATCGATTTAACAGGATATGACTGTTAAGTGACATGAGTACCTTGTTAAATATGAGCGAGATGTATGTTATACATATGCTTATTTCTGTGTTAACTTCTAACAACAGATATTATCTGTAATATTTGTTTATTCACCAAACTGTGTATCATTCTCCAAAACCAACCATTCATTCCTATCAAAGCACATTAATTACTGTCTGTTATGAAGACTTAAGGACATATCTTGCATAGGATATATATACATTTTTGTTGATAGTTTCCAAATTATGTCTAAACAACCTCATTGCAATAGAAGTAGAAGCGATGCATATATACTTCTCTCGCTGAATAATAGGTGCTTTCAAGCAACACATTTAGGTGGCTCTTGTGAGGAGGATCACATAATTTGCCACATATATGCTTCTGCATGTTAAAAGACTGCTTACTTGAATTCTAGAGACGTGTTGTTATACTAGTTTGAGCCTTCAGCGTCTGTTCACCAAAGACTATCCAGCAAGCCAACCATTAAGCCTTCAATGTTTCTGTTGCAGGATGAAACTGGGAGTCCGGGGATAGTGGCAGCGGTCAGTGTTGATGGACGTGTTGTCTGGAGCGTTGGTAAGTCACAGATCAGTGTTGTCTGGAGCGTTGGTGAGATCAGTGTTGATGGACATGTTGTCTGGAATGTTGGTAAGTCACAGATCAGTGTTGTCTGGAATGTTGGTAAGTCACAGATCAGTGTTGTCTGGAGTGTTGGTGAGTCACAGATCAGTGTTGTTGGACATGATGTCTGGAGTGTTGGTAAGTCACAGATCAGGGTTGATGGACATGTTGTCTGCAGTGTTGGTAAGTCACAGATCAGTGTTTGATGGACATCTTGTCTGGAGAGTTGGTAAGTCATAGATCACTGCTGATGGACATGTTGTCTGGAGTGTTGGTAAGTCACAGATTAGTGTTGATGGACATTATGTCTGGAGTGTTGGTAAGTTACAGATCAGGGTTGATGGACATCTTGTCTGGAGTGTTGGTAAGTCACAGATCAGGGTTGATGGACATCTTGTCTGGAGTGTTGGTAAGTCATAGATCACTGCTGATGGACATGATGTCTGGAGTGTTGGTAAGTCACAGATCAGTGTTTGATGGACATCTTGTCTGGAGTGTTGGTAAGTCATAGATCACTGCTGATGGACATGTTGTCTGGAGTGTTGGTAAGTCACAGATCAGTGTTGTCTGGAGTGTTGGTGAGTCACAGATCAGTGTTTGATGGACATTATGTCTGGAGTGTTGGTAAGTCACAGATCAGTGTTGTCTGGAGTGTTGGTGAGTCACAGATTAGTGTTGTTGGACATGATGTCTGGAGTGTCGGTAAGTCACAGATCAGTGTTGTTGGACATGATGTCTGGAGTGTTGGTAAGTCGCAGATCAGTGTTTGATGGACATTATGTCTGGAGCGTTGGTAAGTCACAGATCAGGGTTGATGGACATCTTGTCTGGAGTGTTGGTAACTCACAGATCAGGGTTGATGGACATCTTGTCTGGAGTGTTGGTAAGTCATAGATCACTGCTGATGGACATGATGTCTGGAGTGTTGGTAAGTCACAGATCAGTGTTGTCTGGAGTGTTGGTGAGTCACAGATCAGTGTTTGATGGACATTAAGTCTGGAGTGTTGGTAAGTCACAGATCAGTGTTGTCTGGAGTGTTGGTGAGTCACAGATTAGTGTTGATGGACATGTTGTCTGGAGTGTTGGTAAGTCACAGATCAGTGTTGTCTGGAGTGTTTTGAAAGTCACAGATCAGTGTTGATGGACATGATGTCTGGAGTGTTGGTAAGTCACAGATCAGTGTTGTCTGGAGTGTTGGTGAGTCACAGATCAGTGTTGTCTGGAGTGTTGGTAAGTCACAGATCAGTGTTGTCTGGAGCGTTGGAAAGTCACAGATCAGTGTTGATGGACATGTTGTCTGGAGTGTTGGTAAGTCACAGATCAGTGTTGTCTGGAGTGTTGGAAAGTCACAGATCAGTGTTTGATGGACATGATGTCTGGAGTGTTGGAAAGTCACAGATCAGTGTTGATGGACATCTTGTCTGGAGTGTAGGTAAGTCATAGATCACTGCTGATTGACATCATATCTGGAGTGTTGGTAAGTCACAGATCAGTGTTGTCTGGAGTGTTGGTGAGTCACAGATCAGTGTTTGATGGACATTATGTCTGGAGTGTTGGTAAGTCACAGATTAGTGTTGATGGACATTTTGTCTGGAGTGTTGGCAAGTCACAGATCAGTGTTGTCTGGAGCGTTGGTGAGTCACAGATCAGTGTTTGATGGACATTATATCTGGAGTGTTGGTAAGTCACAGATCAGTGTTGTCTGGAGTGTTGGTGAGTCACAGATCAGTGTTGATGGACATGTTGTCTGGAGTGTTGGTAGTCACAGATCAGTGTTGTCTGGAGTGTTGAAAAGTCACAGATCAGTGTTTGATGGACATTATGTCTGGAGTGTTGGTAAGTCACAGATCAGTGTTTGATGGACATCTTGTCTGGAGTGTTGGTAAGTCACAGATCAGTGTTGTCTGGAGTGTTGGTAAGTCACAGATCAGTGTTTGATGGACATGATGTCTGGAGTGTTGGTAAGTCACAGATCAGTGTTGTCTGGAGTGTTGAAAAGTCACAGATAAGTGTTTGATGGACATTATGTCTGGAGTGTTGGTAAGTCACAGATCAGTGTTGTCTGGAGCGTTGGTAAGTCACAGATCAGTGTTGTCTGGAGTGTTGGAAAGTCACAGAGCAGTGTTGATGGACATGTTGTCTGGAGTGTTGGTAAGTCACAGATCAGTGTTGTCTGGTGTGTTGGAAAGTCACAGATCAGTGTTTGATGGACATGATGTCTGGAGTGTTGGAAAGTCACAGATCAGTGTTGATGGACATCTTGTCTGGAGTGTAGGTAAGTCATAGATCTCTGCTGATTGACATCATGTCTGGAGTGTTGGTAAGTCACAGATCAGTGTTGTCTGGAGTGTTGGTGAGTCACAGATCAGTGTTTGATGGACATTATATCTGGAGTGTTGGTAAGTCACAGATCAGTGTTGTCTGGAGTGTTGGTAAGTCACAGATCAGTGTTGTCTGGAGTGTTGGTGAGTCACAGATCAGTGTTTGATGGACATTATGTCTGGAGTGTTGGTAAGTCACAGATTAGTGTTGATGGACATGTTGTCTGGAGTGTTGGTAAGTCACAGATCAGTGTTGTCTGGAGTGTTGGTAAGTCACAGATCAGTGTTTGATGGACATTATGTCTGGAGTGTTGGTAAGTCACAGATTAGTGTTGATGGACATGTTGTCTGGAGTGTTGGTAAGTCACAGATCAGTGTTGTCTGGAGTGTTGGAAAGTCACAGATCAGTGTTGTTGGACATGATGTCTGGAGTGTTGGTAAGTCACAGATCAGTGTTTGATGGACATTATGTCTGGAGTGTTGGTAAGTCACAGATCAGTGTTGTCTGGAGTGTTGGTAAGTCACAGATCAGTGTTGTCTGGAGTGTTGGAAAGTCACAGATCAGTGTTGATGGACATGTTGTCTGGAGTGTTGGTAAGTCACAGATCAGTGTTGTCTGGAGTGTTGGAAAGTCACAGATCAGTGTTTGATGGACATTATGTCTGCAGTGTTGGTAAGTCACAGATCAGTGTTGTCTGGAGTGTTGGTAAGTCACAGATCAGTGTTGTCTGGAGTGTTGGTAAGTCACAGATCAGTGTTTGATGGACATGATGTCTGGAGTGTTGGTAAGTCACAGATCAGTGTTGTCTGGAGTGTTGGAAAGTCACATATCAGATTGATGGACATTATGTCTGGAGTGTTGGTAAGTCACAGATCAGTGGTGTCTGGAGTGTTGGTAAGTCACAGATCAGTGTTGTCTGGAGTGTTGGTAAGTCACAGATCAGTGTTTGATGGACATGATGTCTGGAGTGTTGGTAAGTCACAGATCAGTGTTGTCTGGAGTGTTGAAAAGTTACAGATCAGTGTTTGATGGACATTATGTCTGGAGTGTTGGTAAGTCACAGATCAGTGTTGTCTGGAGTGTTGGTAATTCACAGATCAGTGTTGTCTGGAGTGTTGGAAAGTCACAGATCAGTGTTGATGGACATGATGTCTGGAGTGTTGAAAAGTCACAGATCAGTGTTGTCTGGAGTGTTCGAAAGTCACAGATCAGTGTTGTTGGACATGATGTCTGGAGTGTTGGAAAGTCACAGATCAGTGTTGTCTGGAGTGTTGGAAAGTCACAGATCAGTGTTGATGGACATGATGTCTGGAGTGTTGGTAAGTCACAGATCAGGGTTGTCTGGAGTGTTGGAAAGTCACAGATCAGTGTTGTTGGACATGATGTCTGGAGTGTTGGTAAGTCACAGATCAGTGTTGTCTGGAGTGTTCGAAAGTCACAGATCAGTGTTGTTGGACATGATGTCTGGAGTGTTGGTAAGTCACAGATCAGTGTTGTCTGGAGTGTTGGAAAGTCACAGATCAGTGTTGATGGACATGATGTCTGGAGTGTTGGTAAGTCACAGATAAGGGTTGTCTGGAGTGTTGGAAAGTCACAGATCAGTGTTGATGGACATGATGTCTGGAGTGTTGAAAAGTCACAGATCAGTGTTGTTGGACATGATGTCTGGAGTGTTGGTAAGTCACAGATCAGTTTTTCTGGAGTGTTGGAAAGTCACAGATCAGTGTTGTCTTGAGTGTTGGAAAGTCACAGATCAGTGTTGTTGGACATGATGTCTGGAGTTTTGGTAAGTCACAGATCAGTGTTGTTGGACATGATGTCTGGAGTGTTGGAAAGTCACAGATCAGTGTTGTCTGGAGCGTTGGAAAGTCACAGATCAGTGTTGATGGACATGATGTCTGGAGTGTTGGTAAGTCACAGATCAGGGTTGTCTGGAGTGTTGGAAAGTCACAGATCAGTGTTGATGGACATGATGTCTGGAGTGTTGAAAAGTCACAGATCAGTGTTGTTGGACATGATGTCTGGAGTGTTGGTAAGTCACAGATCAGTTTTTCTGGAGTGTTGGTAAGTCACAGATCAGTGTTGTCTGGAGTGTTGGAAAGTCACATATCAGATTGATGGACATTATGTCTGGAGTGTTGGTAAGTCACAGATCAGTGGTGTCTGGAGTGTTGGTAAGTCACAGATCAGTGTTGTCTGGAGTGTTGGTAAGTCACAGATCAGTGTTTGATGGACATGATGTCTGGAGTGTTGGTAAGTCACAGATCAGTGTTGTCTGGAGTGTTGAAAAGTCACAGATCAGTGTTTGATGGACATTATGTCTGGAGTGTTGGTAAGTCACAGATCAGTGTTGTCTGGAGTGTTGGTAATTCACAGATCAGTGTTGTCTGGAGTGTTGGAAAGTCACAGATCAGTGTTGATGGACATGATGTCTGGAGTGTTGAAAAGTCACAGATCAGTGTTGTCTGGAGTGTTCGAAAGTCACAGATCAGTGTTGTTGGACATGATGTCTGGAGTGTTGGAAAGTCACAGATCAGTGTTGTCTGGAGTGTTGGAAAGTCACAGATCAGTGTTGATGGACATGATGTCTGGAGTGTTGGTAAGTCACAGATCAGGGTTGTCTGGAGTGTTGGAAAGTCACAGATCAGTGTTGTTGGACATGATGTCTGGAGTGTTGGTAAGTCACAGATAAGGGTTGTCTGGAGTGTTGGAAAGTCACAGATCAGTGTTGATGGACATGATGTCTGGAGTGTTGAAAAGTCACAGATCAGTGTTGTTGGACATGATGTCTGGAGTGTTGGTAAGTCACAGATCAGTTTTTCTGGAGTGTTGGAAAGTCACAGATCAGTGTTGTCTTGAGTGTTGGAAAGTCACAGATCAGTGTTGTTGGACATGATGTCTGGAGTTTTGGTAAGTCACAGATCAGTGTTGTTGGACATGATGTCTGGAGTGTTGGAAAGTCACAGATCAGTGTTGTCTGGAGTGTTGGAAAGTCACAGATCAGTGTTGATGGACATGATGTCTGGAGTGTTGGTAAGTCACAGATCAGGGTTGTCTGGAGTGTTGGAAAGTCACAGATCAGTGTTGATGGACATGATGTCTGGAGTGTTGAAAAGTCACAGATCAGTGTTGTTGGACATGATGTCTGGAGTGTTGGTAAGTCACAGATCAGTTTTTCTGGAGTGTTGGTAAGTCACAGATCAGTGTTGTCTGGAGTGTTGGAAAGTCACATATCAGATTGATGGACATTATGTCTGGAGTGTTGGTAAGTCACAGATCAGTGGTGTCTGGAGTGTTGGTAAGTCACAGATCAGTGTTGTCTGGAGTGTTGGTAAGTCACAGATCAGTGTTTGATGGACATGATGTCTGGAGTGTTGGTAAGTCACAGATCAGTGTTGTCTGGAGTGTTGAAAAGTCACAGATCAGTGTTTGATGGACATTATGTCTGGAGTGTTGGTAAGTCACAGATCAGTGTTGTCTGGAGTGTTGGTAATTCACAGATCAGTGTTGTCTGGAGTGTTGGAAAGTCACAGATCAGTGTTGATGGACATGATGTCTGGAGTGTTGAAAAGTCACAGATCAGTGTTGTCTGGAGTGTTCGAAAGTCACAGATCAGTGTTGTTGGACATGATGTCTGGAGTGTTGGAAAGTCACAGATCAGTGTTGTCTGGAGTGTTGGAAAGTCACAGATCAGTGTTGATGGACATGATGTCTGGAGTGTTGGTAAGTCACAGATCAGGGTTGTCTGGAGTGTTGGAAAGTCACAGATCAGTGTTGTTGGACATGATGTCTGGAGTGTTGGTAAGTCACAGATCAGTGTTGTCTGGAGTGTTCGAAAGTCACAGATCAGTGTTGTTGGACATGATGTCTGGAGTGTTGGAAAGTCACAGATCAGTGTTGTCTGGAGTGTTGGAAAGTCACAGATCAGTGTTGATGGACATGATGTCTGGAGTGTTGGTAAGTCACAGATCAGGGTTGTCTGGAGTGTTGGAAAGTCACAGATCAGTGTTGATGGACATGATGTCTGGAGTGTTGAAAAGTCACAGATCATTGTTGTTGGACATGATGTCTGGAGTGTTGGTAAGTCACAGTTCAGTTTTTCTGGAGTGTTGGAAAGTCACAGATCAGTGTTGTCTTGAGTGTTGGAAAGTCACAGATCAGTGTTGTTGGACATGATGTCTGGAGTTTTGGTAAGTCACAGATAAGTGATATGAATCGATTGTCTCAAATAATACTAAAGAGGACAATAAGTATTAACCTTCACAAATATCAGGAATAAAATTAAAAAAACCTTCACAAACTATTTTCTTTTCCTTATTTAAAGAACACTTGGTCACTTTATCTGTTTACAGGGGTAGCATAGTTTACACTTGTAAAAAGGTTTGTGCAGTTCAATAAGACTCCTGGGTGTGTTGTAGGTTTGGGGTTTTCTGACGTAGAGAACCGAGTGGCATGCACCCCGGACACTGTGATGCGTATAGCCAGCATCAGCAAGCCCATCACGGCCACCATTGTTGGGCGGCTCTTGGAGCAAGGAATGCTGGATATTGACGTGCCTGTCCAGACCTACCTGCCAGCCTTCCCGCGCAAACTTATCAACGGTCAGGAGGTAAGCCTCCTCCATCAGCTTTCATGCCAAACTCTGCCCAATCTGTATTGTCTTCAGACGGACATATGGCATGCATGGTGTCCCGAGTCCGCCCGTCCGTCTGTAAACTTTGTCCATTTTCATCTTCTTCTCCAGAAGCATAATGCCTAAAAAGCTGAAATTTTGTCTACAGTAAATTGTAAATTGTAGCTTTGGTTGCCTGTAGCCCCTAATAAGGGCCACAGGTGCCACGTCTTTAACCCTCACGACGCTGAATACTTCATATGCTCTACATGGCACTTTATTTTAGCGTGCTAATTTTACATGGAAATACCGTTCTTTTGTGTTCATTGTGACATAAAAATTATAATGAAGTGCTGAGCAGCTGAAAAAATATAGAGCAAGAAAAGAAGGGATGTAATAGAATCGTTGCACAGTTCAACTTGAATACGAACGAAGAAAGTAACTGTTTGTGCGGCGCTCGCTATGTGAAAGGTTTCTTTGCATGTGCACAAACTTTACATTAAATAAAAGATGACTTCTTTGAGAGGCATTTTAGAAGTTGGAATGACAATAATGCTGAGGAATATATGGATGACAACTTCTTTGTTTATTGTATGCGACGTTTCGACACAGATTCTTGTGTCGTTCTTAAGCTTGGCATTTTAGAAGTTGGAATGACAATAATGCTGAGGAATATATGGATGACAACTTCTTTGTTTGAGAACGACACAAGAATCTGTGTCGAAACGTAGCATACAATGAACAAAGAAGTTGTCATCCATATATTCCTCAGCATTAGAATAAAAGATCGTTCTTAACTCTTTATTCTGATATATAAATTGTTAAAATTGGCTTAGTATTTCATGAGTTATACAAGCGTGAAATACTGCTACATAACGGGAAAAAAGGAAAACCACCCTTTTGAGACACTTACCGTTTTATTATTTCTTTTAGCTCATGAAATGTTATATAATTATCCCCTGCTGCGCGTTTAGCACGAAGTGGGGGATATAGTATTGAGCACCGTACGTACGTACATACGTACGTCCCGACGGATGACATTGAATAACTAAAAAACTATTGACCTGATTCTTTTCATTTTTAGCTCATCAGGACTGAAAGTCCAGATGGGCTTATGGCATGGCCCGTCGTCCGGCGTCCGTCCGTCCGTAAACTTTTGACACTTTCGACTTCTCCTCATGAACCATACACATTAGAGACATTTTGTGTACAAGTACCTTAGCATATGGAGATTCTAATTTGTAACTTTGGTGACCCTGTGACCCCAAATAGGGTCACAGGGGTCACAACTTTAAAAACCTATTTTCATCTTCTTCTCCAGTTCCAGAAGGACTAGAGAGTTAAAAATGATATGTGCAGACTCCTTGGACAATGGGGATTCTAATTTGTAACTTTGGTGACCCCATGACCCCAAATAGGGTCACAGGGGTCACAACCTTAAATACCTATTTTCATCTTCTTCTCCAGTTCCAAAAGGAGTAGAGAGTTAAAAATTATATTTGCAGACTCCTTAGACAATGGAGATTCTAATTTGTAACTTTGGTGACCCTGTCACCCCAAATAGGGTCACAGGGGTCACAACCTTAAAAACCTATTTTCATCTTCTTCTCCAGTTCTAAAAGGACTAGAGAGTTAAAAACGATATGTGCAGACTCCTTGGCCAATGGGGATTCTAAATTGTAGATTTCGTGACCCCATGACCCCAAATAGGGTCACAGGGGTCACAACTTTAAAAACCTATTTTCATCTTCTTCTCCAGTTCCAGAAGGACTAGAGAGTTGAAAATGATATGTGCAGACTCCTTGGCCAATGGGGATTCTAATTTGTAACTTTGGTGACCCTGTGATCCCAAATAGGGTCACAGGGGTCACAACCTTAAATACCTATTTTCATCTTCTTCTCCAGTTCCAAAAGGAGTAGAGAGTTAACAATTATATGTGCATACTCCTTGGACCATGGAGATTCTAATTTGTAACTTTGGTGACCCTGTGACCCCAAATAGGGTCACAGGGGTCACAACCTTAAAAACCTATTTTCATCTTCTTCTCCACTTCTAAAAGGACTAGAGAGTTAAAAACGATATGTGCAGACTCCTTGGCCAATAGGGATTCTAAATTGTAGATTTCGTGACCCCATGACCCCAAATAGGGTCACAGGGGTCACAACCTTAAAAACCTATTTTCATCTTCTTCTCCAGTTCTAAAAGGACTAGAGAGTTGAAAGTGATATGTGCATACTCCTTGGACCATGGAGATTCTAATTTGTAACTTTGGTGACCATGTGACCCCAAATAGGGTCACAGGGGTCACAACCTTAAAAAACTATTTTCATCTTCTTCTCAAGTTCCAAAAGGTCTAGAGAGCTGAAATTATATGTGCAGACTCCTTGGCCAATGGGGATTCTAAATTGTAGATTTCGTGACCCCATGACCCCAAATAGGGTCACAGGGGTCACAACCTTAAAAACTTATTTTCATCATCATCTTTAGCTCCTAAAGGTCTATTGAGCTGAAAGACTGCATGTAGACTCCTTGGCCAATTGGTATTCTAAACTGTAGGTTTTGTGACCCCATGACCCCAAATAGAGTCACAGGGGTCACAATCTTAAAAACCTATTTTTCTCCATTAGATGACAGTCTAGGGCAAATTTATTTCTCCTTGGATATTTTAGTGTGGACTTCTTTCACTGTCTGATATTGGCGATCTAGAAAGTGTTGAATAATAATACATTTGTTTTGTAATTTTTTTAGAGGTTTTCTTGCAATAGGTAACATCAGTTTCATTTTTAGCTCATCTTGCCTGTATAAAGCAAACTTGATATGATGCCTGATGAGCTACAGAGCCAATGGCTCTATTTTTATTTGTATATAGCTTCATCACCATGAGAGCAAGGTCCCTGTAGAGGTTCATGACCTTGACCTTCATTTCAAGGTCATTATGAGACTTTGACATTTTACCCTTGTCAGCGGGATATCTCAAGAACCATTCACTGGATTCTCTTCATAACTTACACAATGCATCTTATTGGGAAGGCACCGGGCCAAGTCAATTTTCGTGACCTTCACATTATTTTCAAGGTCACAGTGAGACTGAAAATTTCAACAATGAAACCTGCATTTTAGGCTTGTCAGCGGGATATCTCAAGAACCATTAACTGGATTCTCTTCATAATTTACACAAAGCATCTTATTAGGAAGGCGCCGGGCCCATTCGATTTTGGTGACCTTCAAATTATGTTCAAGGTCACAGCGAGATTTTGAAAATTTCAGCATTTAAGGCTGCATTTTAGCCTTGTCAGCAGGATATCTCAAGAACTGAATTCTCTTCATAACTTACACAATGCATCTTATTGGGAAGGCGCTGGGCCCAGTCAATTTTGGTGACCTTCACATTATTTTCAAGGTCACAGTGAGGCTTATATATGGAAGACTCGGGGACCAGTTGATTTGTTGTCTAAATGACATCTAGTAGCATGACAAGTGTAGAAAAGTGTTTCTATGTATACAGTATGCATTTTGTTCACATCAATTTGCGGCGGGGGATCTTGTCACCTTTGTGACAAATACTTGTTATATGTATAAAAAAGACAATTCTTTTCTCTTGTCAATGATATGTAATGTTTTGGGTCTCCCCAATTAGTTATCAAGGTATAGAGTCTCAAAGTTGCTCTATCAAACAGGCCTCTTATCTACGGTTTATCAAAAGTTTTTCGCGGGAGCTTGCTGTATCTTTATTCATCATTGCGCTTGTACAAATTATATATGGAATTACAGACATTTCTTCAATCTTTATTTTGACCCAAAAAATCAAAATGAATAGTTATTATACCCCTGCTATGACGTAGTCGGGGGTATATAGCGGTAGTTGGGGGTATATAGCGCAGTGCGTGCGTCCGTGCGTTCGAAATCGTTTCCGGAGCATTACTCTAAAACTATACCACTTACAAACTTCAAATTTGGCATGACAGTAGCCTATATGATGCTGTTGTGCCTTTTAGGGGTTTCATCTCAATGGTTCAAATAATTTTTGAAATTGTGACCAAAAACCATCCGATTTCTGGACTTTGTCTCGTTTCCGGAGCATAATTAAAAAACTATAGCACTTGGAAACTTCAAATTTGGTATGGTAGTAGCCTATATGATGCTGTTGTGCCTTTTAGTGGTTTTAATTTTGAAATTTTGACCAAAAACAGCCCGAAAACAGTAGGTTGAGGATCAAGCTTGTAAATATATTTCCTAATTAGCAGCCCCGTCTAAGGACGGGGCTGCTATCAGTTTTTGTGAAGTTTCCATCGCCATCGCCATCGCCGCCGCCGCCGCACTCGTACTACTACTATGTATTCACTCTAAGAATTCCTTGTAAACGCGATAACTTGAAAAGTTTTTGTGCTATGAAGCTCTTAACTTGGTATATATCATCCTTGGAAAAGTAAATTTTTTTTAAAAAGGTTTGGCTACAATCTGTCAAAGGTCAAGGTCACAGCAAGATCATGACTTAAGCATGGTTTAGCGAAAATGCTTAATTTTAACTATGATCACTTTTAATCAATACATGATTGTTATACTCAATAAAAAGTGTTCAATTATTGTGTGACCTTGAAGGTCAAAGGTCAAGGTCACGAGATATGAGTTATTGCAATTCCTTGTAAACACAATAACTTGAACAGTTTTTGTGCTATGAAGTTTAGATTTTGTATATATTATCTCTTGAGAAGTACAACATTTTCAAAAGTTGTGGGTACTAAGTTAGTCTAACTGTCGAAGGTCAAGGTCACAGCAAGGTCAACATATATGGAGAAAATGGATTAATTTAATTTTTAACACTTTATTTCATTACAATAATGTTATACTCAATGAAATGTGTTCATTGATTGTGTGACCTTGAGTGTCAAAGGTCACGAGAAAATTCCCAATTTGGTGAGGCCTGTAAAAGGCGGAACAGGGTAAGGCGAAACCCAAAGTTCCGGGGCTGCTCTGCTTTTGCGGTATCCCGCAAACGCTAATCTAGTGACAAACACATACCGTATAAACATTGTAAATGTGACTGTTTTGCTTTCAAGTTATCTTTTGGGAAGTAACCAAAAGAAAGGGATTGTGACCTATTGTGATACTCATATGGACACTGTATGAACATAGAACATGACTGATGTCGTTACCACTGCAAAGAATACATATATTGTAATGTTGATACCACTGCAAAGAATACATATATTGGAATATAAATTGACCTACATGGAACTGAATGGAAGGTGAGAAGGGGAACCGCACACTTGCCACACCCTAAAGCAAATTTGATATGACGCCAATGGCTCTATTTTTTTAAAATCATTCTACAACAATGCATCATTCCAATAAGGTTTAATGATTTCATGTAGGAATAAAATGCAAATGTTTTGTGTCAGCAAATGGAAAAATGGCATCTTTTGATGACTGTTGCAGGTAGCCATCACAACAAGAAATGTCTTAACTCACACAAGCGGCATCAGGCACTATGGTAAAGACTTCAAGGAGAAAGTAAGTGTTGCCGTCACTTTGATTCACCACCATGTCATGAAAAGAACCATGTTGACCTGGTTCCAAGCGCTTGACGGCTTATGGCATGGTGTCTCAAGCCTTGTCTTTCACCTGAAGTGACAATGAAGCAGTCTGGTGGCTTGTTGTTCTTGATCACTTGATCTTGGTAGAGGCACTGGCTGAGAGTCACCACCAACTATCTTCCTGTGTGCCGTATTATCTTATTATGCAGACAGACAGGCAGATTTATTTTGTAGAGTGGCCATCAGGCCAATTGTACAAATGACAAGTATTTGGTATGTTACATCAGAGCGCTGTCGTGGTAAATACATCAATATGAGCATCATACAATATGTAATCTGTTAACTTATATAGCAAGGCGTAGGATAATGTTAGCATTTTGGGTTTGACGTAGCTTGACAAACTTTCTGAAACAGAGATTAACAGAGTAATACTGAGGGATATATCTGCTGTGTAGATCAGAATATTAAGTACATTGTAACATGGTATTTGTCTTCTATAGCGTTGAGGCAATAAGGGCAAAAAGCTTTATCTGTATTGTCATCTTAAGATATTCTATGTGCTTGAGTTAATGAGCTTCTCTCCCAAAACACATGAAGCAAAAGGTATTTGGAATCTCTAAATCTTTTTAACCAAAAGTCAACATATCAACGGATACTTTGAAGTTACATCACGGTGGATCTGGCCACTTACAGAGTGAGGATAGGAACTTTCCTTCAACCACCCGGTACTCGGCAGGTGAGCCATGTTGACCGATACACGCCATACACTCAAAGACGCGATCGAGACTTTGATTACATGCCTTATTGCTTGATAATTACAAAATGGATTTGTTACATTAATTTCCGGGATTCTGATTGGACGAGAGCGCTCAAAAACCTGCTGCCATTTCTCGATAAATGCAGAAAAATTTAATTTGTAATTATAAGGATTGTTTTACATGTTTTGTGCCTCTATCGATGTATAGCTAGGTTGGCTGGTCAACATCGAGAAGTCGTCGCTGGTTCCATCCCAAAGTCTGACGTTTATAGGAGGTCACTTTCAGACCGATCCCGCCCGCCTGTCCGTTCCACTCGACAGATGGAACAAGATCACAGTTTTCGCACAGCGAGCCTTGGTGGAGCCTCTCAAACTCAGAACCTGGCAGTCCCTCCTGGGTCTCCTAACTTCAGCCCAGGATCTCACCATCAGAGGGAGAATCATGCTGAGGCCCCTTCAGAACTTCCTGAATCCTCGTATTCAGGCAGACGACGTCAGCACCGAATTCGCCCTACCGTCCCATCTTCACCAGTACCTAGCGTGGTGGACGGTCCGATCGAACGTCTGCGTCGGAGTCTCTTTGACAGAGTTTGCCCCCACCCATCAGCTGTTTGTCGATGCGTCGCTCCTGGGTTGGGGGGCTCACCTACACGACCACACAGTCTCCGGTCTTTGGTTTCCGGACCTCAGAGACCTGGCAAGAAGGGACCCAGACCCTCTTCCTCTTTGACCAAACCTTCTTCGACATCCTCACAGCCGTCAGCCTCATCCGGACCCAGAGAGGTTTCATCTCTGCGTATGGGTCATCTCCAGAAGGCTTTGAGGTCAAAGGGCTACTCGGCGCAGGTTGCCAACACCATTGCCAAGGCGCATCAAGTTTCTACGAGATCCTTGTACGATGACAAGTGGTTGTCCTTTGAACGGTTCTGTTCAGATCTTTCCCAGAATCCGGTCAAGGCGTCTCCTCAATTCCTCGCAGAATTTCTGTTATACCTGCGGAACAAGCGTTCCTTGAAGGGTAGTACCATTGGCACCTATATATCAGCCATCAACTCTGTCCTGGCAGTCAAGAAGGATGCTAAGGTGTCTACCATCCCTGAGCTCATCGCTATGCTTAAGGCATTCAAGCAGGAGGACCAGAAGAAGAAGTTCCGCCCCCCTGCTTGGGACCTGAATGTGGTACTGCAGCATCTTCGGGGCCCCCCTTATGAACCCCTGGAGTCTGCCTCGTTTGAGAACTTGTCTCGGAAAACAGCTTACTTAGTTGCCATGGCCACGGCAGCGCGAGTCAGCGAGGTCCATGTCTTGGATGTGACGCGAATCCGCTTTGAACAGAGCCGTCATTGTTCTATCCATTTAGGGCTTCTTTGGGATTTCATTGCGAAAAACCAGCTTCCCGGACAACCAGACAGAATGTTCACCATCCCCCGGTTGTCTTCCATAGTCGCCAGTTCAGAAGCAGAGGAGCTTGCTCTCTGTCCTGTTCGGGTGTTGAGGGCGTACATTAACAAGTCAGCCAGCAGAAGGGGTACCAGGGGTACCAGGAAGCGCCTGTTCATCCCCTTTTCCCCCTTGATTAAGGGCGAGATTTACAAGAACACCATCTCCTTGTGGATCCGCTCTACCATCTTAGCGGCTTACGATGCTGCTGGCTTACCCCATCCGACGGCTAACAACCCTCATGAACTTCGAGCGTTGGCCTCCACGATGGCACTCCACAGAAACTGCTCGGTCCCGACGATTATGGAGGGCTGTTTCTGGAGGTCCACCACCATCTTCACTTCCCACTACCTGATCTGGCGGTGGAAGATGTCGATGGTTTACAGTCTTTTGGTCCTTTGGTGTTTGCACAGCAACTCACCAAACCACCTGCTCACTAGGTAATGATCTGAATTTCTTTTTGACGTCCTTACCTTAGTTATTTTTGCTTGAGGCTCAGGTTGATTGTTGGTTTTTTCCGTATCTTTTTAGATTCGTCTCCCTCAGTCTCCTCTTGCCTGCACGGTCACAGTTTTGGTTTGGTCCTTGGAGTCCTACCCACCTGCCTGACTGTCGAATCGTATGCAATTCTAAGGTAAGGAAAGTTTAAAACTTATTAAAATCTAAATATTTTAGATGTTTAAAAGACTTACCTTACCTTAGAGGATTTATTCCCGCCCATCGTTGGACTCTTCCTCCCCTCTTCGCCGGACTCCTTCAGACTTTTTCTGGCGGAAAAAAGTGAGAGTTTTTGGTTATCACGTGATTGAGTATTACCTTCCGGTATACCTGTCCCCATATTGACGTGTCACTTCCCGTATCACTACTTGGTTCACATAGAGATAGCCCCGTCAACACGAGTCTCAATCTTGGTCGGTAAGCATAGGAGCATGCAATTCTAAGGTAAGGTAAGTCTTTTAAACATCTAAAATATTTAGATTTTAATAATTTTGATTATGGGTTTTCTTGAGGCATAACTGCATCATCCTGTGGTAACACTCTCATTGGCATTGTATGTATTAAAATTATAATGGAAAAAATCTGTTAAAAACTCAAATCATAATTACTCAACATTTAATCATATTTCATATTTCTAAACTGTATACAAAACTTGATCATTAAGAATTAATCATCAACAATTAAATGATAAAATAATAACTTGCAAAATATTGTCCAGTTTAAAGAAAATCATTGGAGTAATTTGATTGATGGTATCATTTTCTTGTATTAATAATGAAAATATGCAAATATATAATGTGGTAATTATTCATCAATCGAATGAATTGGTTTTTTTTCAACTTTCATTTTCACAGACAATGTCAATCATCAAATACCTGTCAGTCCAAACCAATATGAATAATGAAGCAAATAAAACCACTTGTATATGTGATCTGTCTTGTGATCAATCAATCGACAATATTTCTTTTAAAAATAATCGATCAGCTGATAATCCCACGTGGGTATATAAACCGGAAGTGGTATGACAGTTACAAATATTGTCCTAGATAACTGACATCGATAACATAATGAGAAAATGAAGAAAAAAAGGCATGATAAAATAATATTACTGACCTCTATTAACAATTCATCAATATGGTCCACTGGAGAAATCGTCAGTTTTGAATTTTTTTCTTGCAAACATGATTTAGTGCACCATCTGACAGCCAACTACGTGGGTGACCGAAGAACCCCGAACATGACCGAATTTACCCATTTCCATGCCAGACCCTGTTTTTACAGTTTTATTGATTGAAATGGTGCTTATGGCCTTATTCAAAATTAGCAAAATTAACAATTGATTACACTAGAACTCTTGGACAAGTCAAAACAAAGGTAGTTAATGACATATAATTATCATTTACGAGAAAAGTTTCGAGTGACCGAAGTTAGCCGTTCAGACCCTACTCACTCGAACATTTTTTTACGAAAGAAACAACATTTTTATTGTGTTACGTGTGACGTCAGCAACCCGAACTGTGACCTAGTCCTGTCTATCGATCATGCAATGTGTCTACTTGGAGACAACACTCTTCATGTGCGAGTTATCATGCAACGTTTATTATGATGTTGTTTATTATTATTATGTTGAGACAAACCCAGGCCCAGTTACACTTGGGCAAGTTCAAGCAAACTTACTCTGCGCAATCGATGGTATGAAATCGGAACTGGCTACTGTCAATAGGGCCCAAGTTCACAGATTTCAACTATCCGGAGAGAAATTAACGCTATCAATTCGAAATGTGAACATTTTGAGGAACGTGTAATGGATATTTGTGGAGATATAGACATCATCAGGCAAAATCATGATATCGTGAACGATGACATCGATGCTTTCGATATAAAATTGACTCTGTGATCGCTCAGATGTCTAACTTGGACTTTAAACTAGTTAGGCTGGAAACGTACAGTAGAGGGGATAAAATTATTATTCATGGTATTCCCCGCGAGGCAGTTGGCGAGGAGAAGTCTATGGCATGCAAGCAGACAGCGTTGTCTTCTCTTAACGAGCACGCTACTTTCAAGACATAGGAGACGTCTGACGCGCTCATCGACTTGGCTCCAAGAGATCAAATGCTTCAAGACCCCGACCGATGATTGTAAAACTACACATGTCAGATGATAAAGGTGAGACCTGCTTTCAAGGCGGCAGGGCTAGACATCTCGCGTGACCTAACGTCACGTCAACGCCAACAGTTGCATGCTCTGAAGGGGACAATATGTTCGGGTACTTTGAAGATGGCCAGTTGGTAACTGTGCCTCGATCTACAACAGTTGCATGCTCTGAAGGGGACAATATGTTCGGGTACTTTGAAGATGGCCAGTTGGTAACTGTGCCTCGATCTACAACAGGATCTTCCAGGTCTTCAAACACCAGATATAACAGACCTATCACTGAATGACGAGACGACAGACAAGGTCAAACTCTACACGACCCTAGGGTCTAGGCTGAGGCCTCATCATATCTCACAGAGTACCACAAACAGGGACACGAGTGGAACGCCCACACATCACATCAATGGAACTATCCCTATTCTATGTTGGAATATAAATAGACTTAATAACAAAGAAGAAGAAGTTGATTTTATTTACTATATAAAGACATTTAAGATTATTTGTTTTCTTGGAACTTTTGTCGATTCGTATTATGACATGAATTAGTTACCTGATTACGAAGTTTTCTTTAGTTCGACTGTGAAACTATCAGACTATAGCAGAATTTGAGGAGGTGTTTGCGTTATACATCATTATACATCAGTCTATTAGCAGGTTTTGTAAGTTGATAACAGTAGACGTTGACAATTTCATTTGCATCCAAATGTCAAAAACCTTATTTTCAATTGATAAACGTGTTAACTTAATATGCACATATATACCACCTGAAGGTTCCCCCTTTTATAATAAGAACTTTGTTTGTTCTGAATTTTTGTGTCCCCGAATCGGAGATTCCGGGGGTGTATTGTTTTTGCCCTGTCTGTCTGTATGTCTGTCTGTCTGTCATAAAAAAACTTTAACCTGCTCATAGCTTTTGATTACTAGGTAGACCTTTGATATTTAACCCCCACTACGCTGAATACTTTATATGCTCCACAAGGCACCGTGGCTGAATATTCTTGGACGGTGCCAGCCACTGTAATCTGCTAATTAGTCTTGCTTGCCGTATTATTTTCTGTAGCGAGGCCCATGCGGTTTTTTTCAACTACTAGTGTATCTATTTCGCGAATCCCAGTCGTAATATCTCGTTCCTAACAAAATTATCAAATAGTTGCTACATAACTGCGACTTTGAATGAAATTTTTAGTTTGTCTTTATTCAGAACCTTTTAAAATATTTATTTACGAACGCGCAATAATTCTTTTTACATGGACCTCTAGATACACTATTCCTCTTTATAGATATATAAAAAATATTACGATGCGCCTCGTAGTTAGTTTTCCACAGTCATCAAAAGAAAGTCTTTGTTTCCAGTTGATAAAATACAGAATACTCAATGCACATACACAATTTTTATATGGAACTGTAGAGGATATATTCGTTTACATGATTGCAAAGAATCATGATAATACGCGTTACGGCGAAAAGATAGAAAGGATGACAGGCACCTCGTTACTGTTATGCCCAGGGGTGCCAGTGCGCGAGAAACATGCAAGTTCAGTTAGCGATAGTCGGAGTGATAGCGCAACTAGAGTGTCTGATGGCTGTCTTTTATTCAGTGCACCGCTTGGCGCTTCTTTATTTTTGTGTGCGCATATACAAATGATACATGTAAATAAAGACAATTCTCTCCTCTACACGACTGTGAAGAAAGTATATGGTTATGGTTAATGGTTATTGAGATATGAATGCTGCTAGGTGGGTACCCTCAATCAATTTTTGAGAAAAAGTTTGATATTTGCGTCGGATGTCGCGGCGCTTGCAGTTTCTTTACTTTTTCGTGCGCACGTACAAATGACAGATTTGATTGAAGCTCGTTCCTCGCCCTTTTCAATGATATAAATTATTTGAAATTTCGCCACCCTGTTCAAAAGATATAGCGCCAAAGCAGGTTGAGGTTTCATGATGTGGCTCTAGTTGAACTTCCAGGGACAGCTCACATCATCCTGCTACATCAGTGTATATGTCTCCGCGTAATGCTACAACCTATCCCCTGATATCCTGCAACATTATTCCGCCGTATCGCTGACTGGTGGTTTCTCAGCACTATTTATAGCCTGTCTGTTTTCAGGCCATGTAAAATTCACAAATTCAGAAACAAACAAACTTTAACCTTGGCAATAACATGTGATTGGATAGACATAGATCTTTGATATTTCACATCTGCATAGTCTATGGCTTCTCTGGCCAATAAGGCTAACATAGTGAGGTTTGGTAAAAAGTTGGGGTGAGATGCATATACTTTTACTCTTTTACTCGCCTCTTGTAGCTGAGCCCACTCCTTTCTGAGGGCACTTGGATGATAATGCCATCCACTTTTTAGCTATAACCTTCCAGTTTGATTAAAAGTAGAAATTTGTTTTTGAAATGAAAAGAGCTAAACTTGGTAGATTGAGAAATGCAGCAAGGGAATGTAAAAGCTAAAATGTACCAACTGTGGGGAGTATGTTTCAGCGTGAGGAAGACAAGGTGAGTGAGTTTGAAGAGAAGGAGTACTACATAAAGAAGCATTTCTCTACAGTGCAGGACAGCCTCCAACTCTTCCAGCACGACCCCCTCATACATAAACCTGGTGAGCTCATGCCTTTTTACTTCAATACTTTGTCTTGATTTGCAGGATAATGTTCATTAGGATAAGTAATTCTCTAAACATTAATTTTGATCTTGTAATTAATCACCATTTTCTCTATGTGCAGGTACCACATTCTTGTACACAACCCATGGATACACTCTAGTCAGTGCTGTTATTGAAGCAGTTATGAAGAAACCATTTAAGGAAGTGCTGCAAGCTCTCTTTAAGGACCTTGGTCTGGAGACAACATACCTGGACTTGCACAGCCCTCTCATCTACAACAGATCACGGTGAGTTCATGTCCAAACCACCTATCTACATCCTGAGCTACCAAACCACCCATCTACACCCTGACCTACCAAACACTCATCTACATCCTGAACTATCAAACCACCCATCTACCTCCTGAGCTATCAAACCACCACCAAACCACCTATCTACATCCTGACCTACCAAACCACCCATCTACACCCTGACCTACCAAACCACCCATCTACATCCTGAGCTACCAAACCACCCATCTACATCCTGAGCTACCAAACCACCCATCTACATCCTGAGATCCCAAACCACTCATCCTCCTGAGATCCCAAACCACCCATCTACATCCTGACCTACCAAACCACCCATCTACATCCTGAGCTACCAAACCACTCATCTTCATCCTAAGCTATCAAACCACCCATCTACATTCTGAGATACCAAACCACTCATCCTCCTGAGATCCCAAACCACCCATCTACATCCTGACCTACCAAACCACTCATCCTCCTGAGCTATCAAACCACCCATCTTCATCCTGAGCTACCAAACCACTCATCCTCCTGAGATCCCAAACACTCATCTACATCCTGAGCTATCAAACCACCCATCTACATCCTGAGCTACCAAACAACTCATCCTCCTGAGATCCCAAACCACCCATCCTCCTGAGCTACCAAACCACCCATCCTCCTGAGATCCCAAACCACCCATCTACATCCTGACCTACCAAACCACTCATCCTCCTGAGATCCCAAACACTCATCTACATCCTGAGCTACCAAACCACTCATCTACATCCTGAGCTACCAAACCACCCATCTACATCCTGAGCTACCAAACCACTCATCTACATCCTGAGCTACCAAACCACTCATCTACATCCTGAGCTACCAAACCACTCATCTACATCCTGAGCTACCAAACCACTCATCTACATCCTGAGCTACCAAACCACCCATCCTCCTGAGCTACCAAACCACTCATCTACATCCTGAGATCCCAAACACTCATCTACATCCTGACCTACCAAACCACTCATCCTCCTGAGATCCCAAACACTCATCTACATCCTGAGCTACCAAACCACTCATCCTCCTGAGATCCCAAACCACTCATCTACATCCTGACCTACCAAACCACTCATCTACATCCTGAGCTACCAAACCACTCATCTACATCCTGAGCTACCAAACCACTCATCTACATCCTGAGCTACCAAACCACTCATCTACATCCTGAGCTACCAAACCACTCATCTACATCCTGAGCTACCAAACCACTCATCTACATCCTGAGCTACCAAACCACTCATCTACATCCTGAGCTACCAAACCACCCATCCTCCTGAGCTACCAAACCACTCATCTACATCCTGAGATCCCAAACACTCATCTACATCCTGAGCTACCAAACCACTCATCTACATCCTGAGCTACCAAACCACCCATCCTCCTGAGATCCCAAACCACTCATCTACATCCTGAGCTACCAAACCACCCATCTACATCCTGAGCTACCAAACCACTCATCTACATCCTGAGCTACCAAACCACTCATCCTCCTGAGCTACCAAACCACCCATCCTCCTAAGATCCAAAACCACTCATCTACATCCTGAGCTACCAAACCACCCATCTACATCCTGAGCTACCAAACCACTCATCTACATCCTGAGCTACCAAACCACCCATCCTCCTGAGCTACCAAACCACCCATCTACATCCTGAGCTACCAAACCACCCATCCTCCTAAGATCCAAAACCACTCATCTACATCCTGAGCTACCAAACCACCCATCTACATCCTGAGCTACCAAACCACTCATCTACATCCTGAGCTACCAAACCACCCATCCTCCTGAGCTACCAAACCACCCATCTACATCCTGACCTACCAAACCACTCATCTACATCCTGAGCTACCAAACCACCCATCTACATCCTGAGCTACCAAACCACCCATCCTCCTGAGATCCCAAACCACCCATCTACATCCTGACCTACCAAACCACCCATCCTCCTGAGATCCCAAACCACTCATCTACATCCTGAGCTACCAAACCACCCATCTACATCCTGACCTACCAAACCACTCATCCTCCTGAGCTACCAAACCACCCATCCTCCTAAGATCCAAAACCACCCATCTACATCCTGAGCTACCAAACCACTCATCCTCCTGAGATCCCAAACCACCCATCTACATCCTGACCTACCAAACCACTCATCCTCCTGAGATCCCAAACACTCATCTACATCCTGAGCTACCAAACCACTCATCCTCCTGAGATCCCAAACCACCCATCTACATCCTGACCTACCAAACCACTCATCCTCCTGAGATCCCAAACCACTCATCTACATCCTAAGCTACCAAACCACCCATCTACATCCTGAGATACCAAACCACCCATCTACATCCTGAGCTACCAAACCACCCATCTACATCCTGACCTACCAAACCACTCATCTACCGGTACATCCTGACCTACCAAACCACTCATCCTCCTGAGATCCCAAACCACCCATCTACATCCTGAGCTACCAAACCACTCATCCTCCTGAGCTACCAAACCACCCATCTACATCCTGACCTACCAAACCACCCATCTACATCCTGAGCTACCAAACCACTCATCTACATCCTGACCTACCAAACCACTCATCCTCCTGAGCTATCAAACCACCCATCTTCATCCTGAGCTACCAAACCACTCATCCTCCTGAGATCCCAAACACTCATCTACATCCTGAGCTACCAAACCACCCATCTACATCCTGAGCTTGCAAACCACTCATCCTCCTGAGCTACCAAACCACCCATCCTCCTGAGATCCCAAACCACCCATCTACATCCTGAGCTACCAAACCACTCATCCTCCTGAGATCCCAAACCACCCATCTACATCCTGAGCTACCAAACCACTCATCCTCCTGAGCTACCAAACCACCCATCTACATCCTGACCTACCAAACCACTCATCCTCCTGAGCTACCAAACCACCCATCTACATTCTGAGCTACCAAACCACTCATCCTCCTGAGCTACCAAACCACCCATCCTCCTGAGATCCCAAACCACCCATCTACATCCTGAGCTACCAAACCACTCATCCTCCTGAGATCCCAAACCACCCATCTACATCCTAACCTACCAAACCACTCATCCTCCTGAGATCCCAAACACTCATCTACATCCTGAGCTACCAAACCACTCATCCTCCTGAGATCCCAAACCACCCATCTACATCCTAACCTACCAAACCACTCATCCTCCTGAGATCCCAAACACTCATCTACATCCTGACCTACCAAACCACTCATCCTCCTGAGATCCCAAACACTCATCTACATCCTGAGCTACCAAACCACTCATCCTCCTGAGCTACCAAACCACTCATCTACATCCTGAGCTACCAAACCACTCATCCTCCTTCTTCAAAGCCCCATCTACATCCTGAGCTACCAAACCACCCATCTACATCCTGAGATACCAAACCACTCATCTACATCCTGAGCTACCAAACCACCCATCTACATCCTGAGATGCCAAACCACTCATCTACATCCTGAGCTACCAAACCACCATTGCCTCCTGAGCTACCAAACCACCCATCTACATCCTGAGCTATCAAACCACGCATCTACATCCTGAGCTACCAAACCACCCATCTACCTCCTGAGCTACCAAACCACCCATCTACATCCTGAGCTACCAAACCACCCATCTACATCCTGAGCTACCAAACCACCCATCTACATCCTGAGCTACCAAACCACCCATCTACATCCTGAGATGCCAAACCACTCATCTACATCCTGAGCTACCAAACCACCATTGCCTCCTGAGATCCCAAACCACCCATCTACATCCTGAGCTACCAAACCACCCATCTACATCCTGAGCTATCAAACCACCCATCTACATCCTGAGCTACCAAACCACCCATCTACCTCCTGAGCTACCAAACCACCCATCTACATCCTGAGCTACCAAACCACCCATCTACATCCTGAGCTACCAAACCACCCATCTACATCCTGAGCTACCAAACCACCCATCTACCTCCTGAGCTACCAAACCACCCATCTACATCCTGAGCTACCAAACCACCCATCTACATCCTGAGCTACCAAACCACCCATCTACATCCTGAGCTACCAAACCACCCATCTACATCCTGAGCTACCAAACCACCCATCTACATCCTGAGCTACCAAACCACCCATCTACATCCTGAGCTACCAAACCACCCATCTACATCCTGAGATGCCAAACCACTCATCTACATCCTGAGCTACCAAACCACCATTGCCTCCTGAGATCCCAAACCACCCATCTACATCCTGAGCTACCAAACCACCCATCTACATCCTGAGCTATCAAACCACCCATCTACATCCTGAGCTACCAAACCACCCATCTACCTCCTGAGCTACCAAACCACCCATCTACATCCTGAGCTACCAAACCACCCATCTACATCCTGAGCTACCAAACCACTCATCTACATCCTGAGCTACCAAACCACCCATCTACCTCCTGAGCTACCAAACCACCCATCTACATCCTGAGCTACCAAACCACCCATCTACATCCTGAGCTACCAAACCACCCATCTACATCCTGAGCTACCAAACCACCCATCTACATCCTGAGCTACCAAACCACCCATCTACATCCTGAGCTACCAAACCACCCATCTACATCCTGAGCTACCAAACCACCCATCTACATCCTGAGCTACCAAACCACCCATCTACATCCTGAGCTACCAAACCACCCATCTACATCCTGAGCTACCAAACCACCCATCTACATCCTGAGCTACCAAACCCCCATCATCCTGAGCTACCAAACCACCCATCCTCCTGAGCTACCAAACCACCCATCTACATCCTGACCTACCAAACCACTCATCCTCCTGAGATCCCAAACACTCATCTACATCCTGAGCTACCAAACCACTCATCTACATCCTGAGCTACCAAACAACTCATCCTCCTGAGATCCCAAACCACCCATCTACATCCTGAGCTACCAAACCACCCATCTACATCCTGACCTACCAAACCACTCATCCTCCTGAGATCCCAAACCACTCATCTACATCCTGAGCTACCAAACCACTCATCTACATCCTGAGATACCAAACCACCCATCTACATCCTGAGCTACCAAACCACTCATCTACATCCTGAGCTACCAAACCACTCATCTACATCCTGAGCTACCAAACCACCCATCTACATCCTGAGATCCCAAACCACCCATCTACCTCCTGAGCTACCAAACCACTCATCTACATCCTAAGCTATCAAACCACCCATCTACATCCTGACCTACCAAACCACTCATCCTCCTGAGATCCCAAACCACTCATCTACATCCTGAGCTACCAAACCACTCATCTACATCCTGAGCTACCAAACCACTCATCTACATCCTGAGCTACCAAACCACCCATCTACATCCTGAGATCCCAAACCACCCATCTACCTCCTGAGCTACCAAACCACTCATCTACATCCTAAGCTATCAAACCACCCATCTACATCCTGACCTACCAAACCACTCATCTACATCCTGAGCTACCAAACCACCCATCTACCTCCTGAGCTATCAAACCACCCATCTACATCCTGAGCTACCAAACCCCCATCATCCTGAGCTACCAAACCACCCATCTACATCCTGAGCTACCAAACCCCCATCATCCTGAGCTACCAAACCACCCATCTACATCCTGAGCTACCAAACCACCCATCTACATCCTGAGCTACCAAACCACCCATCTACATCCTGAGATACCAAACCACTTATCTACATCCTGGGGAACCATATTTATCCCCAAAGCAAAATAATCTTTTTGGAATGTTTCTTACTTCACTGACAAATAAGGCTAAGGTGATGAGAGATGATTGAAAGTTGAGGCGGGGGACATCACTGTGCATCACATGCACATATATCTAGTATAAATTTCTTAGAAAATGCCAGACTAAGGTTTGAAGAAGGCGGAACAGGGGAAGGCGAAACCCACAGATTAAGGGTGGCTCTGCTTTTGTGGTGTCTTGTAAGTATTTAATGTCATTTTATTATTCAAAATTAGGACATATTCATGCTGTAGTTTTGTTATTTTACACCATTTCAGATATTATGTGAAAAGCAAGGCTGGGAGACTTGTGAATGCCCCTCATGTTGACCTGTCATACAAGTGGGCGGGCGGTGGTCTGCTCTCCACTGTCGGAGACCTGGTCAAGTTCGGCAACATCATGTTGTACAGCTATCAATATGTGCCAGGAAGTGAAGGGCAAACCAAACCCTCATCTACTGAGACTACCAGCAAACCCTCATCTACTGAGACTACCAGCAAACCCTCATCTACTGAGACTACCAGCAAACCCTCATCTACTGAGACTACCAGCAAACCCTCATCTACTGAGACTACCAGCAAACCCTCATCTACTGAGACTACCAGCAAACCCTCATCTACTGAGACTACCAGCAAACCCGCATCTACTGAGACTACCAGCAAACCCGCATCTACTGAGACTACCAGCAAACCCTCATCTACTGAGACTACCAGCAAACCCTCATCTACTGAGACTACCAGCAAACCCTCATCTACTGAGACTACCAGCAAACCCGCATCTACTGAGACTACCAGCAAACCCGCATCTACTGAGACTACCAGCAAACCCTCATCCACTGAGACTACCAGCAAACCCTCATCCACTGACCAACCAAGCAAAGCTCCATCCACCAAAGGCCCTGCCTATTTGATTGCCACCAGCAGGAACTCTGGTGGAGGAAGCAGCAGGAGAGACCGTGAGCTGAAAGGGTATTTAAAGCAAGCGACGGTGGAGAAGTTGTGGAGTATAGAGGAGGCTACGAGAGGAACGGACAACTGCGGCTATGGCCTTGGATGGTCAGTGGTTCCAGAGCAGATTGAGCATGGGTGTTGTAGACACCAGCGATGCTATGTGTCGCACACCGGGGGTGCAGTTGGGGCGAGCAGTGCCCTTGTAATTGTGCCTTGTTCATGTAGACACATTGCTGCTGAAGAGAAAGGAGAGGGACGTTATCTAACTTCAACTGAAGATAGCAAAGATCGTAACCTACCCTCAGGTGTTGTTGTGGCAATAATAACAAACATGATCTCTGTCAGTGTAAAAAATACAGCTTTAACAATTGCCAAAGAGTTTGAAAATGTAGATAGGTAAGAATTTTTAACAGATATCATCTGCCTACTCAACTTGTTTTTGCTCAGCTCTGATACTGTTTTCATTTCCCATCCATCTATCCAAGGTTTTGAAAAATTAACCTAATGGTGTTGCTGCTTCTATATGTAATGAAAACTTTTTGTAATAATTGCAAATAAAAGCTTTTAGATCTTTGTGAACTTTAAATTGTGAGAGGTAATCATGTTGTTATTGGACTGTGAATGTGCTTGTGTTTGTCCGTCCATCCGTCAGTAAACTTTGTGAAATTTAGACTTCTTCTCCAGAACCACAAGGTCTAGAAAGCTGAAACTTTGTGTACAGACTCCTTGACTAGTGAGGATTATAAATTTGAGCTTTGGTGGCCCTGTGGCCCCTAATAAGGGCCACAGAGGCCACACCCTTAAAACCTATTTTCATCTTCATCTCCAGAAGCATAAGGCCTAGAAAGCTGAAACCTTGTGAATTATAGCTCTGTTTGCCCTGTGGCCACCAGACACCTTTAAATCCTATTTTCATCTTCTTCTCCAGAAGTATTAGGCCTAGGAAACTGCAACTTATTGCCTATATACTAAATTTTAGGATTGGTGATTCTGTGGCCCCTACAAAGGGGGAACCACATTGACCAAAGCCTAAAGCAAAATTTAATATGAAGCCTGATGAGCTACAGAGTCAATGGCTCTATTTTTTATCAATAGTAAAACCCTACCTTAAAATAAATTTCATTTAAAAATGGGATCAAATAATTCAAAATTTTTGGTCCGCATTCCCTATACTTTGCAGCTCCTACATTGATCAAGAAGATCATCCCGTATTTGCAACACAAAACGTCATCACACCTCTTAACTGAAAACCCAACTGTTGTAGGATTTAAGGAAATAATATCCACGAGAGTTGACAATGTACCGTTTTCATGAAAGAATAAAAATTGAAATCCTGTCGTGTTTTTCATACAATACATTCATAAAGTTGTTCATACTAATCATATTGACCTAGGGAGATATCAGATAACATTTATATGGAAGTGATTCTGTAATTATTATGTAAGAAACATTTTCCGGCAATCCGATTGGTCGAGAACCGGTCACATTACAGTCGACAGAAAGTGATATTGACTTGACCCCCGTGACTCCGAGTCTGACCATAAGTGATATTGACTTGAGTTACTACAAATAGAGCTGACGTCAAACATTGTGTTCATGATGTCATACTATTGTTATCATGACGTCATTGACTCGTCCTTTCCAACAATAGAGCAGAAATGCCGCTCATTGCCGTAGTTTTCTATTTTCTTTTCATTTTTAGCTCACCTTTACGAAGTAAATATGAGCTTATGTCATGGCGCTTCGTCCGTCGTCCGTCTGTCTGTCCGTCTGTCTGTCCGTCCGTCCGTAAACTTTCAGGAAAAAGACTACTCCTCCTAAACGAATCCAGATATCATTCTGAAATTGTAGTATGTTATACCCATGGTGACTCCTCACAGAAAGGTAGACGTTTCAGTTTTGAGAATCCAAGATGGCCGCCATGGCAGCCATATTGAATTTTCAATTAGATTTCATGAAAAGACTACTTTTTCTAAACCAATCTAGATATCATTCTGAAATTGTAGTATGTTATACCCATGGTGATTCCGCACAGAAAGGTAGACGTTTCAGTTTTGAGAATCCAATATGGCCGCCATGGCAGCCATATTGAATTTTCAATTAGATTTCAAGAAAATGACTCCTTCTCCTAAACCAATCTAGATATCATTTTCATATTGTAGTATGTTATACCTATAGTGATTCCTCCCACAAAGGTAGACGTTTCAGTTCTGAGAATCCAAGATGACCGCGATAGCAGCCATATTGACTTTTCAGCTGCAGATGACACATCATTATTACTAAATTTTAAGCTTTCATCAAGTGATCACTCGCACCATATAAATTCTCTAATTTGAACTTACTAATCATAATATTATCTTGAATATGGAATATTTAAGATTGTCATGCAAGTTGTTCTATATTTTTAAGTGTTTCTAAAACATTAAGATGAAAGACAAACATAATTAATTAATTTGTTTATAATATTTATGGCAACTAGCTGCAAAAACCCAATGACATTAAACATCATGTTGAATTTTAAACAATGGTATCTCCCTTATATTCCTTTAAATACCACACAAAAGGGGTCAACCAGAGTTCAGATATTCCTGTTGAGTCCACTATGCATTTCTAATACACATCCCAATACAGGCTGCCAGCATCACAGTCTCAGCTGCTAGTCTGTTGCATAATCAACCTGACCCAATTGATATGGTAGAGCATTATGCTATATGGCCATGTGTATGCAATAAGAGTTATGGAAATTAGACTTGTATTCTCATGACAGTGATATGTTCTTTCTAAGAAAAACAACTTACACAAAATTTGTCAACAATAAGCTTTGTGTTTAGCAATCTACATGATAAGTTGATGTGGAAAGAGTTATTTTGCATCAGGTTCCAGTTCCTGTGTTTTACTCATATTTGTACCATTTCTATATCTAACAGAAGTTCTTCTTGACACAAAATCAATTTAGGACATAAGCTAACTATATTTTGTGAAATTATATATATTTTTCACAACAATTCATGTTCTCTCCCGTCAAGTCTTTTAATACCACACATAAGGGCTTAGCCAGAGTTCAGGTTTACATGCTCAGCACACTAGGGTGCTTCTCCAAATATACGTACACAAAGCCAAATACACAAATTGCTACACTCTCCTTAAGGATCTGGGGCTAGCAGCCCTGCCTGCTTGTATATTGCATAGTAATCCTGACCTAATTGATAAATAGAACATAATGGACTTTATGGAAAGTATATAAATTGTCTTTATGAAAAGTATACTTGTATTCCAATAATAGTAATACTTTTTACAAATAACAATTTAAACAAGTAAAGAATCAGCTTTTGTGTACAACAATCTGCACGATGAGTTAATATTAACAAGTCAAGAATCTGCTTTTATGTACAGTAATCTACATGATAAGTTATTAATAGAGGTATTTTGTATCAGGTTCCAGTTCCAATACCATGTGTTTTATAAATACCTGTAAAACTAAATGATAATTGTATCATGCTGAAGGGGTTCTGGGAACAACATGTCATCATAGAAGTCATTATTTTTCAATTAGATTTCAGGCCAAGTACTACTCCTACTAAATCAATTAAGATATCATTCTGAAAAGTGAGTATTTTTTTATATAGTGATTCCTGACAAAGACGCATTTATTTTATTATCAAGATTCCAAGATGGTCAATATGTCAATTATATTGAATTTTCAATTAGATTTCATGAAATTCATTGAAAAGAATACATTTCCTGATCAAATCAATGTCATTATATTTGTATTGATACGCTTGTTGTAATATTTATCAACACTATAAATACAGTTACAAAAAAATGTATGAATCATCTTTATCTGCGAACAGCCTGAAGCACGACTGTTTTAATAAATCCTTTTTAATAAAACATAAAATGATAAAAGTTGTTCACTCAATCAGTGTGTTACATAATTCCTAACACTTCATATATGGCAAATAACATAGCCAGTGAGGGATAAATATACATTTTTTAATCATCTATATCTGATTACGGGTCTGAACAATGATTATCTAGATAATTATAATGAACATTCAATTCAAACAAATCCTTTTCAAAAGCATTTAAAATGATTAAATTTGTTCACTCCCAACACTAACTGTAAGGTTTTTTACTCCTTTGTTCCAATGCAATTAATTTATTCCAAATTGAAAATTTTGGTTAATGAATAACTTATTATCTTTTATTTTGTTTGTCATGCTAATAAAAGATATAATATTCATCTTCAAAACAGCATTCATTGAACAGCTGTCTGAACAATTCTTTTTTTACAAAGTCTTTCTCACCAATTCTCTCTGTTAGTTAAGATACTTCAATAAACATATTACTGAGTTAACCTCCAGATTATTTCCATTGCAAACCTCCATGTTGCTAGCCTATTCTGACCTATCAGATTGCACTAACATATGTCAAGATTTAAGATATTCAGAAATCTTCAGTTAGAATTACATGAGACATTGACCTGGACAGTTTACTTTGGCAATTGGACTTATCACTAGCTGAATATGTGATTTGTGTCAGAGGGATATATTTCCAAATGTTTATGTGCATCATCTTTTTAGTTCTTTGGAAGTTGAGAGTGTGACTAAATGAATACTCCTAAACCAATCAAGATATCATAATGAAATTAATACAGATGCCCACATAAAAGTAGCATTTTGAAGATTAAAAAGTCCAAGATGGTCACCAATTCAGCCATAGATATACAAAAAAGTTATACAAAAACCTACTGCTTGTTAACAAATCATGATTATATCATTCTTGTATTAATGTTTGTTCAAGCTCTAGTGGTTTCCAACAGAAGAATAGCATTTTAAAAGTTTAAAAAATCATGATGGCAGCCATAATCAATTATCATATAAAAGATGGTTACACAATTAAACCATATTACCACATCATTAATTTTAAGGTGAGCTTCTGTACCCTCGGTACTTTTATTTTGCCTAGACATACCGTAATTTCTCTATTAATTCGACATCTCCAATAATTCAACCATATACTATTATTCTGATGTCACAAATTCAAATCAGATCTAAAAATTCAACCAACTGCCAAAAGTTTATGTTCCTGTGATTCAATCGCTGCTGAAACTAATGGTTTAATTTGCAAAAAATAACATTAATAATTGCAATGTGTAATTTTCTCTGCTGCAGTGATCAATTAATAGTATATTCATTATGATAACTATGGCATTTTCATGTGGTCCTCTATGGAAACATTGTAAGTATTATGTATGATATAACTTCCTGATATCTATCTAATATTTCAACCATCGTAGCAAATGAGGCACCAAAAGTGAAATTATAGACAACCATCTTTTGAAAATTTTAGGGTCGAATTAATAGAGAAATTACGGTAATAAAACAATTATGGACTGGTGAATTCGGTCAATACTTGTTTTTATAGACCCAAGGTAAACAATATCGTCCTCGGTCAATATTGTTTTCCTCGTGTCTATAAAAACAGGTATTGACCTCGTCACCAGTCTATATTTGTATATTACTTAAGGCAAAGCCAAGAATGATATTTTAAATAAACTGACATTTTACGGAGGGAGGATACTGAAAGTCGAGGCGAAGCTAAATGTATGACGTCATGAAAGGTTGGGTATCTCACAACACCCTAGGTTGATATCTGGGCTGTGTACGTTTTGACTCACTCGAGTGTAATCGTGCGCATGCTCGGATGCCACCGAGAACGAACGACTTATATGCTCAACTGAGTGTCACACTTGGTTGCCTGGCTGTAAACAATGGTTACAATCAATTTATCGATGTAGCAGGAGGGACATTGAGTGACTCTAGAGTGCACACTAGAGTGACACTATGGTCGTTCATCGCTTGTGCGACACACTCTGTGCAATACAAACGCAGCCCTGGATATCAACATCTGATGACGTCATGTCAGGTAGATATGAGATATTTATATAGGAAAAAGAGTCACAAAGTTTTGTTAGCCATCAATAAAAACAATAACATACATATTTTTCATAATATACATTAAAACAATATCATTAATTGTAATTTATTAAATTTTGTTTTTCAAAATTGTCCAGGCCTTTGTTATCAATTTTTAGCACTAATCCTTAATCTCACAAAAGAGACTTGTCAGCACTATACAATACACAATGTCACCAGATCATCGATTTCAGCAGGGCCGTCAGGTTTGATGGAATGGAGATGTTCCATTCCTCCTTGCACTTCATCTAGGGGAAGAAACGGCAGGCCTAAGAAGCCAGTCTCCAAAAAGATCAAAAGGATTTCCGAGTGGATATTCTCAATCTACTAAGTGTTGGATTTTGTCAATATTGAAGAAACATATGATGTCCGAACACATTTATCAAAGAAATATGCCAATGTAGCACGTGAGTCGATTGAACTTTTCAAATCATTACTCCTCGACTGTCAGAAAAGGGTGAAAGCGGCCAAGAACGAAAGGTGTAGTTGTAAGTTGTCTGTACCGTGCAATCTAGGAATGGTCACAATCAATGAGGTCACAATCTGCAGATTGTTCGAGCAATCTAGGAATATTTTTTATTCTTAGATTGTTTAAACAATCTGCAGATTGTGCGACCTGAACTTTGAGTCCTACTGGTCGACTTTGAGGGACGACTCCTAGATTGAGAGGGGCTTTGTACTCGTCTTAGAGACTGAATAACTATGAGGGACGATTCCCAGATTTGTAGGCCTACTCGTCTTTGAGACATAATGAATAACTAAAAGGAACGATTCCCAGATAGTTAGGGACTTTTTCCGCGAATTTGAGTCCTACTGGTCGACTTTGAGAGACGAAACCCAGACTGTTAGGGACTCTTTACGCGACTTTGAGTTTTACTGAACAGCTACGAATACCAGATTGTGGGACTTTTAAAGTACTCGACTTTGAGACTTTATGAATAACTACTAGGGATTAGAAATCAGTTGATGTTTGCCCAGAAAAAAAATCTTAAATTTGGAAGGAATCGAAAAGTATAAATTGACATCACTACGTGAGACTGTCAAATCAGAATCGACGACAGGTAGACAGGGCTTTATGAAATGTAACCGCGTGAGTCTAAACTATTGCAAAAGATACCGTTCGATAACAGCCATATCATGTATGCTACAACAGTGTAAATATATTACAACTATGTCTTGAAGCTCTGGAACAAAGCATTAATTCATCAAAAATTCTCTGTTCTCATATATATAGGCATTTAGTAAAATCAGAGACCATATAATGGTCTCTGGTAAAATGCCTGGTGTCATTTTTCAGTCATTTTTATCCGATAAGTTACTGATTTACATCTCACTTAATCCGAGTACAATCAACCACAAAATTAACAGTTTTAAATAAAATTTTAATTTTCGATAACCTTCCAAGGGCCCCTTCACTGTTTTATGAATGAAGTTTGTAACTATGAATGGTGTACGAGCACGTGCTCTTTGCTTGTCAAAGCGCGAGGCACGTGCTTCTTGCGTGTCAAAGCGCAAGGCACGAAGTAAATGTTTTGGGTTTGCAGACTTCGTGCACTCCATGAATATGAGCCTGTTTTAAGAAAAAGTTTCACAGGTTGTCCATTTCTGTTTCGATTTTGAAGGTAGAAGACGCGTTATTAGAGTCCTCATAGACAGCTAAATTTTGACAGTGGTTTCTACTTATGAAACGTTTCCCTTGGATTTCTAATTAAGAGGTACTTTTTAATCAATCCCATAACAAGTTTAGCCCAAAAATATATTATCTTATCTATGAAATAAATTAATAAAAGTTTTGGTGCAATACAAATCATATAATGTTTATTTCTTGGTATCGTTGTTTTCTAGTACAAACTAGTGTCTACAGTATTATTAGGTGATTTTAATATTTTAATTCAAGCAAAACGTAGAAGTATTATGATTGTTTTCCTGCTTGTTTTATTTGATTATTGATACTTTCAGTTCACTTCTATGACTATGTTGTTGATTGATTGTTTTAAACCATGTGTAGGAAAGGTTTACAAAATTGTCCTTGCATCAGATGTCAGGACTCTTTGGCCTAAGAGTTCCCGATATCGATAATGAACAGGACACTTTTATGAATGGTTGCCATGGACGACGAGGTCTAAGTGGGATGTAACGGAAGTTGGTTGTAGAGTTCGGTGCTGTACTCTGTCTTGAACTTGTTATAGAGACGCAGTTTATTACCTCCCATGCCACCCTTGCCGATATCCTGATTGATTTCGTTTTCCCACTTGGCTTTGAACTAATTGAAAACTCATTCTATTACCTCCCTGGAGATACGTCTATAGTGGAAGTTATTATTTATAGCGATAAGCATTTCTAGAGAAAGGGATTTATATTTTGCATGAATTTTTAGCTCATCTGGCCTGTAAGGCCCGATGGGCTTATGGCATGGCATGGCATGGTGTCCGGCGTCCGTCTGTCCGTCTGTCCGTCAGTAAACTTTGTGGAATTTCGACATCTCCAGAACCATGATAAGGTCAAGAAAGCTGAAACTTTGTGACTCCTTCGCTAGTGAGGATTATACATTGTAGCTTTGATGGCCCCTTAGTCCCTAATAAGGGCCACAGGGGCCACACCCTTAAAACCTATTTTCATCTTCTTCTCCAGAGCCATAAGGCCTAGAAAGCTCAAACTTGATGTACAGACCCCTAGCTAGTGAGGATTATGATTTGTAGCTTTGGTCACGCCCATAAAACTTTTTTCATCTTCTTCTCCTCCAGAAGCATAAGGCCTAGAAAGCTGAAACTTTGTGTACAGACTCCTTGACTACATTCTCTCCCCACAGAGGCAGCTCAGTCATACCTGCCTCTGTGGGGAGAGAATGCCTTGACTAGTGAGGATTATAGTGAGGATAATATAGATTTTGTTATCCTGTTGTGCCTGTTGGGCCACTGGGGCCACACCCTAAACCTTTATTTCCATCTTCTTCTCCAGAAACCTATGCCTAGAAAGCTTTAACAAAACAAATGTAAAGCCTAATGAGCTATAGAGCCAATCGCTCTATTTTTCTTGTTTATAAAAACATGATTATTCGCCCACAAAAACACTTTTCTTGATGTACACATGCCATGTTAGATAAAATCAATAGCATTATTCAATGTTGTCACTACTGCCTCATCAAGTATATTTGCACTTGCTTGACAACGACATTAGATTCTATGTCGAAACGTAGCTTACACAGAATAAAAAGGTTGCTCATCCATAAGAATTGTCCTTATTGATTGCGATATATATTCAAATAACGCTTCAAATCAATGAGGAAAATGTCCAAATTACATTTTATATTGTTATGTTTACGTTTTTATAGAAAGTATTTTGCATATAAAATATCAGTATTTAGAGTATACTTGAAATGGTTATTCTAAACACCAAACAAAACCACTTCTTTATTGCTTACAAATACAGTTGCACACAGTTGATTGTACAGCCAAGTAAAAAACTTAACCCAGAATGTTAAGGCTGTGGGGCAATAAAAAACGATGATGTTGCATTGTATCTGTGATGTTTGAACACCACATGCAATGTTCACAATTACTTGATGTTTTTACCTTTACTTTATGTAAATATGAATTACATGGAAATGTATTATGGACTATTTTAAACTGAAGCTGACATTAATTATATCCTTACCTGGTACAAGAACAGTTTTCCCATTAAGAGATATGTGTCTGATTTAACCTGACCTAGAAGATATGAATACCAGATAGAGGACTTTATGGGGACACTGTCCAGAGGGACTCCATCAATCAGTGGCGCGGAGTTATCTTACACTGGATGGGAGTCTTTGCAGTATAGGTTGTGACCAACAGCCCTTATCACTGATTTGTATAATTTCTGTAGGATTTCTTAGTAATAGTAATATTCAAATTATAAGTTTTTGATAAACGTCAAGTTGCTGATATGCACAATCCCTGCGTTTTCCCAGCATTTGTCGTATACGCTTCTTCGATTAACTTGGACTGATCCATCCTGCTACATCAGCGTATGTCTCCGCTAATGCTACAACCTAACCTATAGGTTGTAGCATTAGCGGAGACATATACGCTGATGTAGCAGGATGGGACTGATCTATTGTTCAACATAATGCTGTTAAAAAAAATTCAGTGTCTCTTGCATATTTCACCTTATTCCATATATCTAGTATCTCCAGATAAAATCTTGGTAATTTTATAGGCAATTTCTTTACATCATAACTCATCAGTGTAACTAAATTTGGAGGGATCCGACAGAGTCAAAAAGTGGTTCAATCATTGTCTTCCATGTTTTATCCTGCTTCAGGTATCTTGTAAGCCATACAAGTTTCAATGATGTATAGAACAAAGTCGATCGCCCTTGTTCCAGCGTTTTCTCTACTCTGTATCACTTTGACAGGAGCAACCTTTCCACCTTGCTCTTCCATATGAATTGAAATATTTCTCTGTTGATCAGTTTTATTAAATGTTTAGGAAAACTTAGACAGCTTGCTTGATGAACAAAACGAGAAATTCCCTCTGATTTGCTGAGTAACGTTGTTCCATATATGGTGAAGTTTCTTCCCCTCCATCGATTGAAACTGTCCTTTATCTGTTTCACTATCTTTTCTACATTTTCTTCTTGAGTTATAAGCCTGACTTATACTGGGAAATCTTCTTCATTCAGAAAGGACGTGTTGTGGCATTGACAGCAAGAGGCAATAAACTGATGACGTCCAAAAGATACTTTACTACATTTTGTAATCATTCTGAAAAACGATAGAACTTTAAAACAAATTACTTATCGACCAACCATTTCAGTAAACAACCAGCTAATCAAAATTGTAGTGAAAAACCCGATTTATCGCTGAATCATTTAAAGTAGGAAGGGGTCAAAATTGTGGTTGTTCAGGCGTTCATTGAAATGGGTTTTTTCGCAATAATTTCCTTAAGGTAATAAAATGTCCTTCTTTTGTGCCATTTATGAGCAGCCCGAGTGTTATCACTTCAAAATCTGCCATGTGTAACGAAAAAGGCAAAATTTTGAATTACGTCCCCTGTCATTAGTTTCAATCTTCAGGCAGGGAAGTTTATGTAAATAGTATCATCATTGATATTGTAATCAATTATATTTTACAAAGCTGCACTGTACATAATTGCAGAAACCTTAATTGTAAAACCTGTGTTAATATATGAATTTTTTTTATATCTTTATAACATATGTATATTAATCAATTTTGTATTTAAGGGGGCCCAGTAAGTGTTTTCACTTTTGCCCGATCCATTTGACTTTTTGTCAATAAAATATGTTTAAACCAGAAACCAGGGAAGTTGAACTGTTTTCCACGCGAGAGGCAAGCACATCTTGTATTTGGGTGTAGGAAAATTGTTAATATATGTATATTTAGAAGACAGTTGTTTCGTTAAGGTAATAACATGTGCTATTTGTTTGGAGCCAGGTTTGAGCAGCCCGATTGTTGCCATGTGTAACGAAAAAGGCCAACATTTGAATTACGTCACCTGCCATAAGTTTCAATGTCCACATTAAATCTGCATCCAAGTTTTTCTATCAATAGGAATGAGTGGATAAAGTCCTACACGCCAGATTGACAAGTCTTTGAGTCGTACAAATGGTAACAGGCCTTGAGAGCTGAAAAATCACAGTTTAATCGTATTATTGCATGCCAATTCTGACGTTATAACTTCGAATGAAATTGCCATGTGTCGATGGTTAGTGACCATAGGCTATCAATCTGATTACAACTGTTCAGGTGCACGAGAACATAATGGTATGTCGACTTTTACTGATGTTTGCTATCCTTGACGTCACTAAGAGACATCGTTGGCGGTGGCTATAGATATCGGCCCTCATGCAGTGAAAAAAACCAACTTTTTTCATGTTTCGGGGTTGTCAGCTACCCTCACAACCTCTCTCTATAGCCGGATCAAGTTACCATACGAAATGAAAGAAAACACTATCTATTCTTGTAACAAGGGTAGTTTTTGATCAGTTTAGTTGATTTTCAGTGGGGATTCGCGATATTTTTGCTATACCGTTAACCGGTTTTAAGGTGGGTTTTTTTCAGGGTGTTAGACATTCATTATGGACATTTATCAAACATTTTCGTCACGTGACTAAGCTCCGGCTGAAAGGTCACGTGATTATGACATTTTTGCCATCTTTGCAAAAATGCCTGACTATTGCTTAATTAAAAGTTTGGAGCATAAAAGTTTGTGTTTCAACTATGATGTTGACAACTTCAAAATTTCAGTTTTAAAAGTGAAAATAATCTTTTGGACGTTTGTATAGTTCAGATTTTTCTAAATCGAGTTTCAAACCTGTGTGACTTAATTGTCTTCCTTACCGAAATGTATCTCTTAATACTGTCGTAGAGTCATCTTCATAATAAACACCTTTCACAACTATATTTCCAATTTCAGTCCTTTTATTTCTTGTAGACATGTACTTCTAAATTTATTGCTTACCAATTCAAGACACAGAATAAAGAATTACGGGCTGAGGGGACAACCCTGACGAGCACCTCTAAAGTTCACAAGTTTACGATCTTGATTTCTTTCCCCATTCAGCACCCAAGATACTGTCTCTTTATAACATAGTTTTATCATTTCAATAAATGATTTTGATATACAAAAAAGTTCAAATATTGTTTCCCTGAAATTTATACTCCAGAGAATCAAACGCCTTTTCGAAGTCAAGGAAAAGAAAATATCCTTCCTGTGGATATTTTACCGTGGTGGCTTAAACATGCTGAGACTGAATGTTTATATGTTCTCATTCAACATGAATTTTATTTACGAGTGGCAGATGTATTTGGGCTTTTATATTAACCGGAGTATACACATATACCTTATTGCATAAAGTTTTGACTCGAAAAATTTTGGGAGACAAGCAGACAGACATAAGAACTAGCTCGACGCCGATACAAATATGATATTTACTTTCCAAAACGTCATTGTTATTTGATTGCTTACAGCTTCGGTGCTCAAAAACGATATTTTAAACCTTATTATTAATTTGAGAAGCATGTGAAGACATTTTTGGAAAAACGTAATTTAGAAAATATCTAAAGCAAAATTGACGTAAGAGTAAGGTTGGTTGGTTCCTGCAAGCCACTTCCGCCCAAAAGATTTAAAGAATAGTGTATCAAAGGGTGGCAACTACAAACGAATCTTCTACATCAGGGTCACAAAATTGTGTCATTCTCTTTCTAAAGCTATACAGATTATTAACAACATCACTGATTTGAAATATAAAGTCGACCAAACTCGCCCCGTTGGAGCGGTGAACGGCAGGGAATATTTCATGTCCGGAAGTGAACTATTTGCCACGCGAGAGAGAAGCACATTTTATATTCCAGGTGTAGAAACATTGTCAATATCTTCAAATTTAGAAGCCAGATTCTCCCAAAAATTCAGGTTGTAAAAAAGTAGACATGTATGCGTAATACCACCAAATATCGCAAAATTCTTTTTTGATACTAGCCCATGAGCCTCTAAAACAATATCTGGTTGCAGCGAAAAGTCCGCTCAGACTCGTCAATTTACCAAAATATAAGGTATCATTGTTGAATAAATGAAAAACTAAACACACCAAACTGTAGAATTATTATCAAACTCTCTTTATGCCAAATTTGAATGCAAAAAGTTGTCTTGTTTTCGAGCTGTCGTCCTTAAAAAACTGACACCATCGAAGTCCAAGTGAACTTTTTCATACCACGCACAATTTGTCCTGGTGAACTATTTCATTTTTTGGTAGTGGACTATTTGTTGTTAAACTATTCTCGTCATCTAATCACGTTTACAGCATTTACTCAACTTTTCTGATATCTTATTCCTCAGATGCGGTGTTTAGAATGTGGACCGTATTTTGTTATTATTGCTCTGAACTTTGTTTATACTTCAGTTGGATAATGTGTCGTTGCAATGAAATATACGGAGACAGGAAAATTATATCATAAAGATAATTTTAGTGAGACAACAGATCAACTAAAATATGTTGAAAAAAATTCCAAAAAATGCCAATGACAATGATTGAAACAAACTTGGGATGATTACTATGTAATCTTATGTAACAGTTCATCTCGCTTCATTTAAGCCCCTGTCACAACCCGTCGTACGTGCAGCTGCGTGCTGTCTACCGACAAAAACGTGGGGTAAATTGGGGAATTCGTGCGTCCTCGGTACCGACGCCGTACCGATTTTGGACAAATTTGGAGCACGCAGACTCGTCGTAGAACTTTTAGTGCATGCAGAACTTTCGCTGCGTGCAGTCTACGGACGGGCTGCGAATTTTCCTCCGTACGATCGACGTGCGTGCCCTTTACGACAACCGCACGCACAACGCACCGACATCGTGCGTTTTTTCAAGCTTACCCACTCACACTTTCTCTACGAACGACGCACGTTGCACGTGCGTACAACGTGCGTTGTACGTGCGTTGTACGTGCGTAGTTCGTGCTTACTCGGCACGTCCAAAGTTGAACTATCAAATAATTAAAGAAAACTCACGTCGATCGTACCGAGTAAGCACGTACAACGTACCGAAAAGCCTCCTCCTCGCCAACCATGGACGAATCATTGGCGTCTCTGCTACTGTCTCTCCCTCTCCCGTATCAAAGCAAGTAATGCCACGTCGAACTCCTGTGCTGCCATCTGAAGTTGCTCTTGCAGCATCAGGACCCGGAGCGGTGGAATGGGCGGCATCTTGTGGCGCCAGCACATGTGACAATGTGTACCAAGCACCTGTCAATCGGGCGGGAAAAACCTCATTACACAGTGGTGTAAGGACACTGTACGTGAGACGCACGGCCCCCGTACGACAATGTGACAATCGCACATCACACGCACGTTGTACGCACGCCACACGCACGTACCACGTGCGCATCGTACGATGCACGCAGCTCCTCACTGCCAGACGTGTCGACGGGCCACGTACGTACGACGTGCGTGTGACGTGCGTGTGACGTGCGTTGGCAAACTCCCTCACTGTTCTTGATAAATCCACCCTACGTTTTCAGAAAAACGTAGCGACCGTGGCCCCCCCAAAAAACGTACGAACGAATTGCACGCACGATGGGTTGTGACAGGGACTTTACTTTCTATTGTGAAAGGACAAGCACCCAAGGGGTATCAGATGAAATAGTAATGGAATATGGACTGAATATTATAAAAGTGAAATGATCGCATCTATTTTGAGACGATTGTTTCACAATAGAGTAATGTTAACATAACCATATGCTCTTCGGCATGTCACAATTAAACAGTGATTTTATGAAACAGAATTCGAATTGATTTAACAACAAACCCTTCCAAATTGAAATAAAAGTTGTGGAAATAAAGGTAAAGAAGAAAAAAACGGGGTTATGATAAAACAAGGAGACATAGTCATTACAACAACCACCAAGTTTAGTTAGTTTTCATTATAGCTACATGCAAACATATTGTTACATGGGCCATAACTCTTTTAAATGTAATTGCATAAATCTTTAAAACCCCATCGGCAGTTTTGGTTATCCTATCACAGAGTTTAGAACTGGGACAAGTTGTCCGTTTTGAAGATACCCGCTAACAGAGTAAAATCAAAACAACAAGGGCAATAAATCCGTAAAAAATACATGTAATAATGCCCTCTGATTCTCCAATGAGCTATTGATACCCTGAAGAAACACAGTAAATTTGGTTTTCCTAATATTAATATACACAAAGACCTTAATTAAGCACCCCCTATTTTGTAAAATATTATTTTTGATAAATTTGATGAAATGACCATTCCATTTACAATAATTGCTTTCTAATCAACTTTTTAATTGAACTAAAATACCCTCATATGCAATAATGTGATGGACTAACATTTGGCCCAAAATATTTATTGTCATTGGGAGAAGCTACAAACTAATCTTTGGATTTTTTTGTTGACATGCATACACAAATGCCCTTTTATATCATGTGTAATGAGAGGGTAGAAGTACATTGAATTTATAGTACTTTGTTCATCAATAATTGAGAAATGACTACAATCTTAAAATCTGTGAGTAAATTTGATATTCTTTGAGTTTAATTCATTGACCAAACCTTATCTTCTTTAGATAAGCCATTATCTTTAACAGTGGCCAGATTTTTCTTGGAGCGGTTTTTATAGTTTGATACAGAAATAATTTGGTGATTTTGAGGGTTCAATCTGCTCTAACGATTACCTTTTACTGAGATCGTTTACCCAGAAGCAATAATTTCTGTCAAAAGAATGATAAGTAAACATGCAAGCTTGCACGTAAAAGTATCAAATTAAAAACGATATATGCTTCACACACAAGTGGTGTCCTTGTCTTTTATGGATTTACACCATTTCAACCTCTTACCACATTCGTTCAGGTACGGAAGTTTGGGAGAGTGCACACGCTTAAGGTGATCCCTGATTTGCATCACATATTGATTTGCTTTGATACGAACGTAAATGGCATAGATTATGATATATTTTCAAATTATTTCATATATTCATTACCAAAATGGAAAATAGATGTAAGAATTAACTTTAATGTAAATCTTAAAACACTATATATTGGCGGAAGCCAAATTCACACGTCTTATTCATACGAATACTTTTTATGTAACCTATATATAACATGATCAACTCGTGAGAGTCGTTCTGACTGATTGAGATAAGTTTCCAAAATTACGTTTAAGTCATTGACGCAAGTCAATGTCCGGTTTTCGATCATAATCGCGACTTGGCACCTCCCTGTTGTCACTGAACGATACCGATTAGCTTTGAAAAGAGAACTTCCCGCATCATCGATACTTCTTGTTCAGATGACACTACTTGTAAAATTTGGCATATATGACCCATGGCAACTCTAGTAACTCTTTAAACTGGGCGGTTTTCTTTGAAATCATGGCTGCAAACAATTCAGCGGTGTATGTTTGATGTATCACATTTTGTACACATTTTCTTGTTTCGTTTTTTTCTAAGCGCTGCAGCGTAGAAAGTTGATGTTTACATCTTACATGTATGTGTGATTTTCTTTTGATTTAACAAAAAACTTAATAAAGTCAAGTTGATCAAGATAAACCTTTTTTCGACCTAAAGTATGTTGACACACTAACCAAAGGAGCAATTCTCGCTACAAACATAGAAACATTACATTTAACCGTTCACTCTGTAAATAACGGCTTGACATGAAATAGTTCACCATGACGATATGCAATAGTTCACTGGGACTTTCGGAACAATATCCGATATATGTTCTTACAGAATGAAGATTTATTAAATCAACCTTACCCAAAATAATTCTTTACCGTTATCAGATAGAGCAAATTTCATCAGGATATAATTTACCAATTGGAGAAAAAAGGATGTTAGGGTATACAATTGCTATTTGATGTTACCTAATTAGCTGAAGTCATAAAATAGCCAGGTGTTGATAATTGTGCATTATATAACCCACCTTCTATAGTCATCATTTAATAGCTTTTAATTATGAAATAGACAGGAAATATGGTAGACAGTAAAGTATCTGTGTGAAAATAATTGTGTAATAAGGGAATATCTGATCTAAAGAAGGTATATTACACCTGCAGACCAATGTCATTGTTTATTAAACAAATTAGACAAACCTCAAATCTAAAAGTGAGCGTTGTAAATTGAGATTATTGCAGTAAATCAGCCCAAAACTTTGTGCTTTGTTTTATATTTTACTATTTTTTCTCTGCATGCCAAACTGTTTTATCAGTGAAAATGCGAGCTCGAAGCAAAAAATCGGTATAGTGATCGGAACACGTGAGTTCGATGTAGGTTGTTACATTGCTCTCTTTGACCTAACAAAACAGGTCAATTTGGCGTGGAACGATCAATGTGCTGGAAACTTGTCTACGGAGACTTCATCGGGAGATATTCTAGGACAGTTGACAGTAACACAATGGTATGATGTACTGTTAATCCATTTGATAACGCAGAATTACGGATTTCGCCTATCAGTCCTTATAAGCAGACGAACGCATTCCCCTTCTGTCGCATCATATCCGGTATCCCCTCCCCGTGGCCTCCCAGCCTCGTTTTGGTTTGTCGCTGGACGGTGAAAAGCAGACGCGCCTAGTTACGCAATGTTTATTTAGCTGTAGTTTCATTGAGAAACTACCTATCATTGTTGTTTTGGCCTAACATTTATGTTAAAGTGTTAATTGACCAATATCTCGTGAAAAATATATTTAATAAAGATTATACAGAGTTTCTTTAAGCCTGATAACTTGAATTCACTTACAGAACGTCAGGCCCATAACCCTAACTTGTTTAAAGCCAAAAAGCTGTAAATGATTTCCAGGCCTACCAAACTAATCAGCTCTATTGCACAGAAAAACGTCGGAAAGCCCACATTAAACGTGGAAAATGCAACATAAATATATTCCCTCGACACTGAAACATTAAAATAGGCAACGTCGTTTTTGGGCGATCAAGAACAATCCTTTGAAGGGACAGTAAGGTATGATGCCTGCATAACAAAGTATCTGTATGTAGTGTTGTGCATTGACTAACTCCTGCATAGAGCTGTTACTGCCGTTGACGCCGAAGCTATGATCGGTTGCTCATTTTCTCGTTTGAAATTATCGAGAAGGTGGCGAGAAAATGACTTGATTGGCTATATCCCAAGTCGGGCAACTCTGCAATCGACAACAAAAGTTATGAATAAACTCGTAAGAATAATAGTTTCTTACACGCGTTTCGATACGCAAACAGAAGAAACCCACGAACTTTTTCAATTATATTAAGAAGTTTAATATAACAGAAGGTATAAATAGAAGAGGTCACGAGAAAGTTAAATAAAACAGTTTTTTTAGATTTTTTTTAGTTTTTTTTATTCCTCAAACCCTGTAACAATAAAAAAAACTCAGCAGCCAGGGCAATGCCAAGTCGACAGACAAAAATGAAATCAATAAACAATAAAAACAACATTCACACCAATACTAGATCAATGTCAGACAGAAGTTAGACATCAATGATTCGGTCGTCTTTGAATAAACAACTAGACCCACTTGGCATAAAATTCTTTTTTTTTGCAACATTTTTCTATATTATATCTCAATCTCAACTCATTCTTAAAATGAGTAAAACTAGGTAATGAGGAGTTCAGCTTGCATTTGTACAAGTAGTATTTACCTAATAAAATGAATAAATCAAAAACAGCATAAGCAAATAAAAAAACTTATTAAATCAAAGATTTTAATTGGACCGCATTGAAATTTCAGCTAATTACATACTAAAGCTTGCACCAGGAACATAATTTTCGACTTTGAAATAATTTCAAGGCGTGAAAATGACTCTCCTGTAAACTCATATATTTCGGGTGATTTCTCAAAAACTGTCAGAAACAAAGGATGGGAAAAAACACTTTGAGTGGATATTTTGTTATCAAATTTCAAGTTTGTTCATGATAAAGAAATGATCGCCAATAAGCTTTTTATATCTATTTTCGTTTATACTGTAGTGTATTTTCTATTTAAATGAAAAAGTACTTCTTGCGTGTTTTCAGAGGCATCGCATGACGCAACGCAGAAAAAAACGGTTGTGGTATACATTTATCCAGCCCATCCTGTCTCAGGGCACGAACGTTACGCTAACTCCACTACAGATTAGTGGAGTTAGCGTTGTACCCCCTTTACGTTCTTAGACTTTTTTTCAGAACGGGCTCGAACTGTCTGAGGACGAAATGGACGTTGTGGCAACTGTTTACGAACTTTATGAACTGGCTCGGACGTTCTAAAAACGGGAAGGTGCTCCAGGACGTTTGCCATGTTGAACGTTCTCCCCGTTCTGAAATTGGACGGAGTACAAACGTACTGAAAACGGGATTGCCCTGAAGTTGCGAACGGAACTCCGTACTTCGATCTGACTAAGGACGAGTAAGCGAGATATTTTGTGAAGTTGCGTGCAGTCTTCTAAATTACTAAAAAGGATATTTGGTGTCATCAGGACTGAATGGTAATGTTTTCATTATCAAAAGGAGTTGTAGTCAAATGGGCCGAATGTCAAAAGGGCCGAGAACTGCATAGTCAATAAGACCGAAGTAAAAAGTCAAAAGGGGCGAGGTGAAAGTCAAAAGGGCCGAGCCATTTGGTCAAATGGGCCGTGTTCCAAGTCATAAGGGCCAAACCCAAAAAATAACAACAAATAATTAACAAAGCAAAAATTTAGATTCCATCTTTAATTGACATCTTAACAACATCAGCACTATTCGCACTTTCAGCTGTAGAAATACAGTTTTAGATAGTATGGGTACATTTATATCACAAAATTTAGATCTAGAACGTCTAAGTTATATTTAATTAGATGTCACCATAGACTCCAATTGGAACTTGTAGATGGTATAAAATTGCTAAAGAACATAGATTACGGTATGTACATCATGTAAGTGTAAGATTGGGGATGATTCCAGAGTGTAACCTGTTAAATGAATTACCAAAAAAATATCTTCCTGCATATGATTATAAACTTTTATCAATAAATAGATATGTTTTACTTATGTCCATCACATATAAACCAATAGTAAGTCCTGTTAAAACTGCTCAAGCTGTTTTTCAAATATGACTTGCGTATGTTCAATCATTTCATATGTATTATACTTGATTATTTGATAGCTCTATGTCATGATCTATGATTTATGAAAATAAACTTGACTTGACTAATACCCTCTTGAATTTTCGATTTCGTATTGATTGATTTGTTTTTTAAATAAATTACTCATTGTACTTTTAGAGTAGTTGTCACACGTCTTAACGAACACCAAATATGAATATAGCCGCAAGCGGCGACAACAGGATTAACAGCAAGTTCAGTACAAAGATAAACATGTCAGGAATGAGTCCTGAAAATTTCATTTATTTATCTTTATGCATCAAGCTTTTGGAGCATTTTAAAGGAGAAGATTCGCTAAATCCAAGGGGTCCGGAAATTCTAAAAAGCACAAAAAATCAAAATGGCGACGAAACCACGTGACCTACAACTTTGTCACGATTGACTTTTTTGCTAAGAAAGTCATTGTCCACCTCTATGTAAAATTTCAAGTCTCTAGGTGCATTTTGAAAAAATTGCCCATGTTAATTTTTTTCACCCTTACGTTCGGTCATCTTTGGCTCTATTTTGTCATCGCAAATGACTGTTCGCGATCGATGTTTTGATAGATACCTAATGTATACAACACTGTCTAACATTCCTGAAAAATTTGCATAATTCTGAGTCGAACTTTTTGAGTTATCTGCGCTTGAAAATTCGATTTTTTAGAACATGTGAAATTTTGAAAGGATGCTGCGACAAAAGTATTTAGAATTTCTTAATTCTAAAACAAACTTGTTAAAGGCCAATGCCTTAGCTACATCATGTGTAAATTTCATATATATCTAGTATCATTAGTAGCGGCGACAAAAGGATTCAGCTGCAGTCATAACATCAACAAAGTATTAAAGGACCAGATACTCAAACGATTTTTACTAAATGAACTTACATGTAAAATCATGAATATCAAAGCAGGCTCAAAGCAAGTCTAGAGCACTCAAGCGCCGCATGCTGGGTCAAGCTACAATACACAGCCAGCTTGGCCTCTGCCTGACCTCGCACAGCTGTCACTAGAAAGCACAACTGCTGGCTTAATATTGAAAACTTAACTCACCTCAAACTCAAGATCTATGCTACCTTCAAATTTGTCACAACTAAATTTAGACTTTTTTGGCTTAAAATGTCATTGCGGTTCGTTTGGTACTCAGGAGCCTTTTTAGCATTTTTCTTTTTGTTTAGACCTGTTTTTCTATCGATTTTGATCACAAATTCTGAACGCAATTGACTGTTTGTGAGCAATGTTTTGATATATTCCTATTGTATGTATATTTGTCTTAAAATCCTGAAAAAAATTCATAATTCTGAGTCTGACTTTTTGAGTTATCGCCCTTTGAAAATGACACCTTGTACTAAGTCACCCAACTTTGAACGCTTATAGAAAAAAAAGTATTTGAGGTACGGTCTTCGAATTATTCAAATGTAATTCTCAATGCCTCAGCTACAAGATACCAAAGTTGCAGCACTTTGGTGCAAGTATCTTCAGAGCAGAAGATCTTCAAAGGTGCATGGGGTCCGGAAATTCTGAAAAGTTGAAAAATCCAATATGGCGGCTAAACCATGTGACCTACGACTTCGTAAGGATAGTTTTTTTTACGTAGAATTTCCTTGCGCACCCTCTCATACAAAAATTGTGAATTTTTTTGGTCACGTTTTTTATTTATCTGCATTTGAAGAAAATCATTTTTCTAAGACACAGCAAACTTTGAAGGAGTTGCTACCCATAAAATATGCATTATGCAGTATGCCTTATTCATTGCATAGATTGACATGTCAGGGGTCAGTCCTGAAAAGTTCATCAAGTTCTGCTAACGCGTTAAGCTTCAGGAGCCTTTTTAGCATTTTTTTTCTTTTTCGACATTATTTCTATCGACTTTGATCAGAAATTCTGAACGCCAATGACTGCTTGCGATCGATAATTTGATAAATTCGTATTGTCTATATATTTGTCTTACATTCCTGAAAAATTGCATAATTCTGAGTCTAACTTTTTGAGTTATCGCCCTTTGAAAATGGCACTGTGTAATAAATTTTTAGAAAATGTGAATTTTTGAAAGGATGCTGCGACAAAAGTATTTCGAATTTCTTAATTCTATAACAAACTTGTTAAAGGCCAATGACTTAGCTACATCATGTGTAAATTTCAACTATCTAGTATCATTAGTAGCCGAGTGGGGATTCACCAAGTGTGCACGGGGTCGACCTTTTGTAAAATGTGCTTAATAATCAAGATGGCGGCCAAACCACGTGACCTACGAATTTGTCATGATTTACTTTTTTCCATTATTTTTCATTGCGCATCTTTTAAAAAAAGTTTCAGGTCTCTAAGTGCATTTTGAAAAAAAAATCAATGTTAAATTTTGAATTTTGGAATCGAACTGGACCTTTAATGCTTCAACCAATCAAGCTGAAAAGCTTAACCCCGCGATTCCAGGGTAAGGTCTACACGTGTGTAAAGTTTGGTTGTATTTGCTTGAGCTGTTTTGGTTGTACCCTGGTCCAAAGTTTCTGGAAAAAGAATAATAAACACGCCAATAACAATAAGGATTCAGCTTGATAATAAAACACGCCAATAACAATAAGGATTCAGCTTGAAAAGCTGAATCCTTAAATATACGCCAAATAGATTTCACAATATCTTCCACAGTTACGTCTTCATGTATAGAATATTAAAAGTACTTGTTTTGACTACTTTAATAAACTTAAACTTAAATAATTTCCGTGTATACACATATTCATGTATTTTTTCATAGTCGTACATTTACACCATGATTATTCTGCAATGCCAGCTCATTCCAAAGCTAACAGAAATATTCATTTTCGGCCCTTTTTCCACGGCCCTTGTGACTATTTACGTTGGCCCTTTTGACTTTTTCACTCGGTCCTTTTGACCTCTCTTATCGGCCTTTTCATCCTTCGGCCCATTTGACCAGATCCCATCCCCATTTTGCCTGCTGCACACAGTGTTTATCCAGAAAGAGCAGATCTCCATGACATGTGCAGTGAACTACGTTTCTGGGCCGATGTAGTCACGTGTCGCTCTCACCGCTGTCGAAAAGGCCTACTGTACAGTGGCCGGTTGTCAACAATACGCTTCCTTGTCTCGCGTCAGTAACTGGCACCTTCTTATAAATAGTATATACGTGAGTACAATTCTTACGTCATTGATTAGGGGTTAATGTCAGCAAATGTTGCGCACAATGCATTTCTTAATTAATTATAGTTCTCGATTGAAACTTCAAAGTTTGAAAATAATCTCTGCAGCGGCCTACATTAAGAACTTCAACCTTTGAACTCAGCTAAAGCCGGTCAAAGTTCGCATCTCGCAAACTATAATTAACTTAGAGTTAGATATACAACACTCCTGACAGGAACTATCATAAATTTAGATACACAACACCCCTTGCAGTAACTATCATAAATTTAGATATACAACACCCCTTGCAGTAACTATCATAAATTTAGATATACAACACCCCTTGCAGTAACTATCATAAATTTAGATATACAACACCCCTTGCAGTAACTATCATAAATTTAGATATACAACACCCCTTGCAGTAACTATCATAAACTTAGTTATACAACACCCCTTGCAGTAACTATCATAAATTTAGATATACAACACCCCTTGCAGTAACTATCATAAATTTAGATATACAACACCCCTTGCAGTAACTATCATAAATTTAGATATACAACACCCCTTGCAGTAACTATCATAAATTTAGATATACAACACCCCTTGCAGTAACTATCATAAATTTAGATATACAACACCCCTTGCAGTAACTATCATAAATTTAGATATGTATACAACACCCCTTGCAGTAACTATCATAAACTTAGTTGGTACCAGTCAAATTGCCCCACCTACAAATTGCCCCATGGCCAGTCATTTTGGTCAAATTGCCCAAGTCATTTCGGTCAAATTGCCCCAGACTTTTGGTCAAATTTGCCCCACATTTAGTCAAATTGCCCCACATTTAGTCAAATTGCCCCAATATTTTTTAAAGTATCATTTTTGCACAATTATGCACTTGTTATACGTCAAGATATTATATTTTATCAAAATTGATATTGTTTTTTCATCAGAAAGATACTGCGAAGTTCTGTTTATCTAGTTGTTGCATAATTATGTACTGTAATGTACATTATGCATTGTCATTGGTCTTTATTTCTTGAAAGGTCTCTGACATATTATCTTGGAAGAAAGAAAAATCTTGAGATATTTTTTCATTCAAGATTGTTTGGTACAGGCCTATAGGCACATGAACAGTCTGCAAAATATACCAATGTTCTGACTACACAATGCCATAGAAGTTGACATTTTTCGAAGGAAACTTTTAAACGACCAGTTGAATCCATTTTTTACCAGGTGTTTGATAAAAGGTAATGGCTTTTAATATATGTTGATGTAGGTGATAGCATCAAGAACAATGTTACACATGTTGTTTTGCTATGATAGGAACGTAAATAGAAGAATTAATTGAATAAGTTCAAAATATTTTACATATTTGTATCTTAAATTGTATGTGGTATGTTCTGTTAACTTATAATTGAATTTTTTCTGAAGCAAAATTATTAAACTGTTTACAAAATCAACAAGAATTGCCTCATTTTAACTTTGGTTATCTTTTAGAGGATTATCTGCAAATTGCCTCAAGGCGAAACTGTGTTTAACGAGCTGTAACATTAATAGAATTAGCAATCCTATTTTTGTCTTTCTCTCCAGAACCAAAAGGGGTAAAAAGCTGAAATTGAATGTACAGACTCCTTGTCAAGTGAGGATTAACATTAATAACTTTCGTGACCTTGGAAACCCAGTGGCCCTACTGTAACATTTTTTCATCTTCTTCTCTAGATGTACAAGGCATAGAATGATAAAATGTTGTGTAGGTAATGGGGATTCTAAAGAAATGGTATATTTGGTGACCTTGTAGCCCCTAGGTAGGGGGGACCCACATGAGCTACAGAGCTAATGGTTCTAATTAGCAGCCCCGACCACCGCCACAGCCGCCGCACTCGTACTAATGGCTATAACTTTTCCCACTAAGCTTTCAAGAACTCTTATTCTTGACTTACTGCATATACCTGGGAGGAACTATTTGACATGTTCACTTTCATGGTCAAAGGTCAAGATCACGAGTTATGAAATCACTGTAAGAATTCTGTGTAAACACGTTAACTTGAAATTTGTGTGTGCAATGAAGCTGTTACTATATATATATGTATCATTCAAATTGAGACGTCAACAATTCTTTCCAATTAATGATGTTTATTGGCGTGACGTGATATTATATGATGTGACGAGATGAGATGATTGACTGAAAAGTATACAAAATTATTGTTCAGTCAATTGAAATATAACACTAGAGATAATCTACACAGACAGGTGTTTACAATGCTACATAATTTAGTTACTTAAATGATGAGCATATTGAATCAGAATTCTTTAAATAGATAACATTTGAGTATGATATTATGCAGGTAAAGTTACAATTATTGCCTATGAAAAGCCTATGACCAAAGTGAAGAGATACACATGTTCTCATAAAAAGGGTTTATAGATACCGGGTATATTGAAATACCAAGCTTACATGAGCGAATCATTCATAAAATGATTGATAGATGCCTATTTAGGCCTTCACACACCGGCCCCTTAATTGTGTTTTATCAAGCTTAACACAATTATCAAATCAATTATTATCAATTATATAATCAGTATTCTTTAAACTAGAAAAATGAAGAATTGAGTGTCTTAGTCATTTTCGGGCAAAAGGCACAGTTTGTTCAATGGACGAAGGTACCGGTAGACCCCGGATTTGATTTGGAGCTTCACGATGCGCACAAGACCTCGTTTGTCCATAATGGCCTCGAGCACTCTGCCTAGACACCAGGCATTTCTTGGACTATTGTCCATCACAATCACCATGTTTCGCTGAACGGTATTCCCCTTTTGCTTCTTTTGCAGCAATGGGAGATACTCTAGAGTCCTGCGGGCAGTGATCTTCTCCAGAAGAGATCTGTCAGGTACTGCAGCTGTCGCCATCTTCTTTTGCAGTAGCTGTCTTCCTTGCTGAATACTCCGGGTGGAGCTTGTTCACCGCCTCTGAACAGAAGCAGATGATTGGGGGTGAGAACATCCAAGTCGTTGGGACTGTTTGGCATTTCAGATATGGGTCGGCCATTTAGAATCCCTTCTATTTCACAGAAAAGGGTATTTAGTCCCTCATCATCAAGTCTGATTGATTGGCTGTGAAGAAGAGAGTACATGACTTTCCGAACCAATCTGATTAGTCGTTCCCATACCCCTCCGAAGTTTGATGCAGTAGGAGGATTGAATTCCCACTTGATATTGTGCTTCAGAAGAGCACCTTGAATTTTTGCCGAGTCTAGGTTTGTCACCTGTTCACGTAGTTCACGCTGGGCACCAACAAAGTTAGTGCCGTTGTCAGACCTCATATATTTGACAGGTCCCCTACGAGCGATGAACCTTCTGATCACACATAAGCAAGAGTCAGTGTCGACACTTGCATCTACTTCCAAAAGTATCGCTCAAACAGTTATAACATGTGAAGATGACTCCCCATCCCTTGACGGAACTCCTTCCTCGCTTGACCTCAAAGGGTCCGAAATAATCTACTCCAACCTTTGAGAATGGGGGGTTTATGTTCACTCTTTCTGCCGGGAGACTAGCCATTTTCTGGGTGTTTGGAGTACTTTGATACTTCTTGCATGTGACACACTAAGAAAGCATGGTCTTGATGAGTGACTTCGAGTTGAGGATCCAATATGATTGTCTCACATGTGCAAGGATCGCATTCTTGCCAAGATGTCCTACCAGTCTATGAGCATCTTCGAGGATGAGTTGAGAGATTGGAGACTCTTTGGGAAGAATAATTGGATGCTTAGCTTTAGTTGGTAGGTCAGATCTTTCGACGTCCACCAACTCTCAGGAGTCCATCTGATACGAAAGGATCTAGTTTTAAAAGCCTAGAAGACTTACTGATTTTTCCTTTTCCTTGCAAAGTTTTTATTTCACTTGAGAAGTGTTCTGCTTGCACGTACCGCACAAGTGCCGTTTCGGCTCTTTCTTATTTCACTTGAGAAGTGTTCTGCTTGCACGTACCGCACAAGTGCCGTTTCGGCTCTTTCCAGGTCAGAGACTGACAGAACCTTCTTGAACCTTTTAGGTTTGACCTTTTCATTAAGTTCTGGCTGCTTTCTTTTCTGTGCCGAGTCAAGCAAGTTGTTGCGTGCTATCAACAGCCAAGCAGTGACTTTCTTCAGCGTCATCCAGTTGGAGAAGCGTTCAAATAATCTATCCATGATGGTTGTTCTGCAGATGCCAGTGAAAACATGTTTCACTTCAGGATCCTCATGCTCCCATTTATCTTCGGTCTTCCATAGGAAGTCTGGTCCATTCAACCACTGCTTTGTCTGAAGCAGCGACGTCATTGTCAATCCTCTTGAAGCGTGATCTGCAGGGTTCTGTAGGGTGTTCACATAGTGCCATTGATCTGCAGGGTTCTGTAGGGTGTTCACATAGTGCCATTGATCTGCAGGGTTCTGTAGGGTGTTCACATAGTGCCATTGATCTGCAGGGTTCTGTAGGGTGTTCACATAGTGCCATTGAGCATTTGTTGATGCTTCGTGGATGACTTCAATCCGGTTTGCAACGAAAGTGTGAAATCTGCATCTTTCGTTGGCAAGATACCTGCGAACACTCATGCTGTCTCAGTCCAATAAAAGATCTTGTCAATTTTCAGTCAAGTTCTCTCAGAAACATTGAGTTGATTCTCACTAGAGCAGTTGCTGCAGTTAGTTCTAAATATGGAATGGTCACTTTCTTTAGCGGTGTTACCCTGGCCTTTTCATCGTACCGTATCCAGTTTCACTAGCATCGGCAAAGTGGTGCAACTGACATGAGGTCACGTTTGTGAAGTTGTTTGGCTTGAAGTATCTTTTAATGTTCAGGTTCTCTAAGAGATGCAATTCAGACACCCACTTGTTCCACTTTCTCATGTTTGTTCCCCCTATTTCGTCATCCCAACCAACACCAGTCCTACACAGTTCCTGTCATCGACATAGAAATTCCTTCTAACGCTGTCGCTGATTTCTGGTTTGAAGCTGCCTTCATTGACCAAAGCTGTCTCCCTCAGGGCATAGTTGGCGCAACTCGGTGATGAGATTGCCCCGAACAAGTGGACCTTCATTCTGTGGATTTCAGGTTTCTGGTTAATGTCGCCTTCCGGCCACCATAGGAATCTGAGAAAGTCACAGTCATTTTGGTTCACACGTACCTGGTGATACATGGCCTCTATATCATCCATAATCCCAATTTTTGCCTGTCTGAATCGGAGGAGGACTCCCAATAGTTTATTGGTCAGGTCCGGCCCCTGTAGCAAGACTGAGTTAAGTGCAGTTCCGAGGTAGGTTGCTAAGCAATCAAAAACCACTCTTAGCTTTCCAGGTTTTCTTGGGTTTTCTGGTACACCCCATGGTGAGGCAGGTACCACACACGTCCAAGGTTTCCAGGCAAGTCAGGTTCGGGTACCTGTTCTGCATGCCCTCTTTTCAATAGTTTGGTCATGAACTCTTGGTAGTCAACCTTGAATTCAGGATTCCTGATCATCTTGTGTCTCAGGGAACTCAGACGCTTAACGGCTTGAGGATGGTTATTTGGCATACAGGTGTCCTTGTTTCTGAATGGTAGTTCCATAACATAATGTCCTTCAGAAAGTTGAATTGAAGCTCCAATTTGTTGAAGAAACCTTTTGTCTTCAATGGAGTTCTCCCTTTGGTCGTCAATTATTCTTTCTGGAAATTCTAGGTTGTCATGTCTACGCATCAATTTGTCTAGCTCTTCATCACGGATGATGGATACATTTGCCCTGTTAACTGTCAATTGAAGATTAGGGTTATTTGGGTTAGGTGTTCTTACAACATTCCAGAGAATCCAGCCGAGTAGACTCTGTGTAGCATGTGGAGATCCTCTTGGTCCAGTATGTACCTGAATTGGTGTGTATGCGTCAGGAATGTTGTTGCCAATAAGTATTCCAACTTTGGAGTTTACAGATGGTACAACCACGTCTTCCAGATGTGTCCACTGCTCAACGTCTTTCATGGTTGGTATGAGGTTAGTTGAGATTGGCATGTTCTCTTTGCTATACACCCTAGGAAGATCGATTGTGTTTTTCTGCTCGAGATCACTGTTGGTGCAATCTCCATCACTGTTTGATACACTGCTGAATGCACTTGCACCTTTCACTTGTGGGTTGTCATCATTCTTCAGTGAGTTATCAAACTTCTTTGGTGTGTTGTTAGACTTCTCATTTTAAACCCAGTCATCATTGTGCATGCATGTAGGATGCCGGCGTTTGCACACTGAACATGTAGGGCCGGAATGACAGTCTCTGTTTATATGCCCATATCTCAGACATCCAAAGCACATACCCTTTGACCTCAGGAGATTTGACTTCTCTTCATATGATTGCTTGGGAAAGGAGTAGCAATTATCCACAATATGAGAAGCCGACTTGCAAAAGACACATCCTAATGGCGGTTCTGTTCCCGCAGAAGGATTGCTTGGACTGTCGGCTGCATAACTTTTGTTCTTTGTGGACATCTTTGTAGCGTAGCTCTGTTTTGGTTGTGGTCGACTTGAGAACTGCTTCGTGTTGTGACCCTTCGTGATGCCTGATCTCCTGTCTCCATCTCACGTCCATATGTAGGGTCGCACGCTTTCTTTGCTTCCATCTTTATGAAATTAACAAAGTCACTGAACTTAACCGTCTCTGAACGTTCTTTTATGTGATACACAACATTCCTCCATTTGTCTTGGAAGTGAAAAGGTAGTTTTCCAAGCAACATCTTGATGCTTTCTGGATACTGGAGCAGTTTCACAGCTTCAATCCCTCTAATGGCATATTCACACTTGCATAGAAAAATGGCGAATTCGTCGAGAGCACTTGGACTGTCAACTTTGATGTTGGGCCACTTCTTAGCTCTTTCAATGAAGGCATCTGCAAGCACATCTTCTTGCCCATATCGTTCCTCAAGTTCAGCTATGGCAGCGGGATAACCGATCTTTGCGTCGAGGTAGGCAAATCCATTTATGATTTGGTGAGGTTTTCCACTTGTAAACTGCATCAAATAGTTCAGCTTTTCATCAACATCATCTGTGTTGTTGACAATCTTCATCTTGAACTGTCTCATAAATTTGCAATAATCAAGGGGGTCACCATCAAACTTGGATATGTCAGGCACTGGTCTGCAAAGTTGACAACATCTGCGATGACATCAGATTGTTGTGAAGTTCTCACAGGATTGTCGATGAGGTACCTATCTTCCTCTAGAGCAATAGCTGGTCTGACAGGTTGTGGCACTGGCACATATGGTTTGGCAGTAGCACTGAGGATATGGGGTTTATCATTTGCTTTTGCAGATGCAGGTACAAGTTGTGGTGTGAAAGCATTCACCTTTTCATCTAACACAGGTGCCTTAGCATCGTCAACAATTTGCTCCCTTTGCACCTGTTCATCTTTTCCAAGGCAGCAATGGCATTTGTCGTGGCACTTGAAATTTCCATTTCAGTTTTCAATTTCAACTCACGTTCTCTCATTGTTAGAGCCAATTTTTCCATTTCAATTTCTGTCTGTTTCTCTAAGGCTTTAAGATGAGCATGAATTTCTGCTTTCCTTTTCTGTTCTTTCAGCTTAGCAGATAACAGCGATGATGATCTACTCTTTCTTGATGCAACTGAGCTCTCCTTTATCGATCCAATCTGACAAGCACTGTCCTTTGGAGTGACATTTGAGTTTTGTAGAACCAAAGCTTCAATTTTGCATTTGTACATGTTCAGCAAATCCAGTTTGTCTTGGTAGAGAAAGTCATCATCAGGAACTTGTCTGTATGTCTCTATGAATTCTTCATACAGTGTCAACCAATCACTATGACGTTTGGTTATCTTGCTTTGTTCGCAATTATGTTCAATAGACAGATACTGAGTTTTCAGTTGTTTAAACAATGTCTTTAATCTTTGCACTTTCATGTCAATACTGTAGGCTAAACCCTTTTCAGTCTGGAACTTGGTCCGCTTACTCATTTCAGCATTTGGTTCTTCAATTTGTGCTTCTGCTTGCTCTTCTATTTGTTCTTCATTTTTAGTTTTTAGTGTTTTCTTCGATATATCTCTATTGTCCTCCATCTTTATGGTCAATAAGTCAATGCATGTATCATTCAAATTGAGACGTCAACAATTCTTTCCAATTAATGATGGTTATTGGCGTGACGTGATATTATATGATGTGATGAGATGAGATGATTGACTGAAAAGTATACAAAAACATTGTTCAGTCAATTGAAATATAACACTAGAGATAATCTACACAGACAGGTGTTTACAATGCTACATAATTTAGTTACTTAAATGATGAGCATATTGAATCAGAATTCTTTAAATCGATAACATTTGAGTATGATTTTATGCAGGTAAAGTTACAATTATTGCCTATGAAAAGCCTATGACCAAAGTGAAGAGATACACATGTTCTCATAAAAAGGGTTAGATATATTGAAATACCTAGCTTACATGTGGAGATTTAGGCATAGACAAATAAACTAAGCAATGGGGAACCCCGATGTACTAATCCGCTAGGTGGCGCGTCGAAATTTCCGTCCCGGAAGTGTCGCTAACGTAATCAAACAACATGGCGAGCAAAGTTTTGACGGTCGAAAATTCAAGAATAACATCGGTCTAGGAGGGATACAACACATGCCAGCGATATCAGGTATGATAATCAAATACATTTATCACGTGTGTGAGTACTCGGAGCTGACATTGTGTTGTCGACTGATGAAAACTCAATGAACGATACTAGTACTTTAGCCTAGGCATCGACTGACTGCATGCCGTGTACAGAAGCCGTGATAGGCCTTTTATGAAATTGTAGTATTAACTTAATGTGACAGTAGATTTTTTTTATATGACAACTTCATTTAAATTTCCGCGGTTCTTAATTTCGAAATTCTCTTTTGATTGTTGAAAATAGCAAAATATCAATAATAAAACCACATGGTGCATGTTACGGTATCTATTTATAGATCATGCTGTTAGCGCAAACGCATCGGCCTAGCTAACCACTTCCTAACACATGTGGCCGCCATGACTGTAACCTAAGAAGATTAAAACATCTGTCATCCGAACTATCTCGGGTTTGTCAAGTTTATGTAATGGAAACATGGTGTCAGAAGTAGTGAACGGTTACCACGCTCTTCCGTGACCAACCTTACGAACTTTCAGTGTCAAATTGAAGTGGTTTTGTGACATTCTTCATTTCACGAACAAACTTGATTCGTCTGCTTTTGATTCAATGATTGTTTACCGGCTAACTTTCATTACTTGAAACAATGATTTGTTACGGACATACTATATAACAAAAACACTTCATGACTTTGAACACGATTTTCATAACGTCTTGATTATGATAATCATCTTTAGTGCAGCGTAGTGTGATTTTTACAACAATATCACTTACGTTTGAACTTGATGGCACACCGTCTTGATTGAAATCACTAACATTACAACTTTAGTCAGTGACAAACCAAAGGATATTGATATATTTCAATACTATATTTTATCAATATGGCTTCTAGAGATGCTGAAGAAGTTTTGCCTCTACCTGTGGATGTACCTATTACTCCATTTCAAAGCAATATTCCTTCCCCACCAAAACTTGAACTGAAAGGCAATTTATCTCAAAACTGGAAAAGGTGGCGACAAGTATGGGATTCATTTGAGATCATGGCTAGGATTGATCCTACTTATCACAAATATAGACTTGCTTCTTTCATCACCTACATAGGCCCAGAGGCTTTAGACATTTTCAATGGGCTCCCTTTTGAAACTCAAGGTGACAGGAAAGATATGAATAAAGTCTTAGAATTAATGGAGAAACATTGTCTTGGTGAGACAAATGTTATCTACGAACGTTATATATTTAATAACAGAAATCAGCTTGAAAGTGAAAGTATTGATACATACTCCAACCACTTGAGAACTCTATCAGCTTCATGTAACTTTCAAGCACTCCAGGATGAGTTGATCCGTGATCGCATTGTGTGTGGTATCAGGGACACTGGAACACGAAGGAATTTGTTGCAGGAACCAAGATTGACTCTTAAGAAGTGCATAGACATATGTCGGGCAACCGAATCGACTTCAGCTCAAGTCAAAGCAATGAGTAAGGAGGAAATTCATGCAGTACACAAGCATACTTCTAAGTACAAACATCCCCACAAGTCACATGGCAACAAACCTCAAAAGAAACAGACTTTTGAGTATGAAAAGCATAATGATAAGCAGTTGAAACACAAGTGCAAGTACTGTGGAGGAAAGCATCCACCTCAGCGGATAAAGTGTCCTGCATACGGTGAAAAATGCAGCAACTGTGGCAATCTTTCACACTTTGCTTCAGTGTGTCGATTGCGGAAGAAATCCAAAGTACATGCAGTTACAGATGAATGTTTTTCAGACTCAGAGGAAGAGCTGCTCATCATAGACTCTGATGAAACTGTGCATTCTGTAACAGAGGGATATCCTGTCAAGATTTTCACAACTCTGGAAATTGACTCTAAGCTGGTGAAGTTTCAAGTCGATTCAGGGGCCACCTTGCAACATCATCTCGCAAAGGGACCTTCCTAAATCTGTCAAGCTACAACCTAGTCATGTGAACCTTAGAATGTACAATGGCAGTAAACTTGAATCCCTTGGCACCACAACACTTCATCTAAGAAATCCTAAGAACTCAAAAAAGTATCGTGGAACATTTGTAGTTGTGCCAGAGGAGCGAGTACCTTTAATCGGCTCAAAGTCTGCACAACAGATGAACTTCATTAAGGTGCTTCATGAGAACTTGTTCAGTGTGACAGACTCTGTATCAGAATCAGAAACTTTTGCTGTACAATCAACACAACCTCTCACAAAGGACAGCATTGTGCAATAATTTGCAGATGTTTTCCAGAACACTCCAGGGAAGCTGGAAGGAAAGCAAAAGTTAGAAATTGATCCAAGTGTCACACCAGTCAAACAACCTCTCCGCAGAATTCCTCATGCACTTAAGAAGAACTTGAAGCAGGAATTGGAGAAATTGGAGCAGTTAGGAGTAGTTGCTCCTGTTGATACTCCCACAGATTGGGTGTCCAGTCTTCTAGTCGTGAAGAAACCTTCAGGTCGCTTGAGAATTTGTATAGACCCGAAGCCTCTTAATAAGGCACTCAAACGATGCCATTATCCGCTCCCTGTCATGGATGACATTCTGCCTGAGATTGCGGATGCCAAAGTGTTCTCAAAATGTGACCTCAAAGATGGTTTCTGGCATGTTGTGCTAGATGAGGACTCAAGTTATCTCACCACGTTTGGCACCCCATTTGGCCGATATCGTTGGCTCAGACTCCCTTTCAGTATATCACCAGCTCCAGAAATTTTCCAACAAAGACTTGACCAGGCTCTACAGGATTTACCTGGCACTTTCCGAGTAGCAGATGACATTTTGATCACTGGTGAAGGCCAAACCACTGAGCAGGCGATAGAAAACCATGACAAAGCTTCGTTCAGCTGATGCAATGATGCAGAGAGAAAGGTATTCATCTGAATCCAGCCAAACTCGAACTCAGACGTACTGAAGTCTCCTACATAGGACATCAGTTGACCGCAGAAGGTTTGAAACCTGATCCTAGTAAAGTGCAAGCCATTCTTCAGATGCCAAAACCAGTGGACGTTAAAGGTGTTCAACGTGTGATTGGCATGGTGAACTATCTCTCCAAGTTCATGGAAAACTTATCAGATATGTGCGAGCCTTCAGCCAACTGACGAGAAAGGGCAATGCATGGAATTGGGATCACGAGCACGATGCAGCTTTTGAATCTATCCAGAGAGCAGTAACACAGACACCTGTTCTCAAATACTTCAACTGCAAAGAAGATGTCACTCTCCAATGTGATGCCTCCGATACCGGATTAGGTGCTACACTCCTCCAAGGTGGCCAGCCTGTAGCCTATGCAAGTAGAGCGCTCACCTTGACTGAGAGAAACTATGCTCAAATCGAGAAGGAGTTGTTGAGCATCTACTTTGGCTTCACAAGATTCAACCAGTATTTGTATAGACGTCAAGTGTCTGTAGAGTCCGACCATAAGCCTCTAGAGACAATCCATAAGAAACCCTTAGTCACTGCTCCCAAACGACTGCAACGTATGCTTCTCGCCTTGCAGAAGTATGACTACACAATAACCTACAAGCAGGGCAAGGAGATGTTCCTTGCTGATACCCTGTCTCGTGCCTACCTCAACGAGACAGTGAGAACCAAAGATGTGGAAATGGAGACGGAAGAAATCCACATGGCTGACTACCTACCGGTGTCAAGTACCACACTTGGCATGATTCAGGAAGGAACCACAGCAGATGACACACTCCAAACCGTCGCCAAACTGATTCAGTCCGGATGGCCAAGTTCAAAGTCTGACATTCCGAATTTGGCACTACCCTACTACCATTATCGAGATGAACTATCAGTTCAGGATGGTGTTGTATTCCGAGGAACCAGATGTGTTATCCCCAAACAGTTACGAGCAGACATTCTCAAACGTCTACACAATGCACACAGTGGAATTGAGTCTAGCAGACGCAGGGCTCGTGATTGTGTGTTTTGGCCTAACATGAATGCGGAGATCAAAGACTACATCTCCAAGTGTGACGTTTGTCAAACATTTGAGAGGAAACAACCCAAAGAAACTCTCATTCCTCATGATATCCCTGATAGGCCATGGTCCAAGCTAGGTATTGACCTGTTCACATGTAACCAGAAAGAATACATGGTAGTGACAGACTATTTCAGTGATTTTTTTGAAGTCGATCAGATCTCTGACAAAACTGGCAAACAAGTGATTCAGAAGTTGAAAAGTCATCTTGCTAGACATGGAATACCAGACACAATAGTCTCTGATAATGGCCCACCATTCAACTCTCAAGAATTCAGAGAACATGCCTTGAAGTACGAGTTCGAACATATCACTAGCTCACCTGGCTACCCTCAGTCCAATGGGAAAGCGGAGTCAGCGGTGAAATCAGCGAAGAGACTGATCAGGAAAGCAGCCAAGTCCAACTCTGATCCCTACCTTGGTTTGCTAGACATACGCAACACACCCACTGAAGGAATGTCCACTTCACCAGCACAACGTCTTTTCAACAGACGAACAAAGACACTCCTACCAACAGCCAAACAGTTGTTGCAACCTCAACTAGCAACTAGGACCATGTTCGAGAAACAGCAAAAAGTAAATCATCAGGCCAAATACTACAACCGGAACACCATTGACCTCACACCACTGCATGAAGGCGACTCTGTGAGAATACAACCAGATAGACTGGGTGATACTGAGTGGAAGAAAGGGACTGTAAATAAGCAAGTGCATATCAGATCATATGATGTTACCCTAGACAATGGCGCAGTACTCAGAAGAAATCGTCGTCACTTGAAACAGGTGCCAGAACCAACCCTAACCAGTGTACCTGTCTCCAGATCAGCAGAACCCGTGCTTCCAGAGCAACATAACCATCCTTCATCCCCTATCAGACCATAGCCACCAACTCCACCTGTGGTCAGTAGTGAATCGGACACTGTCAAACCCAATCTGAGACGAAGTGACCGAGCAACCAAACCACCAGCCTACCTGAAGGACTTTGTCGCGATCTAACCATATGGACTGTAATTGTGTTGTGTTAACGTTTCATAATCACCTAGGATTTTATTGCTAAGCAAAGATTCAAAGACATTTAAAGTTTTAGCAGATAGCTTATGGACTTTATTTCAAACTTAATTCATTAATACATTTTCTTGTTTGATAATTTCTTTAATCTCTATAAAAGAAGGGATGTTACGGTATCTATTTATAGATCATGCTGTTAGCGCAAACGCATCGGCCTAGCTAACCACTTCCTAACACATGTGGCCGCCATGACTGTAACCTAAGAAGATTAAAACATCTGTCATCCGAACTATCTCGGGTTTGTCAAGTTTATGTAATGGAAACAGTGCAGTTTCTAAATTGTGTGTCCTAATCTATTTTTATCAGAAATTATTGACAGAAATAAAATTTGATAATTAAAATCCATTCTACCTTCTTCTTGGTGAAGAAATCTAGAATGTTAATGTCCTAAATTCTAAAATAATTAAGATATTTTAATATCAAAAATACAGTTCTCTCAAATTTAGAAATTATTTTCAATTTATTTTGAGCTTAATTACTTCTATTGATCTCCATGTGAGGAGGAATCTATTCAAAGTGAATCTTAAATATATGTTGGTATTTTATTTATGACCATTTATTCATTTACTATTTAGTATTTGTTCACACAGGGTTTTAATTTTTTGATAGCCAAATGATAAGAATTTCTTGCGTTGAAATTATAATTTTACTAGCAAATCCAAATAGTTAAATATTAAATCCAAATTGAAATTTGACAAGTCGAATAAAATCTCTTTATCCGCAAATTAATTCTTGTCAAAATGATATCTACAATGAAGAATAATATGACACTTATAAGTTTCATTTTTTTTTTACAAATCAAATATTTTATAATTTCACTCATTCCTTCAACATATCTTTTTTGGTTTATTTCAATAAATACAAAATAATTTCATGGGGGATTTACTTTTTATTTTAAATCTCAGGATATGATAATTGATAATAGGGGTTGTTGTGTCTAATTGAAATGTAAGGTTAAATTCCTCTGTGCTGCTTTTGTGTTTCATTATGAAAACAACCTTGCTCATTAAATAAAGGCACCTCGCTAGATTATATTTTCCTATGTGTCTACATAAACAAATCCATGGACTCCATCAATTTAGATGCTGACCAGTACATTTCATAACAAATTAAGTATTTTTTTCTGAGGTCAATTTTTTCAGGCACTTTCTTGCAGGTTTTTAATGAATACCCAAATCATGGAAATATGCTATCATAAATTAAAAATTTATCTCTATTTTTATATACGTATCTCCAATAAAAAAATCTTTTGAATTTATTAAAATCTTGTAAAGGTCCCAGATTGTTTTATGTTACACTGATTTCTAATCCTGAGATACCTAAAGTTTGCTTTAAGTGGCAAACTTCTTTTCCGGAAATGAATTTTAATTTGAGTAGTATATCTATGAATTTAAAGGGCTTGGTTTAAATCTGTTAAACTCCTTTCAATACAAGTCAATACAAGTGTTTACATCAAAAAGGAACTTTTGAAACAAAACATGTTTACAATTTATGTTGCTGTTTTTGCTATAAGATGAATGGAAGAATTTTCATGTTTATTGGGATTGCAGAGAAATGCAATCATTCTGGAATGATCTTGAAATTTGGATTAATAACCATAATATAATATACAATTGACATAACAAAATTTGGTTTTGAACTATCTATAATGACAAACTATTGAATAGTATCTGCAGCAAAAAAATATTAATCCATGTTTATAAAGCAGCAGATTTCAAGTCCTGCAAGATAAAAAATTATTTAGAAAGAAATTTTCTACTAGAAATATTTATTGCAACTTGAACCAGTAAACTGAACAAACATGAGAAAAAATAGTCATCCGTATTTATACCAAATATGTAATTGTAACACAACTTGAATATTCATTTGTAGTGTTGGATATTATTTGCATGAACTTCTAAATGTTGAAATATTGTATTAATGTATGAAAATGTGCTTTTGGGAACATGATTTTTGTGTGGATTTTTTAAAGAAAACATAAGCCTTGAATTGTTACACCTTTTTACACACATGGCACATATCATTCTTCACCAAATTATTTATTTCAATATTGAAGACCCAAAGTGAATATAAGTCACTTATAATGTGTTTGGTGGTTTTTTTCTTAAATTTATTTGATCTTCCATTCTAATGCTCATTAATCTTGATATTTATATAAGTAGAATATACGGTAAGTGAATTTTGGCTCATTTTATATTAGGTCTTATCATCTGTACATGCGATACAGACTCTTGTGTTGTGTTTCAGATCCATCTTCAGTTCTTCACCCTCCTGGCTTCTGTCAGCATCATGTAGCAGCAGATTATTGACCACATGCCACCAACAGATATCACATGTGTGTAATTCCAGTTTTAAAGATAAAAAATAAATTTAAATTTCTGAAAATGTGTTGGATGATTTTTTTAAATATATGATCTTATGTAGTATTTCACATGCAAACTGCCAAATCATAGATGAGTGAATGTTTATAAAGTTCCAGAACTGTAAATCTACAACTGTAACATTGATATGAGATATAAGATTAGGCAGGCATCATGGGTTCATGTTATCTTTGAAAGAAGTTTTACAATCAAAACAATGTCATGTCAAATTATAAGAGATTGCTAAACTAAACATGAAGTCAGACAATTTTGATTTAATTGCAGTTATGATATATTGTGTTCCACAAAACATTTGATTCCCCCCAATGCAGGTACAATTGACCCACTGTTGATAAATTCAGTTAAAACAATTCCTATTTACATTTAGTTAAGTTGACAAATTTGAAAAAGGGCAAACTGACAAATGTGTATGTTCTTCTAAAAATTGATATGCAATATTATAGTTTTGATAAAAGGTTATGTAAACAAGTTAGAATGATAGGAAATTAATGCAATGTAAGCATTAGACAAATTGATAATGACAGCATATATTCCATTACTTAGGCAATTAGTTGATTTACACTGACAGGAAACAAAGCTACTGATCATATATTTTCATATGTTTACAAAACGTCAGTAGAAAATCTTCATTTGACATCAGTGTTCAGTGTTCAGTGTTCAGAGGTTGAAGTACAGTCCTTGACTAACAACAGAATTTCGTCACTGAAACCAAACAGCTCTGTATCCAAGTCAAACCAATATTGTTTTTAAAAAGAGGCAAGTAATTGATGTTTTGATGAATTATTTTGAATATTTTGATGATTCGTCAGTGATTTTTTTTATATAAATTATTTAAAATTATTTTATTTAGTCTATTCACAGAGAAAATGATCCCCCCTGTGGCCCATTTTGCACATTGGATAAAAATAGCCCATTTAAATTTAAAAGGCAATGACCCATTTTAAATTCACCAGATTACTTTAAAATCTGAAATTTGGTATTGTCTTTCTCAATCCCTGCATCTCCCTATTCCTATACTTCATTCAGATATGGCCAGCAGTCCCAGCACTTTTAATTACTATAATTATAAGCAGTATATTTTCCGAAAGTCTTTTCACTACTTGAAATATCTGACACATCATTTGACATCATTCAGTACGTGACAACATTTACTCACGGAAAACAAGGAAATGATTATTTTTTGAAACTCGGACACTGTACATAGCACTCTCGGTTTGGTACGGCATTTCTATTTCCAGGGTTAATTATTGTCATGCTAATACGGAACAAAGTAACATGTCTAGATTTTTAAAACAATTAATCATTATAACTTTATAACAAAACAATGAATGTCGTTTTCGTTTTTGATCGACGGCAAACTCAATACTCATTTTACTTCCGGGTTCGGAATATTCGTGCCCTCGATTTACGATTATCATATTAATCATGAAATTGTTTAATTACTTTAATTTTATCAAAAATATTTCGAAAACATATTAAGTCGCTATTTAACTCGAAATATCATCTTAACATAATCATTATGCACAAAATTGGGCACCAAAAACAAAACACGTCACTGCATATCAAGGCATTTTGACGGCACCAGGGACATACGGAGCTATCAACAAGGACGGAAATTCCGCAGCGCCACCTATGACGCTGTTTCGTATCAGGGTTCCCCATTACCTGATTGTTGACCTCATTTAGGGATTTAGGACATAATATTAATCTTGAGATTTCGAATTAAAACACATAGAACTGATAGAAAACAAAGCCAGTCTAAAAACCATGCTGCTTTCTGTTTGCAGCTCCTAACAGCATCCAAAGATAAAGCTGGTGCCAAGAGCACCAAAATAAATTGAGCAAAGCATTCATAAAATGATTGATAGATGCCTATTTAGGCCTTCACAATATATATATATATAATATATATCTGTATATATGAACTTTCGAGACGAAAAAACTTTGAAAAGTTTTCTGAAGACGAAACCCCCAGTTTTGAGGCTTCTTTGCTTTTGCAGTGTCCGCTAAAACTAATATAGCTATTGCTTGTTACATCAAATTTTATTACTACCATAGCGTTGAATATAGCATTGACATTTTATTACACTTTTTTTTACATTTTATATTTTCAGTGGAAGTTAATCAGAGGGTGTTTCTTTCGTCTTGAGAAGGACAGAGACAGCCAGGCAGAAAAATACTGAGACACAGCCAGGTAAGAAGGTCTTTTAGAAAGAGACCGAGACAGCCAAGAGAGAGGTCTTATAGAAAAAGAATAAGAGACAGCCAAGAAGAAAGTCTGATAGAAAGAGACAGCCGAAAAAAAAGTCTTATAGAAAGAGAGAGCCAAAAAGAAAGTCTTTTAGAACGAGACCAAGAAACAGCTAGTGTGGGTGACAGAACGAAGCTGAAAGGGACATATAAGAATGGCAAATATTGGCAAAGAATAGTTTAGACAGTTTATGATGTACAGAAATTAAAGACAACCTATTGGGATAAGAAAATATTAGAAAAGAGGCATATAGCTGACAGCTGAGGAGAGGCAGAGAGAGAGATAGAGAGAGTTGAGGTTAGAAGTAGAAAAACCTGAGGAGAAACTGTGAACAATTGAGAAGGACAGAGAAACTGTGAACAACTGATAAGGGACAGAGAAACATCTTAGGAGAAACTGTGAACAATTGAGAAGGAACAGAGAATCAACCAAGGAGAGAAAGAAACAGCTGGATAGATATGATGCGTGAGAATTTGGCTATTGTTCTTGGTTTTCTTATAGGAAACTGCTTGTATGGGAACTATTATCAAGGTGAGTGTATATGATAGAATCTTCTCATGTTTTACACACTAACCTATCCGCACATTTTTTAATTAGCATGATGGTCATTCATTTAATTCTACTGAAATTTTCACTAATAGTTCAGAAAGTGTAGTCAAAACTCTGGAATTAGAAGTTGATGCCAAAGGCAAGGGTTGATGAAGATGTTTTGTGCTGCAGAGAGTGTGGGGGGTCTGCGGGTGGTTGTGACTGGAGCATCCAGTGGTATCGGGGAGCAGCTGGCCTATGAGTGCGCTCGTGCTGGGGCTCATGTGCTCGTCACTGCTCGAAGGGAGACTGCCCTTAAGCAGGTAACATTAAATTAATAATACATAATGTGGAGCCATACCTAGAGGGTATATATAGGAGCCCCACCGGCGTGGGGCGGCAGGCAGCAGTGGCACCATTAAGCTTTCCATAAATCTTGAACATGTGAAAGTATTTACACCTCTGGGGAATTACTATGACATGTTCACTTACATGGTCAAAGGTCAAAATCACGAGTTATAAAATCACTAAAAAATTCCTTGTAAACACTATAAATTCAAAAGTTTTTGTGCTATTAAGTTCAACTTTCATATATATTTTCCCTTGAGAAGTACAAAATTTTGGAAAAGTTTTGGGTGCCAACTGTCAAAGGTCAAGGTCACATCTTCAACACCTATTGAGCAAATGGATTATTTTAATTGTTGACACTTTTATTTCATTACATTAATGTTATACTCAATGAAATGTGTTCTGTGACCTTGTAAGTCAAAGGTCAAGGTCACTAGTTATAAAAATCACACAAAAAATCCTTGTAAATAAGGTAACTTGAAAAGTTTTTCTGCTATGAAGATCTAATTTGGTATTTGGTATTTGGTAGTCTTTGGAGAAGTACAAAATATTGAAAAGGTTTCGGGTACAATCTGTCAAAGGTCAAAGTCACGACTTGAGCTTGGTGTAACAAAAATTCTATATCTTGACTAAATACACTTTTATTCATTACAGTTTTGTTATACTCAATGAAAAGTGTTCATTGATTGTGTGACCTTGAATGTCAAAGGTCAAGGTAACGAGAAAATGAGGCCTGTAGGCTGAGGCCTGGAAAGCGGAACTAGGGAGGGTGAAACCCCCAGTTTTGGCGCTGCTCTGCTTTTGCTGTGTTAGTTTCAGTTTTTTTGCAGTTTCCGCCGCCGCTTCCACACTTGTATAACTGGCTATAACTTAAAAATTTTCCACTAAGCTTTCAAGAACTTTTATTCATAACTTGCTGCTTATACCTATGCATAATGGGGAACTATTTTGACATGTTCACTTTCAATCAATGAAAAATCTTCAATGATTGTGTGACCTTGTCAAAGGTCAAGGTCATGGGTTTAAACAAATTTGAAGGTTTCGGTTTCAATTTGTCAAAAGTCAAGGTCACATCAAGGTTACGACTTAAGCATGGTATAACAAACATACACAAATATACACATATAACACACAAAAATGTTTTGTTTAAACTATTAACACATTATGTGATTGTTAATCTCAATGAAAAGTGTTCCTTGATTGTGTGACCTTGAATGTCAAAGGTCAAGGTCATGAGAAAATGACCAATTTGCAGAGGCCTGTAGAAGGCGGAACAGGAGAAGGCGAAACCCCCAGTTTCGGGGCTGCTCTGCTTTTGTGGTGTATGGCAAACGCTAATCTATTTTCATCATCTTCTCCAGAAGCATAAGGCCAAGAAACTGAAACTTTGTGTACAGACTCCTTAGTTAGGTAATGAGGATTCCAAATTGTTCATTTAGTGACCTTGTGGTCACATCTAATTAGGAGGGAACCACATTTGCCACACCCTATATCAAAATTGATATGAATCCTGATGAGCTACAAAGCCGATGGCTCTTTTCAGTTCATCTGGCCTGAAAGTCCTGATGGGCTTATGGCATGGCTTGGTGTCTGGCGTCTGTCTGTCTGTCTGTAAACTTTGTGCAATTTCGACTTCTTCTCAGAAAGCACAAGGCCCAGAAGCTCAAACTTTGTGTACATACTCTTTTACTAGTGAGGATTATAATTTATAGCTTTGTTGGCCTAATAAGGGCCTCGGGGGCCACACCCTGAAAAGCTATTTTCATCTTCTTATCCAGAAGCATATGGCCTAGAAAGCTGAAACATTGTCAACAGACTCCTAAGTTAGATAAGAAGGATTTTAGATTGTACATTTGGTGACTTTATGGCCCCTACTAAGGGGGGAAGCACATTCTAAAGCAATATTGATATGAAGCCTGATGAGCTGCAGAGCCAAAGGCTTTTTTTTTAGATTACAATGTAGTTGTCTTTGCTAACCAAGTAAAAGCATGTACATGTATCATTGAATAGGTGACGGAAAGCGTGCAAGGTAAACATTGAGAAAGAAATAGAAGGCGATATGTACAAAAGTATAGGAAAGATCATTTGTCATAGGAGATAGACTCATGCTTTCCAAGTGTGCGTGTTTGTTGCCCAAGACAGGCATGATATGAATTGATGTCATGGGACTTATGTTCATGATGTTTTTATGTCATAGTGTCTAGATTGTCACTTAAGAATAATTTGTATTTGGGAAGGTATTTAAAAAGAAAGTGTTACATGTTCTTCATATTGTTTGAGTTTAGTAAATTAATGCCTTTTTAAAAACAAGTATGTGAAAATACAAAGCTGAAACTATTTGTACAGACTCCTTGACTATTGAGGATTATAATGTTTAGCATTGGTTGCCCTGTGGCCCCCTATTTTAAGGCTGCAGGGGCCACACACTTTAAACCTATTTTTAGTTCTCCATCAGAAGCAAAAGGCCTGGAAATTTAGAATCTTGTTCAGAGACTCTGAAATCACTTGCCCTTTTCTCATTTCTACAGGTGCTCATTGTTTGTTGGCTGTGATACATTTCTCCTCATAATTGTTGCAGGTGACACAAAGGATGGTAGACATTGGTAGGCCAGATGGTCACTACAGTTACCTGGTCGCTGACATGAGCAACATGTCCTCCATCAGCAGTTTCATCCAGGTGGGCACTTTTCAGACTTAATTAAGATGTTCCTTACCTGTGCAGGATCTTCATATTGTTGATTTAACATTTGTAAACTTAGGTAAAGATAAGGCTAAATTATAATTTCATAACCATAGGTAATCTTCATTTGGGATGTTGATTTATGTTTATCTGCGTATCATCAATATAAAGATCCTGAGCTTACCTGTTCGGAACATTGGTCGAAAGTATATCTGATTCCCTGCAAGCCAATTACTTATGATCTCTGGCTTGAAGGGTATTGGATTTTCAACCTGAAAGCCCAATAAGCTAATGCGGACCTACCAAAGAACTCCTGAAGCAGTGACACGTACACATTAATGGACGATGTATCATCACAAAATAGCTATAGGCATCACACATTTATGAACAGCAACATTCAAGCGACTATGAATGGTTTAAATGCTTGTTATGTCATTATGAATATTGCGTCACAAGCCAAGCCCTTTTGCTGCCATGTTTGACATCACCGTAGGGATGTTTACATCGCGTGTTATCGGCAGTAGCGCTTTTCCTGTTTCTTACTGAAGTTTATGGGTAAGTTTTATATCATTAATTCATACTATCTACCATTATCATCAAAGTTAACCTACTTTTGATATGATTAGCCTAAACAAACACCAAATTTTAAACCAGCCTACTACTGACCATTCTCGATAATCCAGAGTTACGTTCCGATAATATCTCCACTAACCTCTAGAACCATATAAGGCTAACTTCGATTCATAAATTATCTCCCCTTAGTTGCGTTAATGTATTTTAGTAGCCAATCAGATAGGCCTTTATCAGGCAGTAAGGTTAGACGGTGTGGGTAGATACGAAATTGCAAGCTAGTTGTTTCTACACTCCTTGTTAGTTATTTCGAGAAAGATTAGTGTTAGGAAAAAGTAGGTGTAGAATAGTAGTTAGGTTAGCTTAGGACAATTCAGAATTTAAAGTTGTACAAAACGGCAGTATAGTATTATTTGGAGAGTACAGCTATTGTTTTGTAACAGCATTTTCATAATGTCTTGTTGCAGAATTACTGAGGTTTCTTGAAGCGATGCGAAGTGTATTTTAATAATATAGTGTATTTTGAAGACTTTGTGATACTTGATAGGCATGCTGTGTGCTTGTGGTACTTGATAGACATGCTGTGTGCTTGTGGTACTTGATAGACATGCTGTGGCCATCTTCACGTTGAGGTTTAGTGAGATACAGAGTTAGACGAGTTTGAGAGTGAGTTAGTCTAAGTGAGTTTGTGTAGTCTGACTCAGGTTATTTCATGAGGCGAGTTGTGTGTGAAGATAGATGTTCTATGTCTGGCCTTTGGAGAAACTGTATTATTAAACACGTTTTGAGATGGTCGAGAAAGCAAAGTTCTTAGCTTGTTCTTTTGCATAAATGCTAATAAGAATTAAGACGTTTATAGTTTTCATCAGGCATTTGTGGATCTTGCATAAGTGCTGAATTGTGTGGAAGTTGTTCTAGGTGTTCGGGCTTGTGCTATAGACATGTTTGGGTGCCATTGTTAAGCCTAATACTTATACACTCGGAAGTTATTTCCTGGTGCTCGACTCTTGGACTTCTTTGCTAGGTCGTCGCTCCTTGATGCTGCTCAGTCGCCTGTGACCTGTCAGGATTCTGAACCGTTGTCCCAATTTGTGAGATGTAACTTACCTTTGTTAACTTGAATAAACGTTTAAATATTAATTGAACTGCCTTTGTCATCCATCCCACTTCATCAACTGAAAGAACTCGGGTGTAATATTACCCGTTTGGTGATAAAGGTCATTTAACATCTTCTAAAAAATTACACAACGCAAAGTCCACTGTTGACCAACACCTAGCCAACAAATTCGTCCTATTACACTATGTTTACGACACTCGTGCCTAAATATCAGTATATCCCTTGCTTTGCTTGGGAAATACTAATATTTATCCACTCGTGTCGTAAACATAGTATGTCATGGGCACAAATATAATATTGGTATCATTAATTTGACTTCTTAAGGTCACTTATATATAAAATCATATTAGAATTTAAATAGAGAGTCTTAAGTGCGATTTAAAATGAACAAATTACAAATCTTCAAACATCGCTTCAATGTATAGTTTATTCTTTAGCAATTTTGTTTCAATCATTCATTTCCTCTATTTTGCCCCAGAACGTTGCTCTGCTCACGAAGAGTGCTTAGAAGAAACATGTGCGTCGGAGACGCTAACACTCAAGAAACGTGTTAATGTATTCAATTCATCATTCTAAGACTGAATAAAATATAGTTTATATCTTATTTCTTTTTTATGTTTACTTGTTCATTGTTGACTGGTTGGACTACCCCTGGCCCGAGAATATTATTTCTTTATATGCTATAAAAGGCACTCGATCTTCCATTTCTTTAACCTCGACACTTTAATTCTGCTGTCTAGCTCCCTTTGGTAATAGTTGCTTTTGAAATCTTTGCTCGTTAGTTGAATAAAAATACAGCTTATATTGCGCTGTACTCCAATATAAAAATGCTCGAAGCGCATGACAAAGTTATATACAAACACAGGGAGATAGAAAGAAAAGGATTAGTCGCCAAAAGCTAATCTAAAGAAATGTGTCTTCAGAGAGGTTTGTACAGTCCCTCAGATGTTGAGGTAGCTTGTTCCAGACTGTGGGTGCAGCATGCTTGAACGGTCTCTGCCCGTATGTGATGGTGTTAACTGAGGGGATGACGAGAAGACGTTTGTCCTGGGAGCGGAGAGTACGAGGAGGACGGTGAGCAAGGTATGAGGGAGCAGTTCCAGTCAGACAACGGAAAGTGATGCACATTAGTTTGTATTGGATTCTGTAGTGAATCAGCAGCCAGTGAAGAGAGCGAAGTAGTAGGGTGGCATTATCAAGTTTGCTTGATTGAGTGACTACATGTGCTGCAGCATTCTCAACGCGTTGTAGCTTCATGACCTGGGATTTAGTGGCACCAGCAAGAAGGGAATACTTTCTTTTCACCATCAGACATTGATTAGTCAGTTTTGGAAAGGTTTTAACTTGAACGTTGTCGGGACTATTCTTTAGGTCATGTGAAAGTCCTCAATTAGGTGTGGAGAATGTATTTTCGCTCCACACGAGGGATGTTTTGGAGATGTTCTTCGTTGACATCTGGTTGACGTTAACCCAACATTGTGACCACGTCCTAACAATGTAATTTTGTTAGCTGGGTAGGTCAACCATGGCACCGCCTGTACATTTTGTATCAATCTATTGTTATATTATTGCAGTAAGTCCTGACAAAAAGTAGTCAGGTTAAGGACTTGCGGACGGACTATATTTTAAACGCTGTCTCCCTCTCTCGGGTTACACAAAAATTCAAACTCATTTTCATAAAAGTCATATGACACACTTACAAGATTAATACTTTCTTTATCCCCGATTCTATTCCATTTTATTTTCAATAAATATCTGAGAAACGGGCTTAAGACATCACAAACAATGTTGTCATGAAGTCACAGGTGAAAAAATACAGGAATTTATGCTAAAAACAATAGTTGCTAGGCAAGTGATATGTGCATATGTGCTCATATTGGAAAATGTCACTAATTATTTTCAATCTTATGCTAATAAAAGCTAGGTGATACTACTTAAGAGGTGATCACAGGTGCATATGCGTCGAAGTGAAATGAATAGTATTAGTTTACAAGTTGCTTATAGAAAAGCTTTGTTGAAATTTTATGCTATGAATCATCTCAGGTTAAACAGTCTTGTTGCTGCCTGATGATAGATAAAGCTTTGCCTAGTGTTTTATTGCCAATATACTACAATTTTTCAATCATTCATATATCATAATCATTCAAAACTAAAGTAGAATTGACCACATTTAAATGATCCGAATTTCAATGTTAAAATCTAATCCAATTTTAATGAGATTTATCAAAGATTGTACGTTCTTATGGATTTCTAATTATATATAGAACAAGTATTTATCATGTTTCGTTGGTTAACAAGGATTTTTCAAAATGCAAATTTTGATCGTTCCTCGTTACCGTAAGTGATTGTTCGCGAGCGATTTTATTCTTTTGTCTTGAATACCTTGCAAATGTCTAACTCTAATGCAAAAATCTGTTCTACGGTCTGTTTTTATTACCAATGGGTCCTTAAAGTTAGCGATTTTGAAATTTTGGTCAACTTTGTAAGGTCACAGCACGAAAAGTATTAAGGTTTGGTCTTTATAATTAAGGAATTCAAAACAACAATACTTCAGCTACATTCAGTATGAATATATGCGGGTGGGGTCGGAAACGGGCAAAAACGCACTAAAAGCAAGATGGTGTCCAAACCACGTGACCTACGAATTTGTCATGATTTACTTTTTTGCAGCATATCTCATTGCACATCTTTTAAAAAAAGTTTCAAATCTCTAAATGCATTTTGAAAAAAAAAATCAATGTTAATTTTTCGATTTTGGATTTGAACTGGACCTTTAATGTACAGGTCGATTTTGCCTATATAAGGGCTATTAGCATGGCAAGTTTCGTCAAATTTGGAGCAGCTGTTTGGGCTGTAGCTCGTTCACAAAAAAGGTACAAATAATAATAATAGAATAAAAGAACTTGAAGAACTAGAAAGTGTTTTACCCGTAAAAACAGATGTCTCCCCCTTCCTCAAATGCTCCAAACCTCTAAACAATACTATCATAAAGCACCATTAACCTTAATTATCCCACTACTAGATCCAATTGTCAGAAACGTTTCATTTTCATAATGTACGTAGGCTCATAAAAATAGGGAAAAGGCAAATCCAAAATTGTATACCGTTACGACCAGGAAATATACAGTTTGTTACATTTTGTCAAGCAAAGTATTGAAAAAGTTGTCAATGTGTAGTCTAGGAGTTGGGAAATTGTAATATTTAGTTTGGTAAGATACAGAGATTATTACCCGAGGAAGTGTGTCATGTGACTTTTATGAAACGAGTGTGAATTTTTGTATTACCTGAGCGAGAGCGAGGGTTTAAACAATTTTGCACGAGATTCGTTAAGGCCATATGACACACTTCCGAGGGTAATAATTTCTTTATTATCGATTCGATTTCGCTTAAGCATCTTAGAAATATCCAAGAAGCGGGCTGCTTCCCTATAGTGACGTCACGAACAATGGCGTTATGACGTCACAGGCGAAAAAATACGGAAACTCGTGCTACAACTATTGTTGCTAGGCAAAAGTGATACATGTATGTGCACTAATGCTCATATTGAAAATATGTCATTACTTATTTTCAACCATACGGGTAATAATATCTATAATGGCATCAACCATGTCTTAAATATTTTGTTACATGTTCGATGGGAAATTTTTGCATCCGACCCTGACTATCATTAATAAATATATTAGCTGAACTAATAGTAATGAACTAAGTAATAGTAGCTTGATAGTTTACTTTAACTGTAAATAGCTCCCCCATCACACACACACACACCAACACAAATGATGTTTCTAAAGATTGTACCACTGCCTCATCAATGATCCACTTACAGTGAAAGATACCAAACAGTAGTAACTTCATTTTTGTCCAGTCCACATACAATGGTGGTCGGCACAACGTAGGAATTTTTTGATGTCTAGTAATATAGTTCATAGAGGATAACATTGTATAAATGAAAGGTTATGATAAGGAAGTTTTCATTCTCTTAACACAAGATCTGAAAACCTAGACTGTTCCTGACACTTTTGACATACCGTACATGTTTTGTGCATCAAGTGAAGAGCATCTTGAACATTTGAAACGATGACTGCATTTAAAGCTGTCATAGTTCAATGTATTATTTCTTGCAATGCTTGTCAGATATATCTGTTCCTCTCACATCTCGTCATATGTATTCTATTGAATTGCTAGAAGAATTACCATTTGTCAATCCAAACTTCTCCACCAAGATAAAAACTCACGTTTGTTTAGGGACATCCTACAAATTGTTACCCTTATCCCGTCAAACACCAGCATTTGGTGAGAGGTCGATTACATTTCTTCTCCGGCAACATAAGTAGTTGGATTATTGTGAAAGAATGACTTGATAAGCTATTCAAAGTAGAAAATCGATTCGTGTTGCAGTTTAATTCATATCCTTGTTCTGAAAAAGGACTATGGCGTTAACTTTTGTTCATCCATACATCATTGATTTCAATGAAGTATACGCCTTTAATTTTGAAATGTTTACTGTTTAAGAGATTTATTGCCGTAGTGTAAACAGACGAAAACAATGTCCTATTCAATATTAAATACATTACCGGTAAGTACACTTTAACAAAGACAAACATGTTTTCACATCAAAGTATTGCTAAACCACGTATTTCATCTATGAAATTTTACAATGTGTTTACATCCTAGAGTTAAACCAAATTGTATAAGTAATAGATACATGATGACACAAGGGGTGTATACGAAAAATCAGCGAGATATCATCTCACGAGGGGGCGGAGCCCCCGAGTGAGAGTTAGCAAGCTGATATTTCGTATACACCCCGTGTGTCAATCATGTATCTGTTTTATCCAATGGGCAACGTCTTGCGATCTTTCACCCGACATCAACATTCCCTACATGACCAACATTTAGATTAGTCTGAAGGAATCGTCCAGCGACGAATGACCCAATTTCCTTATTTCTTTCGTAACGATGGGTTTGGATGACCAGACATTCTCTCATCCATGCAGGCATATGCAACATATATTTACTGAAATAAGGTAACACGTGCACTGATTTGTTTTCAGACTGGATTTCATTTTGTAGTGAAATGTGAATTTTATAACTGGTGGTCTTATCAATATTAAAAGAATTGTTGATTTTTCACCAACGTATTTATGTACCTTTTTACTACTTATTTGGGAGGGGATTGATCTTAATTACTGAACAGTTTGGATTAGAAATGTCAACTCGAAAGTTCAACATATATCTATATTTTTCCGCGCTGCCAATGAATTTCTGTAATCGTTGGTACTTTTCAACCTGATTTTTTTTCACTGCATTACCTAGTATGGTCAGCTTGTTATTTTTCTCATTTAGTGACTGGTAATGTTAATATTTTGGTCGCCTGAGCGGTTTCCATTCCTTTGATCTCGGCTACGCGTTTGAGGATGCAACAATGTTGAACTTTCTCAAGGTCGTCGGCCCGATATTGCTAGCCCCGCCCTAAAACTGCCTCTCTCCTTTATGATTGTCGAATCAGGACATCAGAAATAACTGTGGTGATATTTTCGTGACGTTATAGATATCAGCTTGAGTTTTCTTGGTGCATGATTTACAACTGCGAAAAGATCAAAGGAAAATATGCCGCCCATTGGATAATCTCAGTGTATTCCATTTCTGAATTTACATGTTTTAATGCATGAAAAATTATAGGAAACACCATCTTTACTCTTGCTCAAAGTAATTAACAAAGGACATGGACGCTTTACGCACAGCATATGACAGAAGTTGGTAAGTTTTGGTTTTACTGTATATTTATCAAGTTCAGAAACATACATGCATACTTCTAGCAAACTGTTAAGAGAAGTACAACATATCTTTTGTTTCTTGTAACAGATTATCATTCTCTGATGGGCTTAAATACGTTTGTTCACACTTGAATAAGGCAAACGCTGTGTGAAAAACCTTGCAAAGGGTTCCTGTGACAAGTATTTTAAAAGTTAATCCTGTTACTGAAATGTCTCATATAGTATGTTTTTAGCTAGCAAAGATACTGTAACCTATGACATACAGTACATGTCAAATGAAAGTATTTTACATTTAACATGAAATAAGAATGTTACATTTATACCACTTGTCATCAATACGAAAATGTGTGTAATCATTATATTTTTCTTTTAGGGGAAACAGGTTACATCAGTTGAAATTGCTAAAACGACATTCCAGAAACAACAATCCTGTAGTAAATTTTACCCAAAAGATGGAGAACAAGTAAAAGTCACAAAAAGACCAAGAAGCACATCCTGCCAACCTAATGAACCTTGAAATAAATCAATAGACCGCTTTTATCATGTGTTTTTTATTCCTTTAGTAAGATAAACCAGTTTTGAACACTTTCAAGGTGTTCGTCCCAATGTTCCCATATGGGAACAATCAACTTTAACGATTTTTTTCTCCTTTATATTTAATTTTTCTAACAAACTTTTTTGGATATTAGTGTAGCACCATCATTTGTCTTTGGTCATTCTCAAAATTTGACCAAATTGTAGTCAGTAGCAAAATGCTCTGAAAATATGATTTCAATTTTTTTTTAAAAGCCATATCCTCTAAGAAGAAGGTATTTTGTACTTCTTTAAAATGTAAAATGTTTAAGGTGTGTTGGTATTTTTGGAGAAAATTTGTGTTTTGTCGTCATTTTGGAAGAAAAACCTCTGTCAGTTGACACACCGGTGACTTTGCAGAATATTAAAATGCATATTTTAAAAGTTGTCTGAACATTTTTTTAACACTTAAACAAAAACACCACTATACTTAACCCATTTTACACTAAATGATAATTATTTCACAAATAATTGCATAAATATTTCAAAAATAATGACCGTCCAAAATATCATTGTCAGTGGTGTAACGAATTATAAAAATCTGACAATAAATTATTTTCTCCCTTCAATTGCATACTGAAAACTGACTGCTCCCTTTGCTGATGACATTCTACTGATGGCTGAACTTTTAAGGAGGTCATATTTGAATTGCGGTTGAAGTTTCATTAACTTTTATTAGTGTATTATATAACATAACTTTTCATTGTGTCAGTGGTGTAACAGTGATTACTTGTTCATATGAACTAATACAAACCCTTTAACATGTTAGGTCTATTTAAACAAAAAGAAACACCATCATTGATGTCATTTGATCAGTCTATAGGGTCATTAGTTGTTTGAAAGCTCCTAAAATTGTGATTGGGTCAGTGGTGTAACAGTCAATGGTGTAACACAGGACAGAAATAACACCACTGACAAATCTTGTAACACCACTGACAACATCTGCCTTCAATGCAATATCCACAAAGCTCAAACTGTTTACAGTACATCTATTTAGAGCATTTCCATTAAGAATGATTATTGAAATATTTATTGAAGAGACATATCACATAAAGTCATATTGCTCCAATTTAAGCCTTATAGTATGCTTGGCTTGTTACACCATTGACATGTTTGTGACACCAATGACATTTTCACTTCTTTGATGACATATCTCAAATATTATTTATTATCATTAATTCTATATCCTGCTACTTGTTTCCCTAATTGTGTCCTGTTTGGGGTCTGAACGAGGAAAGAATGGTTTACTTTTTTTATTTAAGGTAAAACATTAAATGGAAGTAAATAACATACACCTTTTCAGTAGCATTTGGTGTGAATGATTTAAATTCAACATTATTGAAAAAAAATAAATAAATAAATAAAACTTGTTTTTTATTTAAAATCGTGGAAAAAATTGGCATATACAAAAGATAGGAGATTGTCAAAATGATGTTCCCTGTGACTAAAACATGTTACACCAATGACATTCAGAAAGTACATCTTTATAATAAAGAAAAGGAGTTTTAAAAAACTACAAATGACATTGACATGTATGAACAGACCTCAGTAATAGAAATGTTTCAACTGTTTCCTTCTGAAAGCCACTGACCGTATTGTTTTTTTGTGTAAGACATCTTTAATCATTGGTACAAAGCCAAAGTCTTTCGTTGAATTCCCATTTGCGATTGGAAATGTTAAATAAACATAAATAATCAACTTGTCTTGAAGAAAAAAAGAAAACAAATGAACAAAATGAAAAACAAAATGATAAACTTATCATCACTTAGATAAAGATGAAAAAGATCAGGGTAATAGCAAAACTGATACATTGGAAAATACTTGATTTGCATTTGTAGCTGTCACTGAAGTTGAAGATACATAATTGAACATTTCTCTTTACCCTAATTCTTGCTATTGAACCCATATAGTCTGTTAGTTAACAATGCAAACTGTGAGGTTAAAAAATACTGAAAGTTATATCTTGCAAAATCAAGTTGTGTAAGAAGATGTCACTGGTGTAACACTTTTATTTGTTAAGTTCATAGTAATCATGTGAAGATATTTTTCTGAAAACTGTTAAAGTCTAACGAAGCTACTTTATAAGACTTCAAATTTGTAAATTATCAACTAATGTGCTTTTATTTGGCCTAAAATATTAGAGTTATGTCAAAGAAAATCAGGGGTGAAACAAACAGAATATGTCAATGGTGTAACACTATTCACTTAATTTGCACATTTTATTGATTTTAATATATAAATTGTGTAAACTTTTAAAATTTGAGTTGTCAAAAAAATCTTTTGAACCATTGAAATATCATATTCAACATATAAGGTTATTTATTTGATTTATCTTGGAATTTGATCAAAGAAATCAATGGTGTAACACAATATGTCATTGGCATAACAGTATTTCAACAACATGTTCATTTTATTTTTGTTAAGATTGTTTTTCAGAAAACTTTCAAATAATGAGTGTTAAGAACATACTATCGAACATTTCCGATGTATCAATAAGCATCTAAATACATCTTAATTGGTTTTAACTAGGGGCAAAATATTTAAGAAGTCTTTGGTGTAACAAATATGTCATTGGTGTAACAAAGTTTTCTAAACTTGAACAATTTGTTGATTTTCATATGGTTCAGGTGGAAACTCATACAATCTAAGTATTCCAGATGTTATGTTTATCTAAACAATATCTTGATAAGCAATTAAAGTCAATATCATTGTTCAATTTAATTGGAAGTAAGATAGCGAAAAATCAGTTGTGTAACAAAATATGTCATTGGTGTTACAACATTACCAAAAAATATTCATTTCATACGCTTAAATATTTTCCTTCTATCTAAGAAATTATTTGTATTCATAATATGCTCTTCAACCCTTTCAATTTGAGTATAAGCAACAAGAAGCACTAAACTTTGGCAAATGTAGAGAAAAATCAGTGGTGTAACGAAACTTGTCATTGGTGTAACAGTGTTGATTGGAATTTTATGGCAGATGGTCTCATTTTGATAGTCTATTATTTTCAATGCTACATGTTGAAAACCAGTTATTATCAAAATCTATCAAGTCATATAAATGATTTTAGGACTATTTGATGAACTTACTCATTCAGTATCTTACATAAAATTCATTGGTGTAACAGATTATGTCAGTGGTGTAACAAAGAAAATCAGTGGTGTAACAAGCCTTTTTATCAATATTTAACAATTTTAAACATACATTTTTACAGTTTGGACTATGCTGTTCAATGTTAATGGAAAATACCTTTGATATTAATTGATAATAGATATACATTCTTGATGTGTGAATGTCATACCATAATAATTCTATATGTCAGCACTTCATTCTTCCCAATTCAAAATCTTTTTGACAAATCAATGAATAAAAAGTGAAAAAGTTAATATCAAGTGAACTCACAATTAAAAAAAAGAGAGAAATTATTGATAATGACAAAACTTGTGGTTTCCTTTTTTTAATTCAAACTATAAAAATATCTACTTTTATGCTTGTTACACCACTGACATTTTTTCATGGTGATATCTTTAAAAACTTAATTGAAGAAATATTTAATTAGCCTCCTGCGTGCAAATTATCATAACTGCATATTTCAATGTGTTGAGCATATTATAGCATAAAGAAATCATTAATTATAATGATTTGTATTTCTGTTTTTAACAAGGTCTAAATGTGGCCATTTTTTTAGAATGACCCAATTTTAAGTTTTTGTCTAAAAAACTGATTAAACTGATTTTACCATTTTCGGGACATCACCATTCCACAGAACAAAAATGCGCAAGCTTTCTCTCCCTACCAAATTGTAGGTGATTATGTCAGTTTCAACATGACGAAAGCAAAACATAATTTCATTGAAAGGGAAAAAAGTTACAGGAGTTTGAAGGATATGTTCCCATATGGGAACACTGGGAGGAAAAAGGTTAATGTTCTCTGTATAATTCAACTTGAATAAATAACCTATCAACTCTACAATTGTACCAAACAAAATATTCAAAATTCTAAATGATTTGATGCTGAAACCCTTGAAAAAGACTAAGTTCAAATTGTTGCCATGGAAATAAAAAAAATTAAATTTTAAGAAATCTATAACCTCCAAAAGACACATCTACAAGATATGGAGAGACAGTATACCAAGTTTGGTGATGATCGGTCACATAGTTTTAGAGATATGCTCCGGAAACGAAATGGGAACGCCAACGCCAACGCCGACAGGAACTCAGCTAAAACCAATATGTCTCCCGACCCTTCTGGGGGTTGGAACATTATTCGGATAGAAAAAAAGGGTCTTCCAGACTTTGTCTTGAAGACCTAATGAATATTTGTCATGCACCGTTTTCCGACCACTGGTTAATGCTCAAAGCGCTACATGAAATTATTATGAATGCAATGAATTACATTGATAACATGGAGGGGATGTTTTGGGGGCAAGGTGGGTTGCTGTTTTTCCTTTATTTTGAATGTTTGTTTTAATACCAGTGTAACAGGCCAAACTTTCCCCCTGGCCAGACTTTCCCCCTAGGCTCTATCTTCCCCGGGGAAAGACTGTCCTAAGCAAAACCTTCCCCACCCTTAATTCTACCTTGTGCAAGGGGGAGATTCTGTCCTGGCTAGTCTATGTCTTCCCCACCCTTGGTTATGCATACAAGGGGGATATTCTGGCCTGGCTAATCTATTTCCCACCCTTTGTTGTGATGTACATGGAGGGAGATTTTCCCTCTTGTACCTCAAAACCAAGGGTGGAGAAGAAATAGCCTTGCCTACAAGAAGTTGCAGCTCCATATCCCCTCCCCTTGCTGGTTCCTACACCGACTCAACACATTGCATCTACCCAGTATGAAGTCAATGCTGAGCCAGGGTACTGGGAACCTTTGGAACCCTACATGTCAGGGTGGTCTTCTGTGAAATGTGCCGTCCACTGTGACTAACTAATAATTGTCAGACAGATGGGAGCAGAACCAGGCTAATGCTTGTCAACCAATTCCCAAATGATGCTCAAAAAGGACAACAGCATTTTAATTAACAACTCCTACGATTAACCCTTGCTGTAGAGAACAAAGTTGTTGTAAATAACTGCTATCTCTACCCTTGATATCACATTAATTTGTTATGTTTATGACAGCTTAAAAAACCTGCGATATATATAGAGGATACTAAACGACCTTCCATTTAATACTATTTTTATTAAACGAGTTAATGATTTTGTATAAAACGAGCGAGAGCAAATTTGATACCAATTCATTCACGAGTCTTATAAAAATAGTATTAGATGGAAGGAAGTTTAGTATTTTGTTTATTACTTGCCCAAAAAATCACGCAAACTTGCCAAAAATGTGCTGAAACTAACAGTTCCGCGACTCGGCACCCATTGTGACGAAGCGCTTACATTGTGACGTCACAACAGCTCACTTCTATGACGTCATAATTGCATTGTGGTATTACACTAGTTTAATATTGCCGTATAAATATTACACTGCGGTATCTTACACGGGTGTGTAATAACACTTTTTAAGGGATCCCTTTTGCAATCATGCTAATCACTAGGAATTTTTGTCCCTATATATGCTTTATATTCTGATGTTCGGTTATACACAGGGATAACAAGTTAATAAAAAAAACTTCATTGATTTAGAGTATTGCTGACACAACATGAAGAATCTTTTAAGTGCATGAACAAGCATGCGATTGCATTGCATTTCAATGACATTTCTTAAGTATAGATATATTTGACTTATGACCTATAGTGTATTGTAGATTGCTTGGGTATGTGAGTCATGCTCACTTTTTATCTTGTAGATGTGGTGACTATATGGCTTGATATTTAGGGGCTTAACCCAATAAGCTATAAAGCATATGCCTGTGTTGTTTTAGAGGGCGGTGGACAGGCTCAGTGGGGTGGATGTGCTGTTGCTCAACCACATCACAGTGCTGCCACTCGGGGAGTGGACTGGGAACCATGGCAACCTAACAGCACTGCAGCAGGCACTAGATGTCAACTTCAAGGCATACGTGCACCTGGCCTCCAGCGCCTACCAGCAGCTCCATGACAACCATGGTCGCCTCATCGTCGTCTCCTCGTTTGCCGGTAGGTATATTTGGGTTATGGCTCAGGAAGATATTGGTCAAACTAAACATATGCTTTGGTGAGATTAAGCCATACTCAACATATGCTTCAAGGAAGTATCAGTCCTTATAAATGTATGCTTCAGTGAGGTATTGGTCATACTTAACACATGCTTCAGTGAGGTATTGGTCATACTTAACACATGCTTCAGTGAGGTATCATTCATACTTAACATATGCTTCAAGGAAGTATCAGTCCTTATAAATGTATGCTTCAGTGAGGTATTGGTCATACTTAACACATGCTTCAGTGAGGTATCATTCATACTTAACATATGCTTCATTGAGGTATCATTCATACTTAACATATGCTTCAAGGAAGTATCAGTCCTTATAAATGTATGCTTCAGTGAGGTATTGGTCATACTAAACACATGCTTCAGTGAGGTATCATTCATACTTAACATATGCTTCAGTGAGGTATTGGTCATACTTAACATATGCTTCAGTGAGGTATTGGTCATACTTAACATATGTTTCAGTGAGGTATCATTCATACTTAACATATGCTTTAATGAGGTATTAGTCATACTTAACGTATGCTTCAGTGAGGTATCATTCATACTTAACATATGCTTCAGTGAGGTATCATTCATACTTAACATATGCTTCAGTGAGGTATCATTCATACTTAACATATGCTTTAGTGAGGTATCATTCATACTTAACATATGCTTTAGTGAGGTATTGGTCATACTTAGCACATACTTAAGGTGGGTGTAGGTCATACTTAACACATACTTAAGGTGGGTGTAGGTCATACTTAACATATGCTTCAGTGAGGTATTGGTCATACTTAGCACATACTTAAGGTGGGTGTAGGTCATACTTAACACATACTAAAGGTGGGTGTAGGTCATACTTAACACATACTAAAGGTGGGTGTAGGTCATACATAACACATACTAAAGGTGGGTGTAGGTTATACTTAACACATACTAAAGGTGGGTGTAGGTCATACTTAACACATACTAAAGGTGGGTGTAGGTCATACTTAACACATACTAAAGGTGGGTGTAGGTCATACATAACACATACTAAAGGTGGGTGTAGGTTATACTTAACACATACTAAAGGTGGGTGTAGGTCATACTTAACACATACTAAAGGTGGGTGTAGGTTATACTTAACACATACTAAAGGTGGGTGTAGGTTATACTTAACACATACTAAAGGTGGGTGTAGGTCATACTTAACACATACTAAAGGTGGGTGTAGGTTATACTTAACACATACTAAAGGTGGTCGTAGGTCATACTTAACACATACTAAAGGTGGGTGTTGGTTATACTTAACACATACTAAAGGTGGGTGTAGGTTATACTTAGCATTTGTTTAGAGAGGCTTCAATCATACCAAATACATACTAAGTAAGACAGACTTCAATCGAACCATCTCTTTAGGGAGTATTGTATTATAACAAATACTGATTGCACATGGCACAGAAACTTACTTTGCGAATTTATTAGCAGCATGCTTAGTGTAAATATTTGTGAAAAACTGCTTATAAGGCAGTTTCCTTATGTGGACACAAAAGGTCATCAGGACAACCTCTCATACTTAGAGGTTATAACATGTCACTTTTCATATCATACCTAATATCAGCCCGAGACTCCCATATCAGCCCGAGGGCCGCAGGCCAGAGGGCTGATATGGGTCAAGGGCTGATATTAGGTATGATATGAAAAGTGACATTTTGTAACCTTTTTATCATATATTAAACTTTTTCCTCTACAACAAAAGAGTTATTGATAAAATGTTTTTAAAAAACAAAAGTCAAAACGATCATGCTTTTAAGAGTTACTGTGAGCAGCTCCACTTATTCAAATTTCTCGAATTTATATCATTTGATGGAAGAAAAGGTAAAGTTAACGTACCACTCACTATATCTATGCAGAAAATGACCTAGAGAGATAACTCTAACCAAAAGTGCCCCGGTCTGATATTGATATGGATTTGCGGACCGGGCTGATATGGATTTGCGGACCGGGTGGCAATATGGGTGCTGTGTCCTAGCCTCTATCACACATGCAAAACACCCAATATTATTGTTAGATATATGATAATGTTCAATATTAGATTGACAGTGTCAACAAATATGGAACTGTCAATCTAAATTTATTATATCCCTGCTTATGGCTGAAATATTGCCAAAGTGATGTTAAGCATTAACTCATTCACTAAATTTAATATGTCCCCAGCAAAACCGAGTAGGATGGAGGTGGGCTGGCGTCCATTTCTTGAGTTCAAAGACTCGAATAGGAGAGGTCACGTATAGTTATTAGTTTGTGTCAGTTTCCGACACATGTCAAGACTTCCTGAGCCAATATGTGTTTTGTTTTTAAATAAGGGTTGGGAGCAGATTGGTTTTAGCTGAGTTCCCATTGGCGTTGGTGTTCCCATTTCCTTTCCGGAGCACATCTCTAAAACTATGTAACCAAACTTGGTATACTGTCTCTCCATATCATGTAGATGTGCCTTTTGGAGGTTATAGATTTCTTAAAATTTAATTTTTTTCCATGGCAACAATTTGGACTTAGTCTTTTTCAAGGGTTTCAGCATCAAATCATTTAGAATTTTGAATATTTTGTTTGCTACAATTGTGGAGTTGATTTATTCAAGTTGAATTATTCAGAGAACATTAATGGTGCTTTATGATAGTATTGTTTAGAGGTTGGGAGCATTTGAGGAAGGGGGAGACATCTGTTTTACATGTAAAAACACTTTCTAGTTAAAAATAGTTCCTGGTACAAGATGCCATGTTATTGTCTCAAATGTGTAGGCAAGCTACAACATCATCTTTACACATGCTGAAAATTTACAAAATGTCATTAGGTTATTTTTGGTGTGGAGAATGGGATTTAATGGTTAGTTCCATGTTTGATTAACTCCCATTGTCTCTTCAACGTGTGTAAATGGAGTAAATTAAATATCAATTAAATACTTCAGAACGGCTTTTTGAATTATCATTGTATATGTCATCTTTGCATTTCTAAGTAGGCAAAATATTGACTTGAAGATTTTGTTTTGGAGATTTATGATTTGAGTTGTTTTCATTCTGTAGGAAAGATTGCCACTCCCTTTGTTGCCGCCTATTCTGCCAGCAAGTTTGCACTTGACGGATTCTTCAGCTCCTGGCGGCAGGAGTTGTTGATGAAGAAGTCGCCTGTCTCTGTCACTCTGGCCATCATCGGACTCATTGGTACGTCTTCTCCCCCGAAAAGTAATGTTGTGTCTCTGTCCAAGATTGTGTATGTATGTTTTTCCATTATTCCGAAATGCTTTGGTTTCCTGCTCATGTCTCAAGAGTTGTAAAAGGTGCCCTTTACTTTAACTTTGGTTACTCCTAATTCCATCTATGGAAATATTTGAACATACAACAAGTGAATATGAAGGGTGGGGACCTTTTGTTTTTGTTTCTGGACCTTTTCTAAAAAAAACTCCTAAAATATATTTTATGAAACTTGCTATTTACTTAGACCAAGTGCCGTAGGGGTGCCATTCACTTTTTTAGTTCAGTCTAAGTAAACCTAGCCTCAATAATTTTCTCTTCCCTCCGATATTGAGTCTTGCCAGATATAGAAGCAGGTCACGTGAGCCGACCTTTCACCAACCTATGACCCTCAATGTGCGAATGCATACTATTGCGGCTGGGTAAGACTATTCTTGATTGGTCAATTCAATAGATCGAAGCTGACATGACCCGCTACTACATCTTGACAGACTAAATATCGGAGTGTAGCAAGTATTATTGAGGCTGGGTTTACTTAGCCTGGGTTTTGTTATGAATCAGAAGAGGTAATAATTTTCTTTTTTGGGGCTGCTTTCCGTTTTTTTGCAGTTTCCACCGCAGCTGCCGCACTCATTCCAATGGCTATAACTCTGTTCCAGTATTCATAAGTCACTGCATATTCCTCAGGGGAATTATTTTCATATTCACATTCAAGGTCATTGGTCAAGGTCATAAGTTATAAAATCTTTAAAACATTTCTCGTAAACACGATAACTTGAATAGTTTTTGTGCTATGAGGTTTTTAGTTAATTGGTATGTATATCTTCTATGGAATGTAAAAAAATTTGAAAGGGTTTTGCTACAATCCATCGAAGGTCAAGGTCACAGCAAAGTCGCAACTTCAGCATGGTTTACCAAAAAAGCTTAATTTGAACTATTACACTTTTAATCACGGCATGATTGTTATACTCAATGAAAAATCTTCAATGATTTTGTGACCTTTTATGTCAAAGGTCAAGGTCACAAGCTAGGAGTTATTTTATGTATACAAAATTATAGTTTTTAACTTTATCCCATTAACGCAATGACATTTCCGCTACAATCCATACAAGGTCAATGTCACAGCAAGGTCGCAACTTAGCATGGTTTAGCGAAAATGCTTTATTAGGTCTTAAAGGGGCAGTAGCACGTTTTATGGGGAATATAAGGTGATGTCAGGAAAATGAAAATTAATGGTTCCAATTAGAAGACAATGTATTTAAACTAAATGGAGCAGTAATAATTCAAGTATATAACGTAAAGTTTAGCCATGCGATTCCTTTTTATCACACAGAATGAATTAAAGGTGTTCACAAAAAATGGCAGCCAATGGATTTTATGTGAATCTTCTTACTTTGTCCTCTGACTATGGATGATTGGCTTGTGTAATGATATTTCTGACACTGTCAAAATAATACACTTAACACTATCTTACAATTATCAGTGAAAAATTTAGAAAATAAAATTATCAAAAAACGTGCTACTGCCCCTTTAAGACTTATTGTTCTTATCCGGATTATCAGGTCTTCAGAGCTTTGGAGTAAGGCAGAGGCCAGCTCGGCAGTGGAATGTAGCTTGATCCTGCACCCGGTGACTTTCCTAGACTTGTTACTAACCTTCTTGAGTTATTCATAATTAAAACATAGAACCAACAACAGTGAAAAATCAACAAGTTTATTGTTTGGCAGAGTAGTAAGTGTTAAACAAAGTTAATTCAAACCGAAATAAATTACAAGTTGAAGTTTCGGTAAATGTGATGTAATAAGCTCCGAACATTTAATAGTTGAAAAGTATCACGTAAGGTTATACAATAAAGAAAACGTTACGGTAATTGAATTTTGGATATAATATAGGGGATTAAAATTAAGAAAGTGAAATATATCGTTACATAAGCCCTAACTTACTACCCCCAAACAAATGCCAAACGAACCGAATTAAAGAGAAATTGATGGTTAAATAATACTTTGACGTGAGAAGACTCTTAGCGAAACGCGTGGCTGCGACGATTTTGACATCAGGGGTAAAGTCAAGGTAACATAAATAGGCGTCGGAAGTCCAGCCCCCTAGCATTTGGATCAACTCCCCCGGGACCCCAGTCTTGAAAGCCCAGGAGGCCCCGCCCCGTCTGAAACTGTGTCCAGTGATAGCATTGGGTGAGAGGCCCGCTGCTGTCAGTGAAGCTCGGAGGTGGGAGTGGAAGAGGCGATAAGTGACGGGAACTAAACCGGACGGGAGGGGGAGGGCAAATAGGGGGGCGGATTGAGAGGCAGGGACGAGAGTGGACATGACCTTGAACGCCCGGACAGGGCACAGGGGGGAGTCTGGGAGGGACACTAGAGGCACAGAGAAATTACGATCCCCGAATTGGTTTGTTTTAGAGAATTTGAGTTTTACCCATAAGCCAAAAGAGGAAGGGGTGACGTTGGCTCTGCAGGGGAATTTAATTGGTGAAAACAATGCCTGGGACGGTGGTATCAGGGAGGACTTCCGAGCCATCAAAAAGAATAAAAACAGAAACAAACAAAATAAAACTGCGTGCTCAGATGAGCGAAGGTCCATAGCCCTCCAAATAGCTAACAAATGTCGGGGGTCAATAGGAGAAGCTTGGACAGGTTGGCGAAATAAATGTTTACCAATGCCACTCAGTGTAAGCCGCAAAAGAAAGGAAACTGGTGGAAAATTAAAGCCTTTAAACATATGAAAAAATTTGACGCCATGTAGATAATTTTTAACTGATGTGACACTGGTAAACGACCTACTTAAGAATTGTACATAAACGCATAGGGTATCTTGTGAAGCGGGCAAGTAAGTAAAGTGAAAGTAAAGACAAAACATGAGGAAAGTTCGCCACTGGGTCCTAAGGTTTGCTTATGTCCCCATTGAGAAGGCGGCAACTTGGGCGTCCCGGACCTCTTGTCGTAATAGGTCTAGTTGCAAATATTGGCCTTCAATTACCAAACATTGGAAAGGTTAAAGATTGAGTCACTGACTGGACAGTTGGTGAGGTCGGGTACTCGATAGGCAGAACGAAATTGGTGTTCGCTGTGGGGGGAGAGGTGCCACCTAGATAAAATATCCACGGCCGTGTTTAGACAACCGGGAACATGCACTGCACGTATTTCATAGTCATGTACTGCGGCCGAAAGAGCGATGTTTCTGAGGCAGTCTAGCAGCCATGTGTGTCTGGCTCTCCCCGAGTTCAAAAGAATGACCGTAGCTAAATTGTCACACCCTACAGTGATGCACTGTCCTGTCCACTTGTCCCCCACAGTCTCACCGCTACAAGAATACTGAAACACTCGAATACGGCAATGGGAAGGTTTAACTGCAGCACGTATGAGGGAAATTCTTTGTGGAAAAACTGGTTCCCACACACACCTCAGCACCCAGTAATACACGCAACAGTGCAGAAGATGACATCATGCCATGGATCCCTTTTGATGATAGATACACCATTGTACATTTGTAGAAACTGACACCACCATCGGACGTCTTTACAAAATTCTTTGTCTAACTCAATGTGCTGCTCTGTCACTGGCACTCCTCGAAGACACTGCAACATTCGTCCCAGGAAGAGACGACCGGGTTTCACACATTTTGATACGAAGGACAGCTTACCGATGAGTGACTGCAGATTATGCAGGTTGAAGGAGGGCATGCCTTCTCCTTGGACTCGCACACACCGGCGTCCCTCAATACTTGTCCCAACGTCTCGAAGGAAGTCTGGGCTCTGGGGGCAGTATCCGCGCCCCCAAAGTCATCTAGGTAGTTAACGCAAGAGACGCCGAAAGATCGGATAATATGTGTGAGAGCCGACGCACACGTTGACACACGTAAGCGGCAGAGCGCAAGCCGAACGCCAGCACCCTGTCAATGTAGAGGCTGTCTTGCCAACAAAATCCGAGAAGATGCAAATCCCCCGGATCGACGGGGATTTGGCGGTACGCCCTACTTAAGTCTTGTTTAAATAGGAGGCACCCCACGCCCTTCTCCCTGACGATGTCAATGAGAGAGTCGACCGTGGGGTACGTCAGGTTAACCTCTTCCCGCATATAAATGTCCTTATCCACCCCATCGTTGACTGAGGCACCTGGCGGCCAGCTGAGGTCTAGGATCACCCGGCGTTTTGTGTCGTTATCCTTTGGAACCGTGTTAAGAGGTGAGGTGGATAAGGGCATCGAGAGAGGGTTACTAGAAAACAGGCTGAGAGTGGCCCCTAGACTGACTTCAGTATCTAAGTAGGCATTCACTGCCGTCGGGTAGTTCCTTGTGCCGGCGTGAGCTCTGTCGTCTGATTGGGGGAGACGAGACGAAACATAATTCACTGGAAAGCCATATCGTAAATAGTCAATCACCTGTTGATCTTCGTAATTGACGAGCTTTTCTCTGAGATAAGAGGTGTTCCAGGTGGAAGGCATTTGGCAGACCTGACCGTTGAATGTCGTTGTGGCATTGCACCGTAAACGACGACAAGTCTTCTGAAGAAATAGTCGACTCTTGGGATGAATAACTTGAATACGAAACCGGAAATGTAGACGAGACTTGACTGGAGGACGGGACTAACACGGGAGACGAAACAACGTTATCAGACGAAACAGACGGGACGAGACGGTTGGCATTCGTGTAGTCAACGAGCCGTGTCAAGTTTAGGAATCCGAGCCTTGGGACCTTGTGTCGATTTGCTGCTCAGGGGGCAGTCAGGGCTAACCTCTGGATGGGCACATATCTCCCTGTTAATCAGCCAGCAAGTGGCACACATGTGAGACAATAGTCGTCGCTCACTTTTAATTAGCCCGACGTGGGGGGAGGTGGTAGCCTCGCATTGTCCCGTCTGGTAGGCTTGACAGAACCAGCGCCGAGACGATGATGTACTGTCCCTGTTCACTGTGGGGCGCCGGTCCTGCCCCGCTGAGTACCGTGCACGGTAGAGCATTTCTTCAAGGTCAAGGAAAGAATCCCCTCACTGCCGGCGACCCCGCTTGATGTCCATTAAAACTGATGCCTGGAACTCTAGTATTCTAGATAGGTGGCGCTGCTCAGTGGCGACACACATCGTTACAGCTCTCCAGAAAAAGTTTGCTATTTTAGTATTTAGTGGGTATTCATACCACAAAGTTATATGTTTTTTAATCATACAGCATGGAGAAGACGAACAAGCGCAATTGGTTTTTGCGCCGCCTTGGCAGTGACCTGGTTTTTTCAACTTATCACTTCCGTAGCGACCGATGGCGTCATTGGTAACCAACATGGCCGTTACAGCCGTTACGATGCGATTCGGTACGACCGAGATCTGCTCCTTCAATTCCAGGGATTTAAAGAAGTGAGTGACTTGGAAATTGACCTGCCCCCGGAATGCATGTGTTGGAACAATGAAAACAGTGAGAACAAGGGAAATGGCAAGCGGAAGCGAGGAAAGAGAGGTGGACTACGACAGAAGTTGAGGACCCGGAAGCATCGGCCGCCCCTCCCATCAATCATGCTGTCTAACGTAAGATCCTTGAGACGACAGCTCACTGAAGTAGAAGCCTGTGTCAAGAATCTATATGAATTCCGTGAAAGTTGCCTCTTGTTCTTTACAGAGACCTGGCTAAATGAAAGTGTGGACAACGCGAGTTTGGAGCTGAGTGGTTTTGGATCGCCGATACGACTCGACAGGGATGCAGTTCAAACAGGAAAAAGTGTTGGCGGCGGTTTATGTGTATATGTGAACGAACGTTGGTGTAAGCAACATGTCATTAGAGAAACGGTTTGTAATAAGGACATAGAACTCATATCAATTTCTCTCAGGCCTTTTTATCTCCCAAGGGAATTCGGACAGATATTCGTCACCACTGTGTATATTCCACTGGACGCTAATGTGAAGGGAGCTGCAGACATTATTCATATGAACATGGACAAACTTAATGGTTTTTCCCCAGAGGCACCAAAATTCATACTCGGTGATTTTAATTCATGCAATTTAAAACATGTATTACCATCTTATCATCAGTATGTTAAGTGTTTGACAAGATCTGGGAAAACTATTGATTTGTGTTATGGAAATGTGAAAAATGCCTATAAATCCTATGCAAAGGCTCCGTTGGGTACCTCTGATCACAATACTGTTTATTTGGTACCTTCTTATCATCAAAAACTAAAATCAGAGAAACCAGTTGTAAAATATGTCAAGTCATGGACAAATGATTGTTTAGAGAAATTGAAAGGTTGTTTTGAATGCACAGACTGGGATGTGTTTGATCATGCTTGTAAGGATTTGAATGAATTCACAAACATTGTCACTGATTACATTAATTTCTGTGTAGAAAGCATTGTACCTGTTAGATGCATTAAAATATTTCCTAATAACAAGCCGTGGGTAACCAAAGAGTTCAAATCAGTTTTAAATAAAAAGAAAAGGGCTTTTTGTGCAGGCGACAAAGTAAAAGTAAAACAAATTCAGAAAGATATTGTATGTTTAACAAGGAAATGTAAAGATGAATATAAAACGAAAATTGAAAGACAATTCTCGGTTAACAATTTACGTAACGCATGGAGTGGTATTAAAACTATTATTGGCTCACACAGTAGGCCACAGCAGTTACAATCCATGGATGATCTATCCTTTGCAAATGAATTAAACTCTTTCTACTCCAGATTTGACACTGGAAATTTTTCGGATGAAAGGGAAAGTGTAATGGAATCGCTTCCACTTGGGGAAATGGTAACAATTACGACAAAAGATGAAGTTAGTTCATTTGCTCAGATTAACCCGCACAAATCTTGTGGGCCTGATAACTTGTTTTGAATTGTTCTTAAGGAGTGTAGAATGCAGCTGGCTGTTATCTTCCAAAAGCTATTTCAAATTTCGATAAATTCTCATGAAGTTCCCACTCTTTGGAAAACCTCTAAAATTATCCCAGTGCCCAAAAAGAAAAATCCAACCGTTAATAACTATTTTAGACCAGTGGCTCTTACCTCTGTTGCAATGAAATGTTTGGAACGCATCATGAAGAACTTATTGCTTTGTGAAGTCAGCCATATTATTGATCCTTTACAATTTGCATACAGGGCAAGGCGTGGTGTAGAAGATGCAACAATAACTCTGCTACACAATATCTATCAGCATTTAGAAAGCTATGGTACATATGTAAGAATTATGTTTGTTGATTTTTCATCTGCTTTCAATACTTTTCAGCCTCATCTACTTACTGACAAACTTTGTAAAATGAATGTAAATTCTAATCTCATTAGATGGATCAACTCATTTCTAGTTAATAGACAACAATTTGTTAGGGTTAACCAAGTGCAGTCTTCAACTGTAAGTACATCCACTGGCGCTCCACATGGTTGCGTTATTTCACCGATTTTGTTTATATTGTATACCAATGATTGCGTATCCAATGCAAAAACATGTATGACAATCAAATTTGCCGATGATGCAGCATTGGTGGGCCTGATTAGAGAATCTGAACTGTGTTACAGAACTGAAATTTCAAAATCTGTAGATTGGTGTAAATCAAACTTTTTGTTTTTGAATGTGCAGAAAACCAAAGAAATGGTCATAGATTTTAGGAAAAAGAAATCTACATTAAATGCTGTGCTATAGATGATGGTGAAATAGAATGAGTAACAGAATACAAACATTTGGGTACTGTCTTGGATTCAAAACTTTCTTGGAACGAAAATACTGACAAAATTTATAAGAAAGGACAGCAAAGCTTGCATTTTTTGTGGAGATTGAGACATTTTAAAATAGATCAAACTATATTGAGGTTATTTTAAAGAACATTTATTCAAAGTATCTTGACCTTTAATTTCTTGAGCTGGTACAGAAATCTGTCTGTTCAGAATAAAAACAAACTTTCAAAAATTGTTAAAACAGCTTAAAAAATTATTGGACCTCCAATTGAAAGTATCCGCAATTTTTATGAGCAGCAAATTTCCAAGAAAACAAATAAAATTTTAAGTGACCAATCACATATTCTTTTTTCGGAATATTCTTGGCTACCTTCGGGATGCAGACTGCGCATGCCGACTGGGAGAACAAACAGGTTTCGCTACTCTTTTATTCCAAACAGTGTTCGTTCCTACAATGAGCAGTTTATTGATTAATGTTATATATATGTTTTAGTCAAGTGAATGTGAGTGTGACTAAATCGGATGTGTTCATGTGTATTTAGACAAATCTTATGCATAATAATATTATCATGTACATTTAGTTTGCTTTGTTTGTAACTGGAGAACTGTATATATGATGTTAAACAAATTTCCCTTGGGACAATAAAGACATTATCTTATCTTATTCTCTCCCACGGACACGTGCACGCTTGGTGCATTATCAGTTCCAAGTGTACCATTCTGGCCCTGTGCTCTGCGCTGTCAGACGGGTTATGAGATGGCAGCTCCGCAAGAATGCTCCGGCAACAAACTGGGCGACGCTAAGGTCTTCATACCGCACGTCATGCGTGACGAACTGGCGACGGAGGTGTGTGTGAGGCCAGTGCTGAGGGTTAATGACGTGATCCGTTACTTTAAGATCCCTGCCAGATTTTAAAACCCTCTTACCGGGATGTGGGTGGACGGACTCTAGGAAGATGGAGTGGATCTCTCTGTCCGCGAGGTAGTTTAAGTTCCTCATCCTCCGTAGATCCTCCACAGTCACAGGGTCCACCGGCTGGTCACTTATGTCTGCAGGTGGGCCAGCTCTCTCCTCTGGGGCTTGAGTCAGCTCCGCCTGCAGGGCAGCCACTTCCCGTTGGAGGGTCTGTAGCTTCGACCGCTTGCTATTGGTTTGCAGGCTCTCCTCCAGTCTTAGTTTAGCAGCACTGAGTTCTGCTATCTGCTGGTCCAGATCAGCTGAGAGGCGTGGACTCGCGGCCGTTTGTAGACGTGGCACCGGTCCCCCCGGTGTAATCCGCTTCCGAACCGGCACTATGCTCATCATCCGCCAACGATATTATTCCAGAATGTAGATTAGTGTAATTAACTTTGCGTTGACGTGGGCGCAGACCAGGTCCACTTTCGGCCATACTAAAGTCTATTTGAAGACGAAAAACAAAACTGACGAGACGATACTGAAAGATGTGTTGTTAGTGCGGACGCTACTAGAACAATGAGCGTTATCCTCTGCGGGAGTAATTGGATATTGGAGGGGTAGAATACGGGGGGGGGGGGGGTACATATGCGAGAAGGATCTCGTTACAGTTCCGGTGATGTGGCGAGCAGTTGAAAGTTGATAGGACATGGCAGACAGAAGGAATATAATAGGCCGCATGGGGGATTTCTTTACACCTTAATTTGCCTTCTAATATAAGACATTGCAAGGAACAAGGAAATATACAATGGTTAAGTTTCAATTATCAATTTTCCTAAATCGAAAATTATGAAATTTTAGGTGCATTTTGTAACATTTGTTTCTGTCTCTGGTCTCATTGTATTTTGTTTATGTTATCAATCCGCCTGAATCCCTTTGTCGTCGCTTGCAACTATATTTACAAATTGTTATTCCTAAAGAAAAGTTAAAATTTGATTGTGGATTACAGTTAAGTTCACCTTAATTTGGATTTTGAAATAAGAAATATTTTTTTTATATTTCCATTGATGTTTTCCATCAATTATTTTGACATGTTCATATTTAAGATCAAATGTAAGTTCCTGGTCCAGACTTTTTACATTCATTTTTAGCTCACCAGGACTGAAAGTCCAGATGGGCTTATGGCATGGCCCGTCGTCCGACGTCCGTCCGTCGTCCGTCGTCCTTCCGTAAACTTTTGACACTTTCGACTTCTCCTCATGAACCATACACATTAGAGAGCTGAATTTTTTTGTACAGGTACCTTAGCATATGGAGATTCTATTTTGTAACTTTGGTGACCCTGTGACCACAAATAGGGTCACAGGGGTCACAACCTTATAAACCTATTTTCATCTTCTTCTACAGTTCTAAAAGGACTAGAAAGTTAAAAACGATATGTGCAGACTCCTTGGCCAATGGGGATTCTAAATTGTAGATTTCGTGACCCCATGACCCCAAATAGGGTCACAGGGGTCACAACCTTAAAAACCTATTTTCATCTTCTTCTCCAGTTCTAAGAGGACTAGAGAGTTGAAAGTGATATGTGCAGACTCCTTGGACAATTGGGATTCTAATTTGTAACTTTGGTGAACCTGTGACCCCAAATAGGGTCACAGGGGTCACAACCTTAAAAACCTATTTTCATCTTCTTCTCAAGTACTAAAAGGACTATTGAGTTGAATGTGATATGTACAGACTCCTTGGCCAATCGGGATTCTTAATTGTAGATTTCGTGACCCCATGACCCCAAATAGGGTCACAGGGGTCACAACCTTAAAAACCAATTCTCATCTTCTTCTCCAGTTCCAAAAGGTCTAGAGAGTTAATATTGATATGTGCAGACTCCTTGGACAATGGGGATTCTAATTTGTAACTTTGTTGACCCTGTGACCCCAAATAGGGTCACAGGGGTCACAACCTTAAAGAACTATTTTCATCTTCTTCTCAAGTTCCAAAAGGTCTAGAGAGCTGAAATTATATGTGCTGACTCCTTGGCCAATGGGGATTCTAAATTGTAGATTTTGTGACCCCATGACCCCAAATAGGGTCACAGGGGTCACAACCTTTAAAACTTATTTTCATCATCATCTTTAGCTCCTAAGGTCTATTGAGCTGAAAGACTGCATGTAGACTCCTTGGCCAATTGAGATTCTAAATTGTAGGTTTTGTGACCCCATGACCCAAAATAGGGTCACAGGGGTCACAATCTTAAAAACCTATTTTTCTCCATTAGATGACAGTCTTTGGCAAATTTATTTCTCCTTGGATATTTTAGTGTGGACTTCTTTCACTGTCTGATATTGGCGATCTAGAAAGTGTTGAATAATAATAAATCATTTGGGTAAGGAAATTTATTCCGAAATCGTTACATTTGTTTTGGTTTTTTTATAGGTTTTCTTGCAATAGGTAACATCAGTTTCATTTTTAGCTCATCTTGCCTGTATAAAGCAAACTTGATATGATGCCTGATGAGCTACAGAGCCAATGGCTCTATTTTTGTTACATATTTCTTAGAAAATGTCCAATAAACCAAGGTTTTGTTGAAGACGGAACAAGGGAAGGCGAAACCTGCACTTTCAGGGCTGCTCTACTTTTACAGTGTCCTGCAAATGCTAAAATACAGACATAATTTTATTTCAATTGCTAAGGTTGATTTAATTCCTATGATATTCTGGCCGGTTAAACTTTGACGGGACTGTTTTTATTTAACACTACAGAATGACGGACCATGCCAACAGAAAATCTGAAGTGTTGTCAGTGACTCAGTGTCGTGTATTTTACCGGTTTTGACAGACTGCAAGCATTAAGCTTGTGGAAAGTTTGAATAAATTTTGTACATACAACGCAATAATGGCATATTTTTGTGAAAATTTCTGACACAACAGCAATTTTTAGCTCATCAGGTCTGAAAGACCCGATGGGCTTATGGCATGGCAAGGCGTCAGGCGTCCGTCCGTCCGTCCATCCGTCCGTCCGTCCATCCGTAAACTTTTCACATTTTCGACTTCTTCTCCAGAACCAATGACTCTAGAGAGCTGAAATTTGATGTGCAGACTCCTTGGCCAATGGGGATTCTAAATTGTAGATTTCGTGACCCCATGACCCCAAATGGGGTCACAGGGGTCAAAACCTTAAAAACCTATTTTCATCTTCTTCTCCAGTTCCAAAAGGCCTAGAGAGCTGAAAAGTGTTGTGTAGACTCCTTGGCCAATGGGGATTCTAAATTGTACATTTCATGACCCTGTGACCCCAAATAGGGTCGCAGGGGTCAAAACCTTAAAATCCTATTTTCATCTTCTTCTCCAGTTCCAAAAGGTCTAGAGAGCTGAAAAGTTGTGAGTAGACTCCTCGGCCAATGGGAATTCTAAATTGTACATTTCGTGACCCCATGACCCCAAATGGGGTCACAGGGGTCAAAACCTTAAAAATCTATTTTCATCTTCTTCTCCAGTTCCAAAAGGCCTAGAGAGCTGAAAAGTTGTGTGTAGAATCCTTGGCCAATGGGGATTCTAAATTGTACATTTCGTGACCCCATGACCCCAAATAGGGTCACAGGGGTCAAAACTTTAAAAACCTATTTTCATTTTCTTCTCCAGTTCCAAAAGGTCTAGAGAGCTGAAAAGTTGTCAGTAGACTCCTTGGCCAATGGGGATTCTAAATTGTACATTTCGTGACCCCATGACACCAAATAGGGTCACAGGGGTCAAAATCTTAAAATCCTATTTTCATCTTCTTCTCCAGTTCCAAAAGGCCTACAGATCTGAAAAGTTGTGAGTAGACTCCTTGGCCAATGGGGATTCTAAATTGTACATTTCGTGACCCCATGACCCCAAATGGGGTCACAGGGGTCAAAACCTTTAAAACCTATTTTCATCTTCTTCTCCAGTTCCAAAAGGCCTAGAGAGCTGAAAAGTTTTGTGTAGAATCCTTGGCCAATGGGGATTCTAAATTGTACATTTCGTGACCCCATGACACCAAATAGGGTCACAGGGGTCAAAACCTTAAAAACCTATTTTCATCTTCTTCTCCAGTTCCAAAAGGCCTAGAGAGCTGAAAAGTTGTGTGTAGACTCCTTGGCCAATGGGGATTCTAAATTGTAGATTTTGTGACCCCAAGACCCCAAATAGGGTCGCAGGGGTCAAAACCTTAAAATCCTATTTTCATCTTCTTCTCCAGTTCCAAAAGGTCTAGAGAGCTGAAAAGTTGTGAGTAGACTCCTCGGCCATTGGGGATTCTAAATTGTACATTTCGTGACCCCATGACCCCAAATGCGGTCACAGGGGTCAAAACCTTAAAAACCTATTTTCATCTTCTTCTCCAGTTCCAAAAGGCCTAGAGAGCTGAAAAGTTGTGTGTAGACTCCTTGGCCAATGGGGATTCTAAATTGTACATTTCGTGACCCCATGACCCCAATTGGGGTCACAGGGGTCAAAACCTTAAAAACCTATTTTCATCTTCTTCTCCAGTTCCAAAAGGTCTAGAGAGCTGAAAAGTTGTGAGTAGACTCCTTGGCCAATAGGGATTCTTAATTGTAAATTTCGTGACCCCATGACCCCAAATAGGGTCACAGGGGTCAAAACTTTAAAAACCTATTTTCATTTTCTTCTCCAGTTCCAAAAGGTCTAGAGAGCTGAAAAGTTGTGAGTAGACTCCTTGGCCAATGGGGATTCTAAATTGTACATTTCGTGACCCCATGACACCAAATAGGGTCACAGGGGTCAAAATCTTAAAATCCTATTTTCATCTTCTTCTCCAGTTCCAAAAGGCCTAAAGATCTGAAAAGTTGTGAGTAGACTCCTTGGCCAATGGGGATTCTAAATTGTACATTTCGTGACCCCATGACCCCAAATGGGGTCACAGGGGTCAAAACCTTTAAAACCTATTTTCATCTTCTTCTCCAGTTCCAAAAGGCCTAGAGAGCTGAAAAGTTTTGTGTAGAATCCTTGGCCAATGGGGATTCTAAATTGTACATTTCGTGACCCCATGACCCCAAATGGGGTCACAGGGGTCAAAACCTTAAAAACCTATTTTCATCTTCTTCTCCAGTTCCAAAAGGCCTAGAGAGCTGAAAAGTTGTGTGTAGAATCCTTGGCCAATGGGGATTCTAAATTGTACATTTCGTGACCCCATGACCCCAAATGAGGTCACAGGGGTCAAAACCTTAAAAACCTATTTTCATCTTCTTCTCCAGTTCCAAAAGGCCTAGAGAGCTGAAAAGTTGTGTGTAGACTCCTTGGCCAATGGGGATTCTAAATTGTACATTTCGTGACCCCATGACCCCAATTGGGGTCACAGGGGTCAAAACCTTAAAAACCTATTTTCATCTTCTTCTCCAGTTCCAAAAGGCCTAGAGAGCTGAAAAGTTGTGTGTAGACTCCTTTGCCAATGGGGATTCTAAATTGTAGATTTTGTGACCCCAAGACCCCAAATAGGGTCGCAGGGGTTAAAACCTTAAAAACCTATTTTCATCTTCTTCTCCAGTTCCAAAAGGTCTAGAGAGCTGAAAAGTTGTGAGTAGACTCCTCAGCCATTGGGGATTCTAAATTGTACATTTCGTGACCCCATGACCCCAAATGCGGTCACAGGGGTCAAAACCTTAAAAACCTATTTTCATCTTCTTCTCCAGTTCCAAAAGGCCTAGAGAGCTGAAAAGTTGTGTGTAGACTCCTTGGCCAATGGGGATTCTAAATTGTACATTTCGTGACCCATGACCCCAATTGGGGTCACAGGGGTCAAAACCTTAAAAACCTATTTTCATCTTCTTCTCCAGTTCCAAAAGGTCTAGAGAGCTGAAAAGTTGTGAGTAGACTCCTTGGCCAATAGGGATTCTAAATTGTACATTTCGTGACCCCATGACCCCAAATAGGGTCACAGGGGTCAAAACTTTAAAAACCTATTTTCATTTTCTTCTCCAGTTCCAAAAGGCCTAAAGATCTGAAAAGTTGTGAGTAGACTCCTTGGCCAATGGGGATTCTAAATTGTACATTTCGTGACCCCATGACACCAAATAGGGTCACAGGGGTCAAAATCTTAAAATCCTATTTTCATCTTCTTCTCCAGTTCCAAAAGGCCTAAAGATCTGAAAAGTTGTGAGTAGACTCCTTGGCCAATGGGGATTCTAAATTGTACATTTCGTGACCCCATGACCCCAAATGGGGTCACAGGGGTCAAAACCTTAAAAACCTATTTTTATCTTTTTCTTCAGTTCCAAAAGGTCTAGGGAGCTGAAAAGTTGTGTGTAGACTCTTTGGCCAATAAAGATTTTAAATTTTACATTTGGTTACCCCTTGACCCCAATTGGGGTCACAGGAGTCAAAACCTTAAAGGAATATTCCAGTACGATTTCAACTTAATTCTAGCAAAAGTTGGAGTTATAAAAAGACATTCTGACAAATTATTAAATTTTTCTGTCAACGAGATAAGTATTTACAGAATTTTAAACCTTCGTCTTTGAGCGATGACGGAGGTCGCCATTTTATTTAAAAATGTGACGTCATCGACACACCACAAGAAATTGATGCAAGGAGCTTACATTATAAACTCCGTACATCTTTGTGCAGTGGAGTTTCCATGATTTGACTAGAACTGCTGACTGTGTGCGCTGCGCACTTTGTTAACGTAAAACATCGTTGTGCCTACAGAACGACCCAGTCGTCGGATAGATCATTCAACAAGCAACTACGACTAATATGCGGTTTTGTCTAGTATTATTAACGATATGAATTATAACAACAACAAAAACACAGAAAATAAATAAATAAATAAATGTTTTTAAAAACGATCAAGAGAATTATATCTTGTCGTGTTCTTTGTATTTTTTTCTGATTAAAACATGGTATGTTTACCTGAAAGATGTTGACGTACTCTATAACTACTCCTTTTTTATATAAAATTTACACTTTCAAAGTAGAAAACGTTTCCTTGAATTTTGATACATCAAACGTGCATATCAATGATTTATCTGTTATATACATAGGCCTATTATCAATCACTAAGACCTTTGCATATCTTTTTTTTATATCTTTCCAAAAATAAGAAATTATATTTTTTAATATTTTATTTTCACAGAGTTATTACGATAGGTTTTCTTTAAAAATTTGGCACTCTTTCACATTCAATCTGTGGATTTTCAAAAACCCTCTAGTCAGTTTGAAAAGGGAAAAACATTTTTTGTTATGAACGTGTTAGAATCATTGTATTATTCAAAAATAAATATACAAGGGAATATTCAATGTAAAACATGCATAAATAACGTAAATCTAGTATTTTGTAAAAGAATTTGAAGGTTTAATTAAGAGACATACGTTGTGATAATTCATTATTTTGTGCATTGTTATCATTAAAATCATATCCTTCTGTGAATATAAAAAATCATAGTTGTAAGTTAAATAATTTTATTTACTAAAAGATATAATAATGAGAAAACTGTTACTCCAAACAAATATGGATTATTCAGCTTCATCATAGCAACTTAGATATAAGAAAAACACTCGATGATATAAAGAAACTTTGTGAGTATATTTTGTATTACTTGCTGATGAGTTGATAGATCTTTAATATTATTCAAAACACCATTCCTTCCTGATTGTTTTAGTATACTAATGATATCTTATAATTCCATTTTAATTTCGTTACGTATTGTTTAGCAGAAATACCTTTGGAAAATAATCAACATGGTTTGATATGTGAACATAATAAGGAATCATAATCATTAACAATCATTCCGATAATATTTCATACAGCATGTGCGCCTCAGTGATTCGTAATCAAAATTGGTTTCGTTTCGGCGACAACTAAATAAATAGAAAAATATTTTCATCCTCAAACAAGCCAAGATTTATGTATTAAAAACGAGAAGTCAATGCCAACATAGAAAATGCCATCTTTCAAATTTATCAAACGTGTTTTGATTGATATAACCAATTTCATTTTGATTACGAACCATACCACCATCATCGCGGATTCGCTTTTTAGGATTCGCTTCGACAAGATCATGTCAATAAGGTCTTTTTTTCGAGTGATATAATCAATAAATAATTATTCTATGTTACGTTTAGTTTTTTTTAAAAATGCACTTAGTTAAGCAAAGTCATTTAACACTTTATTTCAACCTTATGTATGGTGTCTATAGCTTATAAAAATTCTAAAAAAATGACAGTGGTCAGTGTTCAAACCTTGTGACGTCCGCACATGGGAAATCTTTTCCAAACTGTACTGAAGTTTTGCAGCAGTCTGCTGGTCAGAAATATTTATTTATTGCTATGGGCATCATAGAAGTAGAATATTCTGGACCCGGCATGTCTTTACTGAAGTCGTGACGGTTGTTACAGTCTCATATTTGACGGGCCGTCACCGCCCACCATTGAATCTAACGGCGTCTCCTAATTTCGTGGTGTGTCTTGACGTCATATTCCCGTTGTTTCTCGCTCTCGTTTACCCTTCGAGATAGCAATATGGCGTCCCCCATCAATGCCGGTAAACTTGATTTTTCCCAACTTTGAATTTTTATTGCAGATTTGGTGATTTAGCTAAAAATTATTAGCCAAAGTTGAAGGATTTATCCATAAACATTGTTTTAAAAGGCTCTTTTTCATTTTTCATTGGAATATTCCTTTAATAAAAGTACCGAGGGTACAGAAGCTCACCTTAAAATGAATGATGTGGTAATATGGTTTAATTGTGTAACCATCTTTTATATGATAATTGATTATGGCTGCCATCATGATTTTTTTATCTTTTAAAATGCTATTCTTCTGTTGGAAAACACTAGAGTTTGAACAAACATTAATACAAGAATGATATAATCATGATTTGTTAACAAGCAGTAGGTTTTTGTATAACATTTTTGTATATCTATGGCTAAATTGGTGATTGGACTTTTTAATCTTCAAAATGCTACTTTTATGTGGGCATCTGTATTAATTTCATTATGATATCTTGATTGGTTTAGGAGTATTCATTTAGTCACACTCTCAACTTCCAAAGAACTAAAAAGATGATGCACATAAACATTTGGAATATATCCCTCTGACACAAATCACAAATTCAGCTTGTGATAGGTCCAATTGCCAAAGTAAACTGTCAAGGTCAATGTCTCATGTAATTCTAACTGAAGATTTCTGAATATCTTAAATCTTGACCTATGTTAGTGCAATCTGATTGGTCAGAATAGGCTAGCAACATGGGGGTTTATGCTAATTACTAGATATGATGACCTATGATGACCTCTTGCACCTGCATGTAGCTTATGTAACTTATCCTCTTGTGTAAGTTACTGTTATTCCATATAGTGAGTGTCCTCCCCTCATTTCAATATGCAAAACAGATACTCTTTAGAGGAGAGTTGCAGGAGAGGGGCTGGAAGGATAGATGAGGAAAGGGGGGGGGGGGGGGGGGGGGGGGGGGGGTTGGGGGGAGGGGGATAGAAGGAATGTGGGATAGGTTTGCAATGGAAGGACAGGAGAAAAAAGGGGAGGAGGGAAAGGGGGGATAGAAGGGGTGGGGATAGAAGAGAGGTTTGCAATGGAAATAACCTGGAGGTCAACTCAGTAATATGTTTATTGAAGTATCTTAACAGAGAGAATTGGTGAGAAAGACTTTGTAAAAAAAGAATTGTTCAAACAGCTGTTTAATTAGTTTTGAAGATGAATATTAAATGATATCTTTTATTAGCATGACAAACAAAATAAAAGATAATTTGTTATTCATTAACCAAAATTTTCAACTTGGAATAAATTAATTGCATGGGAACAATGGACTAAAAAACCTAACAGTTAGTGTTGGGAGTGTACAAATTTAATCATTTTAAATGCTTTTGAAAAGGATTTGTTTGAATTGAATTATCATTATAATTATCTAGATAATCATTGTTCAGACCGTAATCAGATATAGATGATTATAAAATGTATATTTATCCCTCACTGGCTATGTTATTTGCCATATATATGAAGTGTCAGGAATTATGTAAAACGGAAAGGATTTATTAAAACAGTCATGCTTCAGGCTGTTCGCAGATAAAGATGATTCATACAGTTTTTTGTAACTGTATTTATAGTGTTGATAAATATTACAACAAGCGTATCAATACAAATATAATGACATTGATTTGATTGATCAGGAAATGTATTCTTTTCAATGAATTTCATGAAATCTAATTGAAAATTCAATATAATTGACATATTGACCATCTTGGATTCTTGATAATAAAATAAATGCGTCTTTGTCAGGAATCACTATATAAAAAAATAGTCACTTTTCAGAATGATATCTTAATTGATTTAGTAGGAGTAGTACTTGGCCTGAAATCTAATTGAAAAATAATGACTTCTATGATGACATGTTGTTCCCAGAACCCCTTCAGCATGATACAATTATCATTTATTTTTACAGGTATTTATAAAACACATGGTATTGGAACTGGAACCTGATACAAAATACCTCTATTATTAACTTATCATGTAGATTACTGAACATAAAAGCAGATTCTTGACTTGTTAATATTAACTCATCGTGCAGATTGTTGTACACAAAAGCTGATTCTTGACTTGTTTAAATTGTTATTTGTAAAAAGTATTACTATTAATAGATTACAAGTATACTTTTCATAAAGACAATTTATATACTTTCCATAAAGTCCATTATGTTCTATTAATCAATTAGGTCAGGATTACTATGCAATATACAAGCAGGCAGGGCTGCTAGCCCCAGATCCTTAAGGAGAGTGTAGCAATTTGTGTATTTGGCTTTGTGTACGTATATTTGGAGAAGCATCCTAGTGTGCTGAGCATGTAAACCTGAACTCTGGCTAAGCCCTTATGTGTGGTATTAATAGACTTGACAGGAGAGAACATGAATTGTTGTGAAAAATATATATAATTTCACAAAATATAGTTAGCTTATGTCCTAATTGATTTTGTGTCAAGAAGAACTGCTGTTAGATATAGAAATGGTACAAATATGAGTAAAACACAGGAACTGGAACCTGATGCAAAATAACTCTTTCCACATCAACTTATCATGTAGATTGCTAAACACAAAACAAGTGACAAGTTTTGTGTAAGTTGTTATTCTTAGAAAGAACATATCGCTGTCATGAGAATACAAGTCTAATTTCCATAACTCTTATTGCATACACATGTCCATATAGCATAATGCTCTACCATATCAATTGGGTCAGGTTGATTATGCAACAGACTAGCAGCTGACACTATGATGCTAGCAGCCTGTATTGGGATGTGTATTAGACAGCATAGTGGACTCAACAGAAATATCTGAACTCTGGTTGACCCCTTATGTGTGGTATTTAAAGGAATATAAGGGAGATACCATTGTTCAAAATCTAACATGATGTTTAATGTCATTGGGATTTTGCAACTAGTTGCCATAAATATTTTAAACAAATTAATTAATTATGTTTGTCTTTCATCTTAATGTTTTAGAAACACTTAAAATATAGAACAACTTGCATGACAATCTTAAATATTCTATATTCAAGATAAAATTATGATTAGTAAGTTCAAATTAGAGAATTTATATAGTGCGAGTGATCACTTGATGAAAGCTTAAAATTTAGTCATAATGATGTGTCATCTGCAGCTGAAAAGTCAAAATGGATGCTATCGCAGCCATCTTGGATTCTCAAAACTGAAACGTCTACCTTTGTGGGAGGAATCACTATAGGTATAACATACTACAATATGAAAATGATATCTAGATTGGTTTAGGAGAAGTAGTCATTTTCATGAAATCTCATTGAAAATTCAATATGGCTGCTATCGCGGCCATCTTGGATTCTCAAAACTGAAACGTCTACCTTTCTGTGCGGAATCACCATAGTTATAACATACTACAATTTCAGAATGATATCTAGATTAGTTTAGAAAGAGTAGTCTTTTCATGAAATCTAATTGAAAATTCAATATGGCTGCCATGGCAGCCATCTTGGATTCTCAAAACTGAAACGTCTACCTTTCTGTGAGGAATCACCATGGGTATAACATACTACAATTTCAGAATGATATCTGTATTCGTTTAGAAGGAGTAGTCTTTTTCATGAAATCTAATTGAAAATTCAATATGGCTGTCATGGCGGCCATCTTGGATTCTCAAAACTGAAACGTCTACCGTTCCGAGGGGAATCACCATGGGTATAACATACTACAATTTCAGAATGATATCTGCATTCGTTTAGGAGGAGTAGTCTTTTTCCTGAAATCTAATTGAAAATTCAATATGGCTGCCATGGCGGCCATCTTGGATTCTCAAAATTGAAACGTCTACCTTTCTGTGAGGAATCACAATGGGTATAACATACTACAATTTCAGAATGATACCTGGATTCGTTTAGGAGGAGTAGTCTTTTTCCTGAAATCTAATTGAAAATTCAATATGGCTGCCTTAGCGGCCATCTTGGATTCTCAAAACTGAAACGTCTACCTTTCTGTGAGGAATCACCATGGGTATAACATACTACAATTTCAGAATGATATCTGCATTCGTTTAGGAGGAGTAGTCTTTTTCGTGAAATCTAATTGAAAATTCAATATGGCTGCCATGGCGGCCATCTTGGATTCTCAAAACTGAAACGTCTACCTTTCTGTGAGGAATCACCATGGGTATAACATACTACAATTTCAGAATGATATCTGCATTCGTTTAGGAGGAGTAGTCTTTTTCGTGAAATCTAATTGAAAATTCAATATGGCTGCCATGGCGGCCATCTTGGATTCTCAAAACTGAAACGTCTACCTTTCTGTGAGGAATCACCATGGGTATAACATACTACAATTTCAGAATGATATCTGGATTCGTTTAGGAGGAGTAGTCTTTTTCCTGAAATCTAATTGAAAATTCAATATGGCTGCCATGGCAGCCATCTTGGATTCTCAAAACTGAAACGTCTACCTTTCTGTGAGGAATCACCATGGGTATAACATACTACAATTTCAGAATGATATCTGGATTCATTTAGGAGGAGTAGTCTTTTTCCTGAAAGTTTACGGACGGACGAAGCGCCATGACATAAGCCAGGGGTCGAAATTAGTCTTATTGGGGTACTAGCCATTCGGACTAGTGCATTCCTGTGAGCACTAGCCCTAAGATATTCTGACTAGCCACATACACCGATATGATTGTATTTCCTTTGAATTCAACTAGTCCTTCGGACTACCAATGATTGTATTTTACTAGCCCAGCATCAATTTCACTAGCCATGGGCTACCGGGCTAGTGCTAATTTCGAACCCTGATAAGCTCACATTTACTTTGTAAAGGTGAGCTAAAAACCTATTTCCATCAATAGTCTGATGAGCTACAGAGCCCATGGCTCTATTTTTTAGAATAAGTTGTTGCTAGGCAACAAATGAATTCTTGCGCATTAGACGAAGTAAACAGAGAACCATATAACCACATTATACGCCCTCTGATTTTTCACAGTATCCAATCAAAAACGAATACTTTGTACATTTATGGTAGATTTGAGTTGACATTAAGTTTAAGAACCTTTTGAGAGTTGGTTGGCTGAAGTTTTCATCAGGGAATCTGAGTTGTCGTTCTTGGCTGTATTTGTCACAAATCATCATTACCGGTACATGATATTCATCTTCTATGAAAGATTTATTAATTGAGAAACAGAATGAACACAGTCTTTCTTCTCTAGGGATGTTTGAATGGCGTCCAGTTTCTATGGCTAGTCTATTGTAAGTCTTTCAATGGCTCTCTTATAATATAACCGGATTTTAGATGAAATACCATTTTTCAGCATTTAATAGTGACTTGTATTGGTAATTGTCCCCCACCGCAACGCAGAACGAGGGACATTGTATTCAGCGGCGTCCGTTCGTACGTACGGATTCTTGTAAACACGTTATCTCATGAAACGTTGCACCCAATGTCTTCAAATTTGGTCACAGCCTACATTGAGGAATAACGCAGACACCTTTTGGTGACCTTGACCTTAGGTCATCACTTTGGCAACTTTTGAAACTCTTAATTGTTTACGCGATATTTCATAAACCGCTGCACTAGATTTCTCCAAATTTGGTCAAAGCCTACATTGGGGGATTAAACACCAGTCACTTTGGATGACCTTGACTTTATTTTCAAGGTCACCACGACACTTTGTCCACCTTTGAAACTCTTCTTAACGGCATATATCTTGAACCATTGCACTTATTGTCAATGGGAATATAGCATTTGCTAATATCTATCGTAATATCCATACGGTGGGGGTCATTGCCACGTTAGTGGAAAACACTTGTAATAGTTACATTTAGAGGAATCTGAAAGAGATGAATGCCAGTTCTGTGTCCTGTAACCTTGTTTTTGAAAATGTCTAAAAGTGTCTAAAAATGCATTGGTATCACCAATCTCCTGATTTACACAAATCCAAATCAATATTGAAAGAGTATATATTGTTGTATCATAAGTAATGGTCTTTTTAGTGTTTTGTTTCTTGTTTCATATGCTTATAACTCATATTTCAATATGTACTTTATCTTCCTAATGTGTTGAGCAGTGACTGATGTAAACCAAATTACCTTTTGGGTTAATAAAGCATTATTATTAGTCCTAATGTTACCGGTCCATGTTTTCTTCCCACTATCATGTAAGCACTTGGGCATGAGATAAGCTCTGACTGTAACTGACTGCTCTACTCATGTATTGATACTGCATGAGATAAGCTCCAACTGTAACTGACTGCTCTACTCATGTATTGATACTGTATGGGAGTTCTGCCACACTCACCCAGAGCCATGTTGTTATTGGTATTCTTATTGAGTCTTAGATATTTGCTGCAAAATTTCTGTTGAACTTGTTCAATTGTTTTGCAATAATGAATTCCCCATATTTCTGCACCATAGCATAAAATAAGAGATATCATGCTATCAAATATTTTAAATAATTCATTTAAATCTAAATGTCCAAATGCTCGTTGAAATCTGTTGAGTGAAAATATGGCTTTAGTGGCTTGTGCTGCTTGAGATGATTGAGATTTTGTCCAAGATAATTGTATGACTTTAGGTTTCAATTTGTTGACCTTTAAAATACCACTTTTCATTTTAGTTTAGATTTAGTTGGAAAAAATATGTTTCAGATTCATACTGAATTTAGCCTGATAAAATAACAAGAAATGTTACAATCTTAAACCCAGAACACAGGGGGATCAGAGTACCAGATAAAAGAAATGTTATTTGTGCTCAAAAATTGGAAAGGGTAAGTCGACTGATTACTACCAACAATAAATAGAGATTATTACCAGAGGAAGTGTGTCCTATGACTTTTATGAAACGAGTGTGAATTTTTGTATTACCTGAGCGAGAGCGAGAGTTGTACACAAATTTGCACGAGTTTTGTAAAAGTCATATGACACACTCTCCAGAGTAATAATTTCTTTACTACCGATTCTTTTCCATTTTACCATCTTAGAAAAATCCAAGAAATGGATTGCTTCCCTTGCGACGGCTGGCTACAGTGACGTCACGAACAACAGTTTAATGACATCACAGGCGAAAAAATATGGGAACTCGCGCTACAACAATCGTTGCTAGGCAAAAATGATGAGTGCACTAGTGCTCGTATTGAAAATATGTCATATCTTTTTTTCCACCATATAATTTCTTTACTACCGATTCTTTTCCATTTTACCATCTTAGAAAAATCCAAGAAATGGATTGCTTCCCTTGCGACGGCTGGCTACAGTGACGTCACGAACAACAGTTTAATGACATCACAGGCGATAAAATATGGGAACTCGCGCTACAACAATCGTTGCTAGGCAAAAATGATGAGTGCACTAGTGCTCGTATTGAAAATATGTCATATCTTTTTTTCCACCATATAATTTCTTTACTACCGATTCTTTTCCATTTTACCATCTTAGAAAAATCCAAGAAATGGATTGCTTCCCTTGCGACGGCTGACTACAGTGACGTCACGAACAACAGTTTAATGACATCACAGGCGAAAAAATATGGGAACTCGCGCTACAACAATCGTTGCTAGGCAAAAATGATGAGTGCACTAGTGCTCGTATTGAAAATATGTCATATCTTTTTTTCCACCATATGGGCCTGTAAGGCCTTATGGGCTTATGGCATGGCATGGTGTCCGGCGTACGTCCGTAAACTTTGTGTAGAGACTCCTTGACTAGTGAGGTCATAAATTATAGCTTTGCTGGCCCTGTGGTCCAAAATAAGGGCCACATTCATAAAACCTATTTTTATCTTCTTCTCCAGAAGAGTAAGGCCGAGAAAGCTGAATCTTTGTGAACACCCTAAAGCAAATTTGATATGAAGCCTGATGAGCCTCAAAGCCATTGGCTCTATTTTATTGTATAAAATGCGTTACTGCATTCTCACTCAATCTGGGTAGTTCGAAATATGTTAAAGATTGTGGTATCCCAACATTATCCAACAAGTTTTTGAAAGACGTTTTCACTGTATTTGAAATATTCCTCTCAAAAGTTGAAACCAAAACTTAATCAGAGGATCAACTAAGATGACAAAAAATCTGGAACAACCATAACATAATTAGCGATATCAAAACACTGTTTTATGAAAAATGGAATAATAATGGTGTAGTTTTTGTTAATGATCTTATACATAAAGGGTAGGTTCTTGATTTTTGAAGAATTTGAGGAGAAATACCAAACAAAAACAAATTTTCTGACCTTTGAAGGATTAAAGGCAGCATGCCCCTCAAAAGAACTTTTTAAAATCCATGCATAAAAACTCGTTTTTCTGCGTTTTCCAGGGAGTTTGCTTTACAGTACAGACAAGGAATATTGTCCTTAAGCACCGGTCTCTAATAATATTTTACAAAGCACAGACTAAGTCCGTCCGTAACCTTTTGACACTTTTGACTTCTCCTCATGAACCATACAGATTAGAGAGCTGAATTTTTTTGTACAGGTACCTTAGCATATGGAGATTCTAATTTATAACTTTGGTGACCCTGTGACCCCACATAGGGTCACAGGGGTCACAACTTTAAAAACATATTTTCATCTTCTTCTCCAGTTCCAGAAGAACTAGAGAGTTAAAAATGATATATGCAAACTCTTTGGCCAATGGGGATTCTAATTTGTAACTTTGGTGACCCTGTGACCCCAAATAGTGTCACAACCTTAAAAACCTATTTTCATCTTCTTCTCCAGTTCCAAAAGGAGTAGAGAGTTAAAAATGATATGTGCAGACTCCTTGGACAATGGGGATTCTTATTTGTAACTTTGGTGACCCCATGACCCCAAATAGGGTCACAGGGGTCACAACCTTAAAAACCTATTTTCATCTTCTTCTCCAGTTCTAAAAGGACTAGAGAGTTAAAAAAGATATGTGCAGACTCCTTGGCCAATGGGGATTCTAAATTGTAGATTTCGTGACCCCATGACCCCAAATAGGGTCACAGGGGTCACAACCTTAAAAACCTTTTTCATCTTCTTCTCCAGTTCTAAAAGGACTAGAGAGTTGAAAGTGATATGTGCAGACTCCTTGGCCAATGGGGATTCTTAATTATAGATTTCGTGACCCCATGACCCCATATAGGGTCACAGGGGTTACAACCTTAAAAAAATTCTCATCTTCTTCTCCAGTTCCAAAAGGAGTAGAGAGTTAATATTGATATGTGCAGACTCCTTGGACAATGGGAATTCTAATTTGTAACTTTGGTGACCCTGTGATCCAAAAAAGGGTCACAGGGGTCACAATCTTAAAAAACTATTTTCATCTTCTTCTCAAGTTCCAAAAGGTCTAGAGAGCTGAAATTATATGAGCAGACTCCTTTGCCAATGGGGATTCTAAATTGTAGATTTTGTGACCCCATGACCCCAAATAGGGTCACAGGGGTCACAACCTTAAAAACTTATTTTCATCATCATCTTTAGGTCCAAAAGGTCTATTGAGCTGAAAGACTGCATGTAGTCTCCTTGGCCAATTGGGATTCTAAACTGTAGGTTTCGTGACCCCATGACCCCAAATAGGGTCACAGGGGTCACAATCTTAAAAACCTATTTTTCTCCATTAGATGACAGTCTATGGCAAATTTATTTCTCCTTGGATATTTTAGTGTGGACTTCTTTCACTGTCTGATATTGGCGATCTAGAAAGTGTTGAATAATAATAAATCATTTGGGTAAGGAAATTTATTCCGAAATCGTTACATTTGTTTTGTAATTTTTTTTTGGTTTTCTTGCAATAGGTAACATCAGTTTAATTTTTAGCTCATCTGGCCTGTATAAAGCAAACTTGATATGATGCCTGATGAGCTACAGAGCCAATGGCTCTATTTTTTAAAAACAATTATAAATATCAATAGTCCACTTGTATCATTTGATAACCAATTCTTTTAATAAATGTATGGTTAACTAATCAAACACGGTTACATGATTAGTGTTGCTTTAGGTCTACATTACACAAATAATAATTATACATAGTATAGTTCCTCATATATCAATGAATATTGATAATAGTGTACGTAGTAAACCAAGTGTTGCTTAAAACACATGTTTAAGAAAATAACATATGATTTCTCCCACATCTCATGTTTTGTTTTTACACTGATAATACCAGTGTAAATTAGGAGAGCTGTGAAAGATATCATTTGTCAAAATCACTGATAAGAATTTAACAGGCAGAAACACTTTCTGAGAGACTGGGCAGTCTTCCTCATTCCATGCATCTAAAGTTAAAGAGACACAGAGTATGTTGATAGGATCTTTTATGTCAAATTTTGAAATCGATGTTATTACATCGGGAACCACTAACTGTTACTGAAAATAACAAGTTAAAGGTCAATCAGTACATTAGAGCGAAAATACGGCCATTCAAAGTCAGGATTTTGATCGAAAACCGGACAATGTGGCTCGAGTGGCGCGCGCAAATTCGCGTAACGTAATTTTGAAACCTTGTCATAAACTGACAGGAAGATATAATCGATTCGATAGTGTTTATTAGGTTTTGTTAATAATAGGTAGATTAATTGGATGCATAATTTCGAATATTAAACGTATTTGAGTTGTTTTATTGATTTTCCCATAAAATCAAGCATTTTAGAGATATTATGCATAGATGGATATATTTGCAAGTCCAGTGATGAGATATGAACTTCAATCAGCATATAAGTTATTTTGTAGCTTATCAAAACCAAATAAAATTTAAAGAAAGATACTCTGTGTCACTTTAAGGTCCTTACATCTGTAAAGCCGCATAAGACCTGTCCATACATACAACTGTGGTATTACTGTACAGAGACAAACTGGCCAGAACTTGGCGTTGACCCTCCAGGCTCTTGTCTTTCATTTGACTAAAAATAACAGAAACACACACCCCTGGGAGCTGGCAATTGAACTACAGTGTAGAGCAGCTCTTTTGGAAATGTGAGCATGTAAAACCAATTTGGTCGGATATAGAACAATGGCTTAAATCTGTGTAGTAATTTGTATTATTTGGATTTAAAAAGTGCTAATAATAATCCTGTAAAATGTAAATGTAATCATCCACCTGATAAAACAATACATATTCAAATGTGCTCATGGAAACTTTGTGCCTCATTTTGATTTCATTAAACAGGTAATTATTAAATACTATGATATTACCAAATGTGTGAGAAAAAAATTATATTTTAGTTTTGTTGAGGTTCAACTTCATACCTGTGGTGTCACAAAATTCGTCAACTACATTTTTTTTCTTTGTTACTGATTTGCTGAATCTGACACACTTCAGACATCATCTGCATACGTAAGTTCAAAAATATGAATATTACTCTTCCACCTTCTTCTTCTATTTTAGTTATTAGTTGATTAATTAAAGATTATAAAGATGTGGGGACTTAATATACATCCTTGACTGGTTTCAATACTACAAATAAAATATGTTGACAAATCATGATCAGTCCTGGTACAAGCTGATAAGATGGAATACATGGATACAATAAACTTGAGGAGTTGACCACTCATCCTAATTTGTTGAAGGCTTCTGAAATGTACACTATGGTTTATGAAGTCAAATGCCTACGAGAAGTCAATAAAGAGGACAGGTGATTTATTGTGTTTAAGATTCTTTATGCATTGGTGAACTTCTTCTTCTACAAAATGCCTATTCAAATAATAATTATCTATATCACATGGGTCATTTGACTTATCTGTACACACATTATAAGAGTCAATATTACTTTCAGGTATGGTTTGGCTCAATAAGTTGTGAAAATGATCATACCACTCTCTAGTAGAAACATGTTAAGTTGATGAATTAATGGTCTTATGCTTCTTCAGTAATTTCCAGAATTGCTTGGGCTTAGATTTTGCTTCTGAAAGAAGTTGTCTTTGTTTCTTAAAGTAATTGGATCTTTTAATTGCAAAAAGCTTTTTTAAACTGTTTTCTTTTCATCCTGTAGCTACAGATATCATGGGCACAATTTCTGTGGTTTCTTGGGGGCGGGATAGCGCAGTGGTTAACACGTTCGACTTCGGATCAAGGGGTCCGTGTTTCGAATCCCGCCAGGGGCTTAGCAACTTTGTCTGCAGTAGAGAACTGTACTACATGGAGTAAAGGTGCAATGCTACACAGAATTTCAGCGCAGTACCACCCATGGTTCGCTAGTTCCTGCCGATGCTCACAGGTCTCAAGCCAATACATAGCCACAATGGTGTTGCAGGCTTTCTTCCTGAATAATACTAGCACCCGCGATGTACGTGAAATACTCTTGAAAGCGGTGATAATCCCCATAACACCTCATCTCACCTCTGTTGTTTCTTAGAACTGAATATTTCAAGTGTTTTAGTTATTCTAGTTCCTCATCCCACCATGGCGGTTGATGCTCAATCTTATTAAAATATGATCTATTTGCTACAGTACACTACGCATCTAGATCATACCAGGCTCAGTTATAACAGCCTTCAGAGTATCCTTTGACTGAGAGCACATCAGCGACTTTGCCCGGCACTCCCCTATCGATCTGTTTGTCGAAAAAGGTCCAAAAAGGTTAACTTTATAGAAAATATCTCCACATGCCACAATGTGCTGTCGTAATACACAGGACAAATTCAAACAGAAAGCTGTAGTTGCTATTTTTGGAACAGTTACGTTATATAAACGTTTCCCTTTAATTGCTCATATTCGATGTATGCTCTTAAATTTATTATATTTTGTAGCCATAAATATACTGACGCAAAAAAAGAAGACAATAACTAACATAAAACCTTTTGATAAAGTCTTGTTGATTTGGTATCATGCATATTCGATGCATATATAATTTAAAGGATTTTTTTCTGTCAAAACTCAGACATAGATAACTGAATTTGTGAATGTTGCAACCTATGCAAATCACTTAACTTTGCTTTTTGGAAAAATCAAAAGGTCATTTGATGTAGAAATGCTTTTTTAACTGCACTGTGTTAGAACGTTTGAATCTCACTAATGGCATGTAAGAGACAGACGATTTGATTGTGGATGAAATGGTACATTCACTCACGTGATTTTCACTTTAGAATCGACTCGAAAAACCAAGATCGTCAATTTTTTAGCTCATCTGGCCTATAAGGCCCCATGGGCTTATGGCATGGCATGGTGTCCGGCGTCCGTCCGTCCATCCATCTGTCCGAAACTATGTGGAATTTCAACTTCTTCTCCAGAAGAATAAGGCCAAGAAAGCTGAAACTTTGTGTACAGACTCCTTGACTACTGAGGATTATAAATTGTAGCTTTGGTGACCCTGTGACACCTAATAAGGGTCACAGGGGCCACGCCCTAGAAACCTATTTTCATTTTCTTCTCCAGAACCATAAGGCTATATTGCGATAAAGAAAAGCGTATTGTAATACGTATCGCAATATATTGTTACTTTCAAATTCAAGAATTTGCATGCTGTCTTGTCTTAATATAGGCGTTAAGAACGATCATCACTGTACAGCTATGATCTATTTTGAAAAATGTTCACTGTTGATTGCCCTTGATTATATTGTTTTAACTATTTTCACAACACAGCTTCATACTTTGATAAGAACCTTCCGTAAAACATGTTTGTGTTTTTTAGCAATTTCAGGGGGAAATTGTTCATTTTGATACGTTCGATATTATTAAGTGACTGTACCTATTCGTATCATGTTATTCCTGTATTGCAATATACCGATAAATTGATAATACCGCGCATCCTTATCCTTGACTAGTGAGGATTATAAATTGTACATTTTGTGACCCTGTGGCCCCTACTAAGAGGGGGAACCACATTGGCCACACCCTAAAGCAAAATCAAATCTTTTTAAAGAAGGATAAATAAATATTCTTAGCAAACACTTCGCTTTTCCAGTGCAATTCCATGTACAGATGTGTGGCACTTACATGGTTGTACAAAACATTCAATCTTTAGTCTATATTGCTGTAAACTTATCCCCATTGTGGAGCGGTTGTGTGGACACGTCTACACTCATGGATTACTCCGCATGCACACATCACTTTTATCACTTATGCACAATGGTAGAGTATTATTCATGCAGTCACTGGGTACTTCATTTCATAAAAAAATCAAAAGTCAATATCAGAATTTCTGAATACTGTTGTTTGAAGTTCTTGTAATCATAAAATTTGATGAAGAATAATAAGTAAATAATTCCAACACGATTTCCTGTTATTGCTGATCAAATATGACAATGTTGCAATTTTTTTTGTTTTACTGCAATTTGAAACAGCCTCAGAGACAATACCACACTTTTAAGCCGTAGATGATATGTAAAATACTTATTAAGTTATCAAGTCCATATCAGAACGATATCACCATGTTAACAAATTGTAGATTTTGCAACTCCCTAATTAAAACACTTCAGCTAGATAAATTTATTATATGCCAAGCGGTGAGACACTGAGTTTTCTCAGTTCTAGTAAAAATGTTCTTGCCACTGAGTGTGATATCACTTTTTCAAGTCAGTGAAAATAACACAGAGGGGATGACGTCATGCGTACAATGGTTTGACGTCACTTCTACAATCAACGCGACGTCAGCGTCGTCGCTAAGTTACGATCAACAATGGTATGACGTCGCCAGAAAACTCTCGAGTCAAGACCTTTTGGACAAAGATTACCATATTTTCGACCACACAGGCATACAATAAACAAAATATCTTTTATTTTGAGTGTGATATCACTTATCTCTCATTTCGTGATGGGGTAAAACCTATATTTTCACTCGTGGCTGCGCCACTCGTGAAAATACTGGCTCTACCCCGTCACTCGATGAGAGATAAGTGATATCACACTCAAAACAAAAGATATCCTCTATATCTCATTGAACCTTGAGAATATTTTGGAAGAGAAGAATTCATTGTTTACTCAAAGTGTGCTTTATGTACATAATTGCTTGAATCTGATGAAATGATCATGAGCTGCAATTGTTGTAGGGACGGACTCTGCGGTCAGCATATTCAATCAAACAGGATGGTTGTTTTGCTTTCTCTTCACATTAACATGAGGAACTTGACAATGTGGTTTAGAATAGTCCTATGATAGTCCTTAAAAGTCAAACAATTGTTGTAGGGACGGACTCTGCGGTCAGCAACATTCAGAAGTTCGGACAGCATTTCCTCCTCAACATGGTCAAACCTGCCTCTGCAGAGGACGCAGCTGGAGCCATCCTTAGGGCGGGTACTGCAAGAGAGCGAGAGGTCTACTTCCCGTACCTGGCAGTCAGGATCCCATGTCTGCTGAGGGACTGGATGCCTGCCCCTGTGGAGCACCTGCTTAGATACATCGCTGTCCCGTCCCACTACCAATAGATAGATAGATAGACCTCCCCGATATATCACAGTCCCCTCCCTTAACTGGTGGACCATCCCTCATATGATGCTGTCCCCGCCAAATACTGGTATACCACCCTTAAATATGAACTGTTATCTTATCCTAATAAAGTTTGATTTGCTGAATGTTATAACAGTAAGGATTGTCAAAATTTTGATTCAGTCATAATGACTCGGCAAGGATGTCATTACTTTTATCGATTTGATATAAATGTTTTGTCACAAAGTTTTTCATGCTTTATTCATTTAGAATATCACCAGTCTTAAGTTGGCCATTAATCAAGGTATGTTGTAGGGGTTATTGTCGGTATTTCTTTACAGTTAAGTCTTAGTAAAGACAAGATATACGAGAGCTTCAAAGAATGAATGTTTACATATCAACTATACTATTAGTTACACCGCATTTTGATAGGGTGTACGGGACTGTAAGACCCTTGTACATTCTGTATTTTCCTGAGGCCGAGCCGAAGGAAATACAGAATGTACAAGGGTCTTATAGTCCTGTACACCCTGTCAATATGCCGTGTAACGAATTTATTACCCTTAAGATCTTTATTTCAACACAGTTTACTCATTTTCGACCAAAATAAGTCATAACTAGACTGCGGTCCAAGCTCAGCACAGTGTGAACATCAAGAGTCGCGGTACAGAGCTAACGGCAGTTATATAAAGGGAGATAACTCTGTGACTAAAAATATCCGAATTAAAAGTGTTGTTAAATGAAATAATTAAAAAGAAACATGTGTTCATATTGAATGAATGTAATAACACAATGGAAATTAACAATGACATAACATTAGAATCTCTCAATTGATGTTGGTCATTGTAAATTTTGATTCTGAAATTGTTAGTCGAGCGGCCGTTTTACTTCAGCATTCCATCTGAGGTCAAGGTCAACCGTATGACCCGTTTGGTATGTCACGTGACAAATTTGACGGGGTGTACACTTCGTACACCCTGCCAAATCCGACTACACGGCTTATGTATGCTTTGGTTATTGACCAATCAGAATTCGATAAATTTATCTTAAGGGTAATAAATACTCATATGTGTTATATATTGATAAAAACAGCCAAAGATTCTTACTTTTGTAAAATGTCTAACAAAGGTAGTAACAACTAGACTATTGTCAAGTGGATAATAGCCTAGTATAATTTGTTAGCTGGTACTCCACCATTCGAACTGTTCAGTCTCCAATCTAGTTAAAACTAGCTGTAATGTTTTCGTCCCCTAAGTCCTTACGTTACATCCAGCTTCTAACCCAGCTGGTCCGTGTCGCGCATGCGAGGAAATCAGCCAATGAAAAAAGAACTGGCTGATCCCTTTGAATCAGACAATCAAGTTCGGTAATACAAGCTGTTAGAATCGGTCAATCTAGTTAAAACTAGCTGTAATGTTTATTTCCAATAACTCATACATTAAATCATTGATATTTATGCTCATAATGTGTAAAATGCAATATAAATCCTAACGATGCCCGATTCAAAGAGATCAGCCAGTTCTTTTTCCATTGGTTGATTTCCGCGCATGCGCAACACAGACCAGGTGGGTTAGTAGCTAGATGTAACGTAAGGACTTAGGGGACGATAACATTACAGCTAGTTTTAACAAGATTGGTTCAGTCTCAGGCCATGGGGTGTCAGGAGCAACACCAAATTTCATGACATAACAGATCAACTTCAGAGGCATCAAGATACATCAACATTTTCTCAAAAAAAACAATGTATAAAGCTTAAAAATAACAATGGATTATTATCAAGAAAATAGATGTCTTTATAATAAATATAAATACAAATTCTTGATTCAAAAAGGAAAATATATATTTATCTCACACCAAACAATGAGTAGTTTTTTAGTGCCACCAAGACTAGTTTAGCTGAAGAGGGATGTGACCTCGGGACTGCACCATGCACGATGTCCCTGCTCTGTGACCTCGGGACTATACCATGCACGATGTCCCTGCTCTGTGACCTCGGGACTGCACCATGCACGATGTCCCTGCTCTGTGACCTCGGGACTGCACCATGCACGATGTCCCTGCTCTGTGACCTCGGGACTGCACCATGCACGATGTCCCTGCTCTGTGACCTCGGGACTTCACCATGCACGATGTCCCTGCCCTGTGACCTCGGGACTGCACCATGCACGATGTCCCTGCTCTGTGACCTCTGGACTGCACCATGCACGATGTCCCTGCTCTGTGACCTCGGGACTACCATGCACGATGTCCCTGCTCTGTGACCTCGGGACTGCACCATGCACGATGTCCCTGCTCTGAGCTCTTTCCATCACAGATATGTCCGCTGCCTTCATTTAAAGTTCCAGAGCATTCTTTGATCATCATATCATTTGGATCTAGCACTGAACATGAGTTGAATTTATTGATATTCTGAAGTTGGACATCGTGCATGTAGGAGATAACTTTAATTTCTATTTTAACTGTCACTGTTGGTGTCATATATTTACCCTGATTTTGTCAACAGAGATAAGTTGTAATCACTTATGTTATTTTGCATATACTAATCTGAGAATAAAATGACCCATGTCTTTGGTGATTCTCAGTGATTCCAGGGACCAGTATTGTTGGTGAGGTCGTATGTCATTGTTTTTTTATCCAATGGGCAGCATATTTTCCTTTGATCTTTTTGCAATGGTAAATCAAATACTAAGAAAACTCAAGCTGATATCTATTTCTTCACGGAAATATCACTACAGTTGACATGCTGATTTGAGAATCATGAAGGAGCGAGGCAGTTTGAGGGTGGAAATTGCAACATCAAGCAGACGACCTTGAGAAAGTTCAACATTGCTACACATTCAAATATGTAGGCCAGGATGAAAGAAATGGAAAACAAGCAATAACACTACCAGTCACTCAGTTAATCAGTCAGTTAGTTAATCTGAACTCTTCTGTTATTTAAAGCTACCCCTTTCATAAAATAATGAGTTTAGGACCATAAATAATAGTGAATTAAAAATAATTCAATTAATATAAACAAGAGCACTTGTGGGCACTATGGAATGAAATCCAGTATTTAAAACAAACCTGTGTTACCTTTTTTAGTAAACTTAAGTTGCATATGCCTGCTTGGATGAGAGAATGTCGGATCTTCCAAAAAACATCAAAATATTCTTGGTTACAAATTTGCTGGCTGATTTCTTCAGACTGATCTTAAAGCTGATCGTGTAGGGAAGGATGTCTGGTGAGAGGTGGCAAAACATTGCCCATTGGATAAAACAGATACATGATTGACACAAGTGGGTGTATACGAAATATCAGCTTGCTATCACTCACTCCTAGGTTCCGCCCCCTCGTGAAATGATAGCTCGCTGATATTTGGCATGCACCCCTTGTTTCATCATGTATCTATAACTTCTATCACTAAGAATCAGTTCTTGCAGGATAAAGGACAGGCAATGCATAAACATGATAATAGAACTGTTCATACAGGGGACTCTCATACTTCATAAAACACATGTTCCAAGTTTAATCTTGCAATTTTCATTCTTCATATTACAAAATATCTAAATTGAAAGGAGGAAAATGTAAGTAGTTTCTGTTTTTGAAACTTCATTAGCCCAGTAGATGTTGAGTGCACTTGATTAGTGGAATATGATTCTAGTGATGATGAGAGTGGAAACAGAGAAGATTAAACTTGAAAAGGCTATATAGTGAGCTACATTCAATGATGATAGAGAAACATAACAGTTTTATGTACCTGATCTAGTCATGTAACACACTGATTGCATATTGACTGATATCTATGAGACCAATTTGAGTAATAGCAGCAATCATTTTTAAGCTATTTGGTAAACTGCAATACAATTTGTGATAGATATCTAAGTGGAGATCACCTGGATTGTAAATATTGTCACAATGAGTGAAGTGAGGAGAAGATGTAGTGTTGTCTCACTGGCCCATACCCAGGTGAAGCAGCTTCCTTGTCAGCGCGGGACCATCCCAGTATCCCCTGCAACCCACAACAGAACACTCAGCTCAACACCTGCAGGCAGTACACATGTTATATATATATATACTGAAGGAAAAAAATAAGGGATCGCATAAAACCACAGGTTGTCACATATTGTATTCAATTCATTTCATACAGATTATTGTCATTGTCTACAGGTTAAATGAAGAATGTCAGTATCGATTATGGCCCCCACGTGCTCTCTCGACTGTCTGTCAACGTCTTTGCATACTTCCGCTCAGGTTTCTTACTGTTTCTCTCGGAATGTAACGCCATTCCTGCTGCAGACACTGGAAGAGATCATCAAGATTTCGTGGTGGTATACGCCTCTCACGAACCCTTCGACCAAGCACATCTCATAGATGTTCAATAGGGTTTAAGTCCGGGCTTTTGGCAGGCCAAGGCAACACTGTAATGTTGCTGTTTCTCAAAAAATCAGCTGAGACATGAGCCGTATGGGGACGAGCATTGTCCTGTTGGAGTTCAAAACGGCGACCTGTTCTCCTGGCAAACGGTGCTACCACAGGACGTAAGACCTCATCACGGTATCGAACACCTGTCAGTCGTCCGTCGAGGCGAATCAGATCTGTTCTGTTGTCGTAGGTAATTCCGCCCCATACCATGACCGACCCACTACCGTATCTGTCATGTTGTTTAATGGTGTCCTGCTGGTACCTCTCATTTCGGCGACGCCAAACACGCACTCTGCCATCTGCATAGTCCAGATTAAATCTTGATTCGTCACTGAACATGGTGTAACGCCAATGACGTAGCTGTCTCACCCAATCCAGTCTTCTTTGCTTATGCTGCTGTGTCATCCGTACTCCAACAAAAGGTTGTCTGCTTTTTAAACCTGCTGCCTTTAGTCTGTTTCGTACAGTACGGTCACATACCCGCACTCGCGTGGCAGCCCTGAGATCGGCGTTTATTTTCGATGCTGGGGTGAATCGATTCTGCAAGGCACGCCGTGCGAACATTCGGTCTTGTCTTGGTGTTGTCTTTTTAGGTCGTCCTCGACCTTTTCTCATCGCAACATCACCAGTCTGACGGTAGAGGTTCCAGAGGCGAGATAAGACGCTTATTGACTTTTGAAAGTGTCTTGCAACTTCTCGAAGAGAGTGGCCTGATCTCACCATACCTATTGCCTGCCATTTCTGAGCCAAAGTCATGTACTGTCTTGGCATGTTCAGGAAAAAAGCAGAACTGACTCTGTTCTGGCACAGGTGCCCTTTTTATCCGAAACATGATGGAAAAACATGAAGTGCACGATTTTCATGAACCCCTCCTATTGAACCTGGTGCGTTTAGGCGCCAGGTTATGCATAGTGAACATGTAAACTCTCATTGAAACCTGTAAGGCATTTTGTTTTCATCAATAAAGAAATATGCGATCCCTTATTTTTTCCTTCAGTATATCTAGATACAAGCACTCAGCTCAACACCAGCAGGCAGTACACACGTTATATATATATCTAGATACAAGCACTCAGCTCAACACCAGCAGGCAGTACACACGTTATATATATATCTAGATACAAGCACTCAGCTCAACACCAGCAGGCAGTACACACGTTATATATATATCTAGAAACAAGCACTCAGCTCAACACCAGCAGGCAGTACACACGTTATATATATATATCTAGATACAAGCACTCAGCTCTACACCAGCAGGCAGTACACACGTTATATATATATCTAGATACAAGCACTCAGCTCAACACCAGCGGGCAGTACACACGTTATATATATTTCTAGATACAAGCACTCAGCTCTACACCAGCAGGCAGTACACACGTTATATATATATCTAGATACAAGCACTCAGCTCTACACCAGCAGACAGTACACACGTTATATATATATCTAGATACAAGCACTCAGCTCTACACCAGCAGACAGTACACACGTTATATATATATCTAGATACAAGCACTCAGCTCTACACCAGCAGGCAGTACACACGTTATATATATATCTAGATACAAGCACTCAGCTCTACACCAGCAGGCAGTACACACGTTATATATATATCTAGATACAAGCACTCAGCTCTACACCAGCAGGCAGTACACACGTTATATATATATATCTAGATACAAGCACTCAGCTCTACACCAGCAGACAGTACACACGTTATATATATATCTAGATACAAGCACTCAGCTCTACACCAGCAGACAGTACACACGTTATATATATATCTAGATACAAGCACTCAGCTCTACACCAGCAGGCAGTACACACGTTATATATATATCTAGATACAAGCACTCAGCTCTACACCAGCAGGCAGTACACACGTTATATATATATCTAGATACAAGCACTCAGCTCAACACCAGCAGGCAGTACACACGTTATATATATATCTAGATACAAGCACTCAGATCAACACCAGCAGGCAGTACACACGTTATATATATATCTAGATACAAGCACTCAGCTCTACACCAGCAGGCAGTACACACGTTATATATATATATAGATACAAGCACTCAGATCAACACCAGCAGTACTTAGTCAGTAGACATATTATATATATATATATATATATATATAGGTAAAAAGATAACGAAGTCTCACGTGAAGTAAATGTAGATATGATGAAAAAAATACTTCAGACGACACTTGCTGTAGGTATCATTTTAATGATGACTGGATGCGTCGCTATTGACTTGATAACAAGTCTTTTCAACAGTGTGGAGGTCTCACAACATGGCAAATATATAGGTAGACATGCATAACATTTTAACAATGTACAATAACGTTGATTAATTGGTAAGTTGGGAAGTGTCAAGCGAGTGGCTTAATTAGTGCACAATGTACTATTTATGAGGGATTAAGCTTTGATTCATTACAGTGGCCTCTTCCTGGTCTGTCCCAGTCCATCAATGGGTCAATTGTTTTATTTTATTTTGTTTGTTGCATACCTGTAGTTTCTTGGTGTGTATGATTTTGTGCTTTTTGAAGATTGTCTTTTCATAAAGTTGAACTTACTCCAAAAGCTTTTGCGTAGGTATGTTTGAGAGGATAATGATGAGTTGTCGTCACTTCTTTCTTCCAACTGTGAACTTGTTGAGTTATCCTTCACACTTGACAAACTTGTGTTGGATTGATGAAAGTCCTCAGATGATGAGAATTCTTCAGATTCATTTTTCATTTCTTTCAAAACAGGGCCATCAGATTGTTGATCTGGATGTTGTGTCGGCTGTGAATCTCGTTCTAGATGAAATGTTTGGGGCGTTGTTCTGAAGTCTTGCATCTCCTCCTTGTGGGCCCTGTTTTGTCGGCATGTATCAGTAGCATGTTGCAGTAGTATGTATCAGTAGCATGTATCAGTAGCATGTATCAGTAGCATGTATCAGTAGCATGTATCAGTAGCATGTTGCAGTAGCATGTATCAGTAGCATGTATCAGTAGCATGTATCAGTAGCATGTTGCAGTAGCATGTATCAGTAGCATGTATCAGTAGCATGTATCATTGAGCATGTATCAGTAGCATGTATCATTGAGCATGTATTAGTAGCATGTATCAGTAGCATGTATCAGTAGCATGTATCAGTAGCATGTATCAGTAGCATGTATCAGTAGCATGTATCAGTAGCATGTATCAGTAGCATGTATCATTGAGCATGTATCAGTAGCATGTATCATTGAGCATGTATTAGTAGCATGTATCAGTAGCATGTTGCAGTAGCATGTATCAGTAGCATGTATCATTGAGCATGTATCAGTAGCATGTATCAGTAGCATGTTGCAGTAGCATGTATCAGTAGCATGTATCATTGAGCATGTATCAGTAGCATTTTGCAGTAGTATGTATCATTGAGCATGTATTAGTAGCATGTATCAGTAGCATGTTGCAGTAGCATGTATCATTGAGCATGTATCAGTAGCATGTATCAGTAGCATGTATCAGTAGCATGTTGCAGTAGCATGTATCAGTAGCATGTATCAGTAGCATGTATCAGTAGCATGTATCAGTAGCATGTTGCAGTAGCATGTATCAGTAGCATGTATCATTGAGCATGTTCCAGTAGCATGTATCATTGAGCATGTATCAGTAGCATGTTGCAGTAGTGTGTATCAGTGGCATGTATCAGTAGCATGTATCATTGAGCATGTATCAGTAGCATGTATCATTGAGCATGTATTAGTAGCATGTATCAGTAGCATGTTGCAGTAGCATGTATCAGTAGCATGTATCATTGAGCATGTATCAGTAGCATGTATCAGTAGCATGTTGCAGTAGCATGTATCAGTAGCATGTATCATTGAGCATGTATCAGTAGCATTTTGCAGTAGTATGTATCATTGAGCATGTATTAGTAGCATGTATCAGTAGCATGTTGCAGTAGCATGTATCATTGAGCATGTATTAGTAGCATGTATCAGTAGCATGTATCAGTAGCATGTTGCAGTAGCATGTATCAGTAGCATGTATCAGTAGCATGTATCAGTAGCATGTATCAGTAGCATGTTGCAGTAGCATGTATCAGTAGCATGTATCATTGAGCATGTTCCAGTAGCATGTATCATTGAGCATGTATCAGTAGCATGTTGCAGTAGTGTGTATCAGTGGCATGTATCATTGAGCATGTATCAGTAGCATGTATCAGTAGCATGTTGCAGTAGCATGTATCAGTAGCATGTATCATTGAGCATGTATCAGTAGCATTTTGCAGTAGTATGTATCATTGAGCATGTATTAGTAGCATGTATCAGTAGCATGTTGCAGTAGCATGTATCATTGAGCATGTATTAGTAGCATGTATCAGTAGCATGTATCAGTAGCATGTTGCAGTAGCATGTATCAGTAGCATGTATCAGTAGCATGTATCAGTAGCATGTATCAGTAGCATGTTGCAGTAGCATGTATCAGTAGCATGTATCATTGAGCATGTTCCAGTAGCATGTATCATTGAGCATGTATCAGTAGCATGTTGCAGTAGTGTGTATCAGTGGCATGTATCAGTAGCATGTATCATTGAGCATGTATCAGTAGCATGTATCATTGAGCATGTATTAGTAGCATGTATCAGTAGCATGTTGCAGTAGCATGTATCAGTAGCATGTATCATTGAGCATGTATCAGTAGCATGTATCAGTAGCATGTTGCAGTAGCATGTATCAGTAGCATGTATCATTGAGCATGTATCAGTAGCATTTTGCAGTAGTATGTATCATTGAGCATGTATTAGTAGCATGTATCAGTAGCATGTTGCAGTAGCATGTATCATTGAGCATGTATTAGTAGCATGTATCAGTAGCATGTATCAGTAGCATGTTGCAGTAGCATGTATCAGTAGCATGTATCAGTAGCATGTATCAGTAGCATGTATCAGTAGCATGTTGCAGTAGCATGTATCAGTAGCATGTATCATTGAGCATGTTCCAGTAGCATGTATCATTGAGCATGTATCAGTAGCATGTTGCAGTAGTGTGTATCAGTGGCATGTATCAGTAGCATGTATCAGTACATGTATCAGTAGCATGTTGCAGTAGCATGTTGCAGTAGCATGTAGCATGAGTAGTTCCTACCTAAGCATGAGCTGCCAGTAGAGCTGGGGCATCAGATCCTTCTTCATGTGATATGTAGATCTCCGCTCCTTGCCCTGATCAAATGGAAACGTTTCTAATGGTTGTCCATCAAAGTCAAACTCTGCCAGAATGCACTTGCCATAGCCAGTTATGAGGGGACATGATGTGTATCCATCATACTGCAAAGGAAGTGATATAAAATTATTTGATTGTTCATTATTGTGCACTCAAAACATACTTTTACAATAAACATGACATTATTACAAATACCATAAACAGTTGTCCCCTGCTATACTTGATGTATGGACATGAGGACATATGGATGAGGACAGCATTGATGAGCACAGATTACCCTGTACATGTTACAACCAAGCCACCGGTACATCGAAGGGCTGTATAGCGAGGGACCACTGTACTAATATCAACAATATTTACAACAGAAAAGAATATAACTACCTGTTTTTCTACCGTGCCACCATTCATCACTGCCAACATGTTTCTATACAAGACACCACTTTGTGCAGCTGCAATCATAAGTATATGTATTAGCAGAGGGTAAGAACACAGCATTTAAGTCATGTATAAGCAGAGGATAAGAACACAGCATTTAAGTCATGTATTAGCAGAGGATAAGAACACAGCATTGAAGTCATGTATTAGCAGAGGATAAGAACACAGCATTGAAGTCATGTATTAGCAGAGCATAAGAACACAGAATTGAAGTCATGTATTAGCAGAGGATAAGAACACAGCATTGAAGTCATGTATTAGCAGAGGATAAGAACACAGCATTGAAGTCATGTATTAGCAGAGCATAAGAACACAGAATTGAAGTCATGTATTAGCAGAGGATGATAAACATAGCATTGAAGTCATGTATTAGCAGAGGATAAGAACACAGCATTGAAGTCATGTATTAGCAGAGGATAAGAACACAGAATTGAAGTCATGTATTAGCAGAGGATAAGAACACAGCATTGAAGTCATGTATTAGCAGAGGATAAGAACACAGCATTGAAGTCATGTATTAGCAGAGCATAAGAACACAGAATTGAAGTCATGTATTAGCAGAGGATGATAAACATAGCATTGAAGTCATGTATTAGCAGAGGATAAGAACACAGCATTGAAGTCATGTATTAGCAGAGGATGATAAACATAGCATTGAGGTCATGTATTAGCAGAGGATAAGAACACAGCATTGAAGTCATGTATTAGCAGAGGATGATAAACATAGCATTGAAGTCATGTATTAGCAGAGGATGATAAACATAGCATTGAAGTCGTGTATTAGCAGAGGATGATAAACATAGCATTGAAGTCATGTATTAGCAGAGCATAAGAACATAGCATTGAAGTCATGTATTAGCAGAGGATAAGAACACAGCATTGAAGTCATGTATTAGCAGAGAATAATATACATAGCATTGAAGTCATGTATTAGCAGAGGATAAGAATACAGAATTGAAGTCATGTATTAGCAGAGGATAAGAACACAGAATTGAAGTCATGAGAGAGAGAGAGAGAGAGAGATTCTTTATTTCCTCCAGTTTCAACCGAAGATCATAACATTTATACAATACAATTATTTATACAAAAACAAAAACAATGAGACAATGTTTACAATGATACAATGATATATACAAATACACCAATTAGGAAGTTATATAAGAATATAAAAACAGTTTCAATGCAGAGAATTTAGTTTTTGAAAGTATCATTGTAGGAAATGATGTTTCAGGTCATGTACATATAATGAAAATTGTAGAATGATAATTTCCCAGGTACTTTGGTCAATATATTTGTTAAACTCAGTTTCACCACCAAACAAAAAGGCAAGCATATCAATTTCATCTTGTAGTTCAAAAGCAACATAAAGTCGTGTATTAGCAGAGGATGATAAACATAGCATTGAAGTCATGTATTAGCAGAGGATGATAAACAAAGCATTGAGGTCATGTATTAGCAGAGGATGATAAACATAGCATTGAAGTCATGTATTAGCAGAGGATGATAAACATAGCATTGAAGTCGTGTATTAGCAGAGGATGATAAACATAGCATTGAAGTCATGTATTAGCAGAGGATTATAAACATAGCATTGAAGTCGTGTATTAGCAGAGGATGATAAACATAGCATTGAAGTCATGTATTAGCAGAGGATGATAAACATAGCATTGAGGTCATGTATTAGCAGAGGATGATAAACATAGCATTGAAGTCATGTATTAGCAGAGGATGATAAACATAGCATTGAAGTCATGTATTAGCAGAGGATGATAAACATAGCATTGAGCCAACAAGTGAAACAAGTTAATGAGTATATTGACCTGCAACTTCTGTCAATTTCATAAGCCAAGTTAATGAGTATGCTGACCTGAAACTTTTGTGTATAAGGTGAGCCAAGTTTAAAGTATGCTGACCTGAAATTTTTGTGTATAAGGTGAGCCAAGTTTAGAGTATGCTGACCTGAAGCTTTTGTGTATAAGGTGAGCCAAGTTAATGAGAATGCTGACCTGAAGCTTTTGTGTATAAGGTAAGCCAAGTTAATGAGTATGCTGACCTGCAGCTTTTGTGTATAAGGTAAGCCAAGTTAATGAGTATGCTGACCTGCAGCTTTTGTGTATAAGGTGAGCCAAGTTAATGAGTATGCTGACCTGCAGGTTTTCAGTATTAAGTTAGCCAAGTTAACGAGTATGCTGACCTGCAGCTGCTGCTGTCTTTGATGTGGGCAGACTTGAGCAATCCCCAATGGCAAAAATGTTGGGATAGTTGACATGTTGAAGGGTTTCCTTGTTAACGTTGACATATCCTGCCACATCGGCAATGCTGCTTTGCTTAAGACAGTCAGGGCTTGACATTGGTGGTGTCACATGGAGGAAGTCATACTGCAATATGGCAGAGCATAGTAACATAAGATAAAATAATAATTTGCTGTGCAGCTATAACAATTACCTTTTAAAAATAGAGCCATTGGCTCGTTAGCACATAAGGCTTCATAATCCTTTTTTCCTCTAGGGTCTGGTAAATGTGTTTTCCCCTTAGTTGGGGCCATAGTATGTATGAAATGAAGTATGTAGCTAGGCGATGCAATTTCAGATAATGGCAATCAATTCAGAATTAGATTTTGCTAAAACTTTCAGGAAATATGTAAACAGTTGTGACGAAGTTACTCTTAATTTAAAACGGCAGCTACCAAAGGAGCAATTAATGAATTAAGGATCAAAGGTACATCCAGCCCTTTTTAAGGACACAGGGTTAAACACACAGCTTAAAATTAATCACTACTAGGAGTCTGTACACAAGATTTCAGCTTTCTAGGACTTTTGCTTGTTGAGAAGAAAATGAAAATAGGTGTCAAGGGCGCGACCACTGCGGCCCTTATTAGTCTGAAGATAAAGTTTCAGCTTTAAAGGCCCTTTGCTTTATGAGAAGAAGATGAAAATAGGTTTTAAGGCTGTGGCCCCTTGGTTCCTTATTAGGGGCCACAGGGCCACAAAAGCTAAAAATCATAATCCTCATTAGTAAAGGAGTATGTTCACAAGGTTTCAGCTTTCTAGACCTTATGCTTCTAGAGAAGAAGATGAAAGAGGATTTTAAAGGCATGGTCCCTTTGCCCCATATTAGGAGCTACAGGGCCAACAAAGCTATAAATTATAATCCTCTCTGATCTTCTGTCTTTTGCTCTTCTCTATATTGGATGGCAAAATCCACATGTTTAATAGCTGAAAAAAATTGCTGAAAGCATGTTAAACCCCAACTCACTCATCGTTTATCTGCTTATATGACTTCTTTCCTATTTCTGACTATCTGATTTGCTACTGAAATACGGTAATGCAACTAATGGGAGGTAATTCATGGTTCGCATTGAGCCCTGCTTGTTTCCAGAGGTTAGTGGAGATATTATTAGAACGTAGCCATCTGGATTATCAAGAATGACAGACCATCGGGCCTTAGAGACCTGATTAGCAAAAAATTTGACCTGTTCTGGCTGGCTAGAGTGACTTCCTTGCCACTCACTCTTGTTGACAGGAGTGGTCCCAAGTTGAATTGACAGATTATGTTGTGTCACAAATGGTAAAAGAGATTTTAAAAACAACCTGTTTTTGTTTTTACAACATTAGTGTTTCTATTTCCTGAATCAGGGTTGTAATTTCGCATTCCTAACAAAAGTATCTAACGGAGCACGTAGTCAAATAGTTGATACATATCCCAGACATTGAATAAATCTTTAGTGTGTCTGGAATGATATTTAAACCAATCTAAAGAGCCATGTAAAATATTTATTTTTGAATGTGCATAAAGACCGATAAGTTATCTATATGTACGTATATTATTCTCATATGTGCGTTCAGTATTTATATGATTTTGAAATAAAGACAATTTTCAGATCATTGTAAAAATTGTTCTAAAGAATTTCTCGAAATAATTTTTACGTGGTTGTGTAGCGGTACCTTCAGTGATTCCTACTGTAGTAATACGGCGTATGCGTGGTCAAGATTTATTGAATAACTGCGGTCAAAATGAAGACAACTTTACTTTCCATATCGAAACTGTTCAACGTGTGATAGAAATTCTATAGAATGTTTGGTATACGTATTGACCATTTAGTTACGGGATTGGCGACTAAGAATTGAAAGTTACGAACTGTTTTATCACCCCTTCGCGATGTAAATATGCCATGTCTTATAAAATTGCACATGCTTCGCCACAGAACATAATACAACCAGCAGTGCTAATTAGCAGTGGCTGGCACCATACATGAAAATTCAGACACGGTGCCTTGTAGAGCTTTGATCTCGAATGTGAACATATTGTTGTGATGTTGGATATCTCTCACACTGCAAGAACCAGGGGTCTGACCTAAGTTGGTTGAACTGTAGGGAGTGACCCAGAGAGAGAGACACTCTTCCGGGGGACCATGCCGTGGTGTGTTACATGTACTAACGTCTTGTAAAGTAAATAAGAAGATCAAACCCCATAGACTGTGTTTGTTTACATTGAAACTATTACATGGTGGTAGCGGTAAACTCTTTTAACAAGCAAGGAAACAGCAAGATATTGACATGGAACTTAAGATGAAACACTAATACCACATGGGACCAGGACAAACAAATGAATCAAGGTACTGTGAAAACAAATCAACTTTTCCCACTATCAAGCATCAATATTGAATCAAATTGAGTTCATATCACAGTAACTCACTCATACAAAATGGCAGATTCCTTACCATCAATGAACTGGGAAGCAAATGATCTTACAGAAAACCAGGTACCTTATATCCTCCGAGCAGTCGAAGATGAGGGTTTGAGGAGATAAAAGATTTGGGCTCTAACTGAGCAAGAACGAAATGATCCTGACATGATTTGGAAATGCTTTGGGGAGCAGTTAGACCCCACAGATAACTACAGGGTAGCCAGACTGAATCTTCACTGGTTCTATCAAAAACCTGAGGAAAACCTAGACAATTTTGTAACAAGATGCAGGCCGACAAGCACAAAAATGTGGATTTCAAGGTACAGAGATGAATGAAAGAATAATTGAGCAAATAATTGTCTCAACACCCATCAGTGAGTATTAAAAAACACTACTAGACAAACCATCCACATTCACCCTTGATGATGTACTGAGATTAAGAAGGACATATGAACAACAAAACCTATGGAACTGCGCACAATTGGAGCAAGCAATCAAACTGACACAGCTGTACATGCCATGCAGAGATCCACTAGGTGGAGATCACCAGAGAGAGCCGGAGAATTGTCCGGCCTACAAGTCTATATGCGATGCTTGTGGCAATATAGGCCAGTGGAAAAAATTCTGTCTAATGACAAAATATGCATCTCAAAAGCAGTGGAGAAATTCCAAATCACAAAACACCAGACCCAATGACATGAGACCTCAAAGCACCAGATCTAATAATCAACAAACCAGCACCAGAAACATATCAAGAGATAGGCAACGAACCAGCAACACCAATGTTCACAGCATTGAGGAAGAATTTGAGGCCATGAAACTTGAAAGTATTCAGATTTCCTCAGTGAACTACAACAGCATACCAGACCAGGCTTTTGTTGTCAAGATTGTCATCCACAGAAAGGCGACTACAGCCTAAAGCTAAAGGTAGACACTGGGGCACAGGGAAACACAATACCAATACGGGTATTCAGGAACATGTTTCCAGACAAACTTGATGCACAAGGAGAACCCCAGGGGATTGAACCAGTCAGATACACCAGACTGATTGCCTATAATGGAACAACTATCCATTGTTAATGAAGTATAAACATCCCCTGCAAGTGCAAGTTCTACATCGTGGATGTCAGCGGACCAGCAGTGGTGGGTCTACCATCATGTACAAGCCTAGGGCTAGTCACCCTACATTGTGCAGTTGAGATAGACAACTTTGGTCTCATGGGCGTCTTACTAATATTATATTCCCCTGCCTTCTATGGTCAAGATGTCTACTGGAAATACGCTCCTTCCTGACCTAGTTTCATTAGCATCATTGAGGTAAAAACTCACCTTGAGCAACCAAATTCATACACTTTGGTACCTCCACTGCCGGCACCCATGAGAGCAAAGCGGTCCAACTTCCGGCCAACATTATGTGGCCGTAAAGATCGTGGGCTAAAACTTCCCACCATACTTATATTTTCTTACTCCTGATATAGACAATGTATATTGTCCGCAAGGTGGTGAAATCAGCACCCCAATCTTGTGAAGCGATGACCTTCATCAGGTTCAAACGTTTTGAGCAGATTTCTTCCAGGATGTCGAGGTGGTTTTTCCAGCTGAGAGTTGGGGCAAGGGTCAGTCCCAGAATCTTTGGGTTCTTGTTGTAGCGTATTTTCTTGCCCTTGATGTGGATGTTCAGCTGTTCTAGAGGAACTTCTTGGTTGTGCTGGTGTATTCAGTCTTCTCTTCTGATAGTGTCAACTTCCACTTTTGAACATTGAGTGCTTTGTTGATTTGTTCTGTTATGATGTATAAGCTTTTGTCTGTCTTGAAAATTGAGCCATCATCGGCAAAGGAGACTTGTCCGCATCCTCGGGGTACTGCATTTGGAAGGTCATACATCATTATGTTGAAATGTTGTTATGTTGTGGGGCTGATGACTGCGCCCTGTGGTGTGCCAGAATTAATCTGGTATTTACAGGAAGTAGCCCCTCCTATTTGTACTTTAAGGAAGCGATCTTTGAGGAAGTTGTTAATCCACCTAAGCATTCGTCCCTTGATGCCTATGCTGGCAGCCTTCGCAACAACTCCTTCTCACCAGACTTTATCAAATGTGCCTTCTAGGTCCAGGAATACAACAGCTGTGTATGCCTTTCCATGGAGAGCAATGTTACATTTTTCCGTGAGTTGGATAAGTGCGTCGATGGTTCCAGATTTTGGTCTGAATCCGCATTGTGAACTATGGAAAATGTGGAGAATTCATGACAGTCTTGTGTTGACACTTCTTTCCATCAATTTGCCGAAGCATGACGTAAGAACTACTGGACGATATGATTTAATGGAATGGACCAACCGTTTCGAAATCCACAAAGTTAACTACCTTTTCGTTGCCGACTATTACGGCAAATTTCAAATCATACGAAGGTTACCAGATCGATGCACAAATGCTGTGGTAGTGGACAAACTCAAGGAAATCTTTGCTGAACAAGGCATTCCAAAAAAGATAATATCCGACAACGGGCCCTACTACAGCAGCGCAGTCTTCAGTGACTTTACAGAACTTTGGGGTTGTAACCACGTCACCAGTTCACCAAGATACTCCCAATCCAATGGATTTAAAGAAAGACAAGTCCGAACAATCAAAGGCGCAATGAAGAAATGCACAGAGGCAAAGGAAGATTATCACCTTGCCCTGCTGGCAATCAGATCAACGCCAGTAGATCACAAACTGGCAAGCCCTGCAGAAATGCTTTATAACAGGAAGATCCGCACAACTATTCCGATGTCAGAAAGGAATCACTACAGACAAAGAGGGGAAATCCAGGGCAGTTTAGAAGAACGACAAGCTATACAGAAACCTTTTTTGACAAGACAGTCGAGATCTACCTCCACTTTATCCTGGGCGACCTGTTCATCTTCAAGACCACAACACTGGACTGTGGGACGCAGCAACTGTAATGAAAAGATGCGAGGAACCCCGTTCTTACCTAGTGCGGACACCTGAGGGAGGCATCTTGAGCCGGAACTGACACCACCTGAGAGAGTCACAATCAAAGATAGTGACTTATAAAGAAGACCGCCAATGCAGTGATGCTGAAAGCTGTCAACTGGGTCCCAACCTCCACCACGTGACCCAATCAGAGCAGCAGCCGACTGTGCTGTGCACCAATCCCGGTGCATACACAACCAGATCTGGGAGAGTTGGCGAGCGGCCTAATTGATTCAAAGACTAGATACACAAACTGTAATTTGATCTAGTCATAATGGTGTCACAGAGACTGTAAAGTTACACCAAGATGTAGAATAGTGTCGATATTATATTAGTTCATCCACTATCATATTGAATGTACCTAGCATAGACAAGAGCAAAGTGCCAAAGACATTGAAACAAGACTTTCAGAAGACTGACGAAATGTTGAACAGATAACATTACTACATATATCAATATATACACAATAATGCATGATATCAGATAGACCTAAGTTGGTTGAACTGTAGGGAGTGACCCAGAGAGAGAGACACACAGTGTGTGTGTGGGCTTCCGGGGGACCATGCTGTGGTGTGTTACATGTACTAATGTCTGGTGAAGTAAATAAGAAGATCAAACCCCAAAGACTGTGTTTGTTAACCATGAAACTATTACAAGTATCACATGTACACGAGTTCTGAAAAGCTCAAAGGGATAAATCTAAACCAAAATTTGGTGTACATTGCAAACACTCATATATGGGACCTTGACCCTTGACATTCAATGTAACACGATCAATGAACATATTTTACTGAGCATGTTATGATAAAAAAAAATTATAGTTAACATAAAGGGTATTTGCCAAAGCATCTGTCAGCATCCAAAGCAGTTGTCATCTTGCTGTGATCTTGACCTTTGATTGATTGTGGAAACCTTTGATACTTCTCCAAAAATGATACTTCTCCAAAAATGATATATACCAACTTGGAGTTTTATAGCTTTTTAAGTTATCGTGTCAACAAGAAGTTTTTGCAGCGATTTCATAACTCGTGACCTTGGCCTTTGAACTTGAAAGTAAACATGAAAAATAGTTCCCATGGTATAGGCAGTGGAAAGCTTAGTGGAAAAGAGTTATAGCCTTTAGAATGTGTGGAAATCACACAAAAACTGATAGCAGTCGGGACTTGTGATAAGCCTAAGGAGTCTATACACAAGTTTTTTCTTGGCCTTTATGTTTAAGGGGTGAGGCCCCTGTGCTCTTGCAAAAAGGCACAGAGTCACAAATATGCACCTTTGATACATCAATAAGGGAGTCTTCTTACGGTACTTACTTTAGATGTCTCTGTACTTCTGTCTACACTGACCAGGTCCTCTGACTCACCCTGTATGTCTCTGTACTTCTGTCTACACTGTTCAGGTCCTCTGACTCACCCTGTATGTCTCTGTACTTCTGTCTGTACTGACCAGGTCCTCTGACTCACCTTGTATGTCTCTGTACTTCTGTCTGTACTGTCCAGGTCCTTTGACTCACCCTGTATGTCTCTGTACTTCTGTCTTTACTGACCAGGTCCTCTGACTCACCTTATATGTCTCTGTACTTCTGTCTGTACTGACCAGGTCCTCTGACTCACCCTGTATGTCTCTGTACTTCTGTCTGTACTGTTCAGGTCCTCTGACTCACCCTGTATGTCTCTGTACTTCTGTCTGTACTGTCCAGGTCCTCTGACTCACCCTGTATGTCTCTGTACTTCTGTCTGTACTGTTCAGGTCCTCTGACTCACCCTGTATGTCTCTGTACTTCTGTCTACACTGTCCAGGTCCTCTGACTCACCCTGTATGTCTCTGTACTTCTGTCTACACTGTCCAGGTCCTCTGACTCACCCTGTATGTCTCTGTACTTCTGTCTACAATGACCAGGTTCACTGACTCACCCTGTATGTCTCTGTACTTCTGTCTACACTGTCCAGGTCCTCTGACTCACCCTGTATGTCTCTGTACTTCTGTCTGTACTGTCCAGGTCCTCTGACTCACCCTGTATGTCTCTGTACTTCTGTCTGTACTGTCCAGGTCCTCTGACTCACCCTGTATGTCTCTGTACTTCTGTCTACAATGACCAGGTTCACTGACTCACCCTGTATGTCTCTGTACTTCTGTCTGCACTGTCCAGGTTCTCTGACCCACCTTATATGTCTCTGTACTTCTGTCTACACTGTCCAGGTCCTCTGACTCACCCTGTATGTCTCTGTACTTCTGTCTGTACTGTCCAGGTCCTCTGACTCACCCTGTATGTCTCTGTACTTCTGTCTGTACTGACCAGGTCCTCTGACTCACCCTGTATGTCTCTGTACTTCTGTCTATACTGACCAGGTTCACTGACTCACCCTGTATGTCTCTGTACTTCTGTCTACACTGACCAGGTTCTCTGACTCACCTTATATGTCTCTGTACTTCTGTCTACACTGTCCAGGTCCTCTTACTCACCCTGTATGTCTCTGTACATCTGTCTGTACTGACCAGGTCCTCTGACTCACCCTGTATGTCTCTGTACATCTGTCTGTACTGACCAGGTCCTCTGACTCACCCTGTATGTCTCTGTTGTTACGATAATATGTTTTAATCATTATTATTTATATACATTTTATATACATCTTACAAATACCAAAAACATACTATCAGTATATCTTGTCAGCTTAAAGCTTATTATCTATTGTTAGAAACGTCCAGCTTGTTGTCTAATCAGCTTGGGCTTTTAACTTATTGGGAGCTTGTCGCTTCTACACTCTACCTTCAAGCTCAATCACCTACTTAGCTTATCACTTTAACTTTTACTATAAAAACCCTGTGGTATAACTGTATAACAAATCTGGGAGAATTCGTTTTTGGACCTTACCCTTTCTTTTGTGCATACTACTGGATATATTTGTGAACAAAGTGACTGTGCATACTACTGGATATATTTGTGAACAAAGTGACTCTGGACTATAAGGTACAAATCTGTTCTTGCTTGGTCATTACTATTGTTATAATGCCATATCATTAAATATTCTTGTATTAAATATCATAAATACTTACTGCTGGTCTTTTCTTTGTTATTGAGAGGTTTATATTTCTTATACCTATAACCACTCGTAACAATTGGGGGCTCGTCCGGGATGTAACCATGTAATTATAACAAGGGTAAAACCATTCTCATTCATTGAAGAAACCAGCTGTAATTTCTCGCTATGTCTTTCAAGTTGGAAAGCTTTTTGGTCTAACATTAGTGTAGGGAGTATTCTTAAGCTTAGGAAAACAGAGCTTATCGAAATAGCTGATCACTATAAAGTGTCTGTTGAACCATCTTCTAGAAAGACAGATATACAAACAGCTGTAATCGAGAAACTTGTAAGAGATGAGATACTAGATGAAGAAGCTCTTAGTAAGATAGGTCAGTCTGATGAGGTTCAGGTTCGGAACTTGGAGTTAGAAGTGAGATTGAAGGAAATAGAGGCCAGAGAACGAGAGATAGAGTTTGAAGCGAAAGAACGTCATAAACAGAGAGAAACAACATTCTCAAGAATTTCAACCATTTGATGTAACCAAATATGTCAAATTTGTACCTTGTTTTCAAGAATCTGATGTTGACAATTACTTCATGCATTTTGAGGAAATTGCTGAACGTCTCAAGTGGCCCAAAGAATGTTGGACTGTTCTGTTACAAAGTGTTTTGATAGGAAAAGCTCATGATGTGTATGCTTCACTTTCCTATGCCCAAAGTAATGACTATGATTTTGTGAAAAACACTATTCTAAAAGCATATGAACTTGTTCCTGAGGCTTATCGCCAGAACTTCAGGAATCTTAGGAAACATGACACTCAAACGTTTGTTGAATTTGCAAGGCAAAAGTCTACTCTTTTTGATAGATGGTGTGCATCTAAGGGTGTACTAAAAGATTTTGATAAAATGAGGCAGCTGATTTTGATTGAAGAATTCAAGAGATGTATTCATGTGGACATTAAAACTCATCTACATGAACAAAAAGTTGATACAATGGATCAAGCAGCAATTGTAGCAGATGACTATGCACTCACGCACAAGGGTTTATTACAGAAGACATTCTTGAAAGGAAGTCAAGGCAGGTCAGAGCCAGTCCAAAGGTTAGATATGGCTCAACGAAGTTCTCCACAACCAGATGTTACATGTCGTAAATCAGATGTCAGTTCTGATTCAAACCATAACTCAGCATGGTTCCACGTCGGAATCGAGTAACACTGATGCGGTTTCAGGAAATGTTCCTCATTCGTCCTGTGCTTATTGTAAAAGGAAAGGACATTTCATCAGTGAATGCCCAATTTTAGCCAGGAAGAATAGTAAGTCTTCTCCAAACGCACTTGTTTCAGTTCATTCATCCCATGAAAAAGATTCATCTTTGAAGGATTTTTGTGTTCAGGATTCCCATTCGACGCCAATTCTTGATTATAGTTGTGAACCTTTCATGTCGAAAGGAACTGTGTCAATTTTAGGGGATAAACCCATTTCTAAGCCTATAACAATCTTGAGAGATACAGGATGCTTTCAATCCCTCATGCTAGAAGGAATTTTGCCATTGTCAAAAGAGACAGATACAGGCTCCAGTGTCCTCATTGAGGGTGTAGAATGTGGTTTTGTTAAGGCTACATTACATGCCATTAACTTGAACTCTCCTTTGGTGTCAGGACCTGTCACAGTCGGAATTATACCAGAACTACCTGTTGAAGGTGTATCCTTTCTTTTGGGGAATGACATTGCAGGAGGATTTGTTGGAGTTGGATATGATGACTGCAAGAAAATGTTTAAAAACATTTTGTCTACACTGTGCAGGTTCTCTGACTCACCTTGTATGTCTCTGTACTTCTGTCTGTACTGACCTGCTTTACAGACTCACCTTATATGTCTCTGTACTTCTGTCTGTACTGACCAGGTTCACTGACTCACCCTGTATGTCTCTGTACTTCTGTCTGTACTGTCCAGGTTCTCTGACTCACCTTATATGTCTCTATACTTCTGTCTATACTGACCAGGTTCACTGACTCACCCTGTATGTCTCTGTACTTCTGTCTGTACTGTCCAGGTTCTCTGACTCACCTTATATGTCTCTGTACTTCTGTCTGTACTGTCCAGGTCCTTTGACTCACCCTGTATGTCTCTGTACTTCTGTCTGTACTGTCCAGGTCCTTTGACTCACCCTGTATGTCTCTGTACTTCTGTCTGTACTGACCAGGTTCTCTGACTCACCTTATATGTCTCTAAACTTCTGTCTATACTGACCAGGTTCACTGACTCACCCTGTATGTCTCTGTAGTTCTGTCTGCACTGTCCAGGTTCTCTGACTCACCCTGTATGTCTCTGTACTTCTGTCTGCACTGTCCAGGTTCTCTGACTCACCCTGTATGTCTCTGTACTTCTGTCTGCACTGTGCAGGTTCTCTGACTCACCCTGTATGTCTCTGTACTTCTGTCTATACTGACCAGGTTCACTGACTCACCCTGTATGTCTCTGTACTTCTGTCTGTACTGTCCAGGTCCTCTGACTCACCCTGTATGTCTCTGTACTTCTGTCTACACTGTCCAGGTCCTCTGACTCACCTTGTATGTCTCTGTACTTCTGTCTACACTGTCCAGGTTCTCTGACCCACCTTATATGTCTCTGTACTTCTGTCTATACTGTCCAGGTCCTCTGACTCACCCTGTATGTCTCTGTACTTCTGTCTATACTGACCAGGTTTACTGACTCACCCTGTATGTCTCTGTACTTCTGTCTGTACTGACCAGGTCCTCTGACTCACCCTGTATGTCTCTGTACTTCTGTCTATACTGACCAGGTTCACTGACTCACCCTGTATGTCTCTGTACTTCTGTCTGTACTGTCCAGGTCCTCTGACTCACCCTGTATGTCTCTGTACTTCTGTCTACACTGTCCAGGTCCTCTGACTCACCTTGTATGTCTCTGTACTTCTGTCTACACTGTCCAGGTTCTCTGACCCACCTTATATGTCTCTGTACTTCTGTCTATACTGACCAGGTTCACTGACTCACCCTGTATGTCTCTGTACTTCTGTCTGTACTGTCCAGGTCCTCTGACTCACCCTGTATGTCTCTGTACTTCTGTCTACACTGTCCAGGTCCTCTGACTCACCTTGTATGTCTCTGTACTTCTGTCTACACTGTCCAGGTCCTCTGACTCACCCTGTATGTCTCTGTACTTCTGTCTGTACTGTCCAGGTCCTCTGACTCACCCTGTATGTCTCTGTACTTCTGTCTACAATGACCAGGTTCACTGACTCACCCTGTATGTCTCTGTACTTCTGTCTATACTGACCAGGTCCTCTGACTCACCCTGTATGTCTCTGTACTTCTGTCTATACTGACCAGGTTCACTGACTCACCCTGTATGTCTCTGTACTTCTGTCTGTACTGTTCAGGTCCTCTGACTCACCTTATATGTCTCTGTACTTCTGTCTACACTGTCCAGGTTCTCTGACCCACCTTATATGTCTCTGTTCTTCTGTCTGTACTGACCAGGTTCTCTGACTCACCTTGTATGTCTCTGTACTTCTGTCTGTACTGACCAGGTCCTCTGACTCACCCTGTATGTCTCTGTACTTCTGTCTGTACTGACCAGGTCCTCTGACTCACCCTGTATGTCTCTGTACTTCTGTCTACAATGACCAGGTCCTCTGACTCACCCTGTATGTCTCTGTACTTCTGTCTGTACTGTCCAGGTCCTCTGACTCACCCTGTATGTCTCTGTACTTCTGTCTGCACTGTCCAGGTCCTCTGACTCACCCTGTATGTCTCTGTACTTCTGTCTACAATGACCAGGTCCTCTGACTCACCCTGTATGTCTCTGTACTTCTGTCTGTACTGACCAGGTCCTCTGACTCACCCTGTATGTCTCTGTACTTCTGTCTACACTGTCCAGGTCCTCTGACTCACCTTGTATGTCTCTGTACTTCTGTCTACACTGTCCAGGTCCTCTGACTCACCCTGTATGTCTCTGTACTTCTGTCTACACTGTCCAGGTTCACTGACTCACCCTGTATGTCTCTGTACTTCTGTCTACACTGTCCAGGTTCACTGACTCACCCTGTATGTCTCTGTACTTCTGTCTACAATGACCAGGTTCACTGACTCACCTTGTATGTCTCTGTACTTCTGTCTGTACTGACCAGGTCCTCTGACTCACCCTGTATGTCTCTGTACTTCTGTCTGTACTGTCCAGGTCCTCTGACTCACCCTGTATGTCTCTGTACATCTGTCTGTACTGTCCAGGTCCTCTGACTCACCTTGTATGTCTCTGTACTTCTGTCTGTACTGTCCAGGTCCTCTGACTCACCCTGTATGTCTCTGTACTTCTGTCTGCACTGTCCAGGTTCTCTGACTCACCTTATATGTCTCTGTACTTCTGTCTGTACTGACCAGGTCCTCTGACTCACCCTGTATGTCTCTGTACTTCTGTCTACACTGACCAGGTTCTCTGACTCACCTTGTATGTCTCTGTACTTCTGTCTGTACTGTCCAGGTCCTCTGACTCACCCTGTATGTCTCTGTACTTCTGTCTGCACTGTCCAGGTTCTTTGACTCACCCTGTATGTCTCTGTACTTCTGTCTGCACTGTCCAGGTTCTTTGACTCACCCTGTATGTCTCTGTACTTCTGTCTGCACTGTCCAGGTTCACTGACTCACCCTGTATGTCTCTGTACTTCTGTCTGTACTGTCCAGGTCCTCTGACTCACCCTGTATGTCTCTGTACTTCTGTCTGTACTGTCCAGGTCCTCTGACTCACCCTGTATGTCTCTGTACTTCTGTCTGCACTGTCCAGGTTCTCTGACTCACCCTGTATGTCTCTGTACTTCTGTCTGCACTGTCCAGGTCCTCAAACACAGCCTCATGCTGGTCTGCTCGAACTTCCACTAGGTTACGTCTGTAGTTTACTGCTATATCTCTGTAATTTCAAAAGCAATTTATTTATTTATTTATTTATTTATTTATTTATTTGTTTATTTATTTATTTATTCAAGCAATGACTCTTTATGCGCATTTTTATCATAGGATGTGTTTTTAAACAACAAGTTGCAATATAAATCATCAAAATGAATTCATTCAGGTAACAGCACAAACAACCCTTGTTTTGGATAGTTACAATTGGTGTTAATTCAAAGGACAGAGATTTTGCAAGCTGTAATGTTACAAAAGTAAAACTATTCAGAAATACATCTGTAGAAGAGATTATTTTCTGGAATTAACTACCAAAATATAGGGGCTCTTTAGTTAAAATCATTATAGATTGTGTTTGTTCTGAATATCTTGCATTTACTACACCTCCCAGAAAGACACCATATTGAAAGTAAAAGGCATTTGCAATTAAATATGTACAGATTATTGAAAAACAAAATCCTTTGAATGTATTGTTATGATATGACAAAACAATTCCGCCACGTGGGCTTGTAGAGCAAAAATATATACCCGCATCGTAAGGGTTAAAAGTGGATTTTGCCTGAGATCCAGCTGGTAGCAAAGGTCTAATTCTGTCCAATCACAAGTTATGCCCAAGATCAAAATTTTCTAAATGTCCTTTTGCGCCAAGGTCAAGGTCAAAATGTAAAAAATTATGACCTCATTTGAAAGGTCTTATCATGATAGATGCACATGTGAAATATCAAAGGTCTACATCTATCCAATCACAAGTTATGCCTTATGGCAAAGGTTAAAATTTCAAAAATGCTTTCTGCACACTGAATAATGACCATAAACAAGAAGACATGGTCATCAACATCCCCCGCCAAAAAAGGTTTTCATTAAAGCTCCCAATAATTTCCATTATGGGCCGTTTCTCTGTTATAAGTATTTGCATTTACTTCATTTTTTAACTCCATCAAGGTTTTGCTACCCGAGAGACACACAGCAAATATGGTTATCCTATCTTAAATAGTTTCTGAGATGAATTGTCCCCTTAGATGACACCCTCGAACAGTCCAAAAACACAAAACAAGGGCAATAACTCTGTAAAAATTTTTTTTGCTGTTCTGGGCTCGGATTCACCAAACTTTTAGGGAAGTTAAACCTAAGAATTCTTAAATCAGCTAAGAATTCTTAGTTTGCCATAGCAACCAATCAAAAATGGCCAGTTCGAGCAGGTATTTTTTTTCCACAAATATTCGGGAGGGAATTCCCTTTTGCACAAGACACATCACTTTTTATATATTCAATTTGTTTTCTATTTTCTATGTTTATAACTATGACATATTTGGTATTAATTCTAATTCGCCCTTCCAAACAAAAACAAAAAAGATAATCGAAGCCCTTTGTATGAACTTTGGCCCCTGCTAACACTGGCACGAAAGCGCTCCAACTTACATATTATATAGCTGAAGCCCCCTCCTTTGGTACGTTAGCCTCAAAAGTCGCGAATACTCAATACCTTTCCCAGTGTGCACTTTCAAAATAGCTCCACTTTTTCCATACCACCTTTTTCAAATGCAGATAACTCGAAAACCTGAATTGATATCTGCCTGAAATTCTCAGAACTGACAGACAAGTAGTCAGACTGCAGGAATAAAGGGAGAGAAGGGGACAGAGGGCAGAGGAAGAAGAAATATACTTGAAAAGACATTTTTTTTTTTTTTTGCCATGAAGCCCTGCCTTTGGGAAGGATTTTTATCCAAAAAAATCGGAAAAAGTACTTTTTTTTTCAAGCCAAAATGTTTGAGAAAAAAAAAATTTCTTTTATCTTAAAGACCTTGCCAATGTCTAACTCAATTGCAAATATCGTCAAATTCCTTGGCTAGGTTTTTGAAGTTTGCAATTTTTAGATTTTGGTCAACTTTGAAAGGCCACAGCAGAAAAAGTATTTACGTTAGGACTTTCTAGAAGTCAAATTAAGAACAACAATGCTTCAGCTACATTGAGTATAAATTTCAGCTCTCTGGCGCAAGTATCTTCAGAGGAAAAGATCTTCAAAGGTGCATGGGGTCCGGAAATTCTGAAAAGTTGAAAAATCCAATATCGCGGCCAAACCACGTGACCTACGAGACTTCGTCGCGATAGTTTTTTTGCGTAGAATTTCCTTGCGCACCCTCTCATAGAAAAATCCTGAACTTCTGTGGTCACGTTTTTGTTTTATCTGCATTTGAAAATATTTTTTTTCTACAACACGGCAAACTTTGAAGGTTTAGCTACACATAAACTATGCATTATGCAGTATGCATTATTCATGGCATAGATAAACATGTCAGGAGTCAGTCCTGAAAATTTCAGCAAGTTCTGTTGACGCGTTAAGCTTCAGGAGCATTTTTAGCAATTTCCGACATTTTTTCTGTCGACTTTGATCAAACATTCTGAACGAAAATGATTGTTCGCGATCGATGTTTTGACAGATTCCTGTTGTATATATATCTGTCTTACATTCCTGAAAAATTGCATAAATCTGAGTCCAACTTTTTGAGTTATCGCCCTTTGAAAATTGCACCTTGTCCTCAGTCACCCGACTTTGAACGCTTCTAGAGACAAAACTATTTGAGATACAGTCTTAGACGAGACCAAACTTTAATGTCCAATGCCTCAGCTACAACATAACAAAGTTTCAGCTCTCTGTTGCAAGTATCTTCAGAGGAGAAGATTCTCAAAGGTGCATGGGGTCCGGAAATTCTGAAAAGTTGAAAAATCCAATATGGCGGCCAAACCACGTGACCTACGATTTCGTCCTGATTGCCTTTTTTGCGTAGAATTTTATTGCGCATCTTTTAAAAAAAAATTAAGTCTCTAGCTGCATTTTGAAAAAAAATCCCATGTTAATTTTTCGATTTTGGATTCGACCATGACCTTTTATTTATCGACCGATTTCGCCCAAAAGCTTATTAGACCCTTTCCTCATAAAGGGCTATCAGTGTACAAAATTTTACTGTTATAGCATTAGCCGTTTTGGCTGAATCGCAACCACAAAAATCGGTGGAAGAAAAAAATAATAATAAAACACGCCAATAACAATAAGGATTCAGCCTTTCGAATCCTTAAATATAGTTGCAAAGCAACAATGACAGGATTTAGCCAAATAATTTCAAATTCGAATCCAAAATCATAATGCATAAAAAAAAAAATTTCATGCCATTTAACTGTAATGTGACCAAAATATGTTCTACCTAAGCAAAAGAATAACAAGTTCAATCTGCAAAAGTTTGTTGGCTGAACGGGATTTGAACCCTAAAAGTTAGCTCTACCACGAGACCACGGAGATTGCTAAAGTTTGAATGCAATTTTAGCACTAAGACTTTGGGTCTTGAAGGCAAAACAAGAAATCTCGCATCCAAGAAGGAGTTCATTGACGTAGTTGTGTTTGGATATTGCTTTTGAGCGTTTTGAGCTTTTTGATGTGTTGTTTGAGGTTAGAGCGTGCTTTTGAACATTTCGAGCTCTTTGGTGTTGTTTGAGGTGGAAAATACGATGTCCAGCGAGGCTAGCGCTATATTTAGTAACAGAACGTAGTGGCTACGTCTTCCCATGTCCTGTGGCGAAATGCATGGATTTAGTGACCAAAATCGAGTGTACATGACTTGACTGCGTGTTTGCATCAAATGTCTACAAGCACAAAGTGTAGAACATGCGGCCGGGAGGAAATGCATATTTCAAAGTTCAAGAGGACGACAGGCATTTTGGAAAAAAGAGTTAATCGAGGAAGTCACACCCCTGCCAGTGGAATCTGCCGAGCACTTAGGCAGGAATCAGGACGGCCTCCTATATATCTATTGCCCAAGAGCCCAAGAGCCCAAGAGCCCAAGAGCCCAAGAGCCCAAGAGCCCAAGAGCCCAAGAGCCCAAGAGCCCAAGAGCCCAAGAGCCCAAGAGCCCAAGAGCCCAAGAGCCCAAGAGCCCAAGAGCCCAAGAGCCCAAGAGCCCAAGAGCCCAAGAGCCCAAGAGCCCAAGAGCCCAAGAGCCCAAGAGCCCAAGAGCCCAAGTGCCCAAGAGCCCAAGAGCCCAAGAGCCCAAGAGCCCAAGAGCCCAAGAGCCCAAGAGCCCAAGAGCCCAAGAGCCCAAGAGCCCAAGAGCCCAAGAGCCCAAGAGCCCAAGAGCCCAAGAGCCCAAGAGCCCAAGCTCGACCATAAAGGCTTTCAAAGTGTGTTTAGTCCACTTGCACAATTTATTGTCAGTCCCAAACAAAGAGTTTAATTGACAATATGAAGAGCTTTTCTTCACATAACTTTTTCTTCTAAAATGAGTATTGTTGAATGCACACAATTTCATTGTTATTGAAATGTATCAAATCTATCAGTGTAAAGTTTTTCTTTTTTTTGGGCCTTAAAATTAACCGACGGCACTCACCGTGCAGCATTCCTATCTGCCGAACCGTTAGAAACATTTCAAAATTGATTTTACCATTGTTTAGAGGAGAGATTTGTCTTTATTTGCATACATTATTTCTTTATGAGCATGGAAAAGTAAAGAAACGGTGAGCGATGCGACATCTGCCGCAAATAACACATTTTCCATCCAAATTAGCAATCCCCTTGCGCCCTCTATGCATGTACCTCCAGAACCATTAAACATATCTTCATTTTTTTTCACCAGTGAATATAGGAGAGATTTATCTTTATATGCATACATTATTTGTTTATGAGCATGGAAAAGTAAAGAAATGGTGAGCGATGCGACATCTGCCGCAAATATCAAGCTTTATCTCAAGAAATAGATAATTTAGCTTATGAGTCATTTACTGTGAACAATTCGAGCTCCTTGGTGTTGTTTTAGGTGGAAAATACGATGTCTAGCGAGGTTAGCGCTATTCTTAGTACACTTCCTTGCGAAATGCAAGGAAATGGCACCTTGTCCTCAGTCACCCGACTTTGAACACGTATAGCGCAAAAACTATTTAAGGTAGAGTCTTCAGGTGAACTATCGTTTAATGTCCAATGCCTCAGCTACAACATACCAAAGTTTCAGCTCTCTGTTGCAAGTATCTTCAGAGGAGTTGGTTCTCAAAGGAAATTCTAAAAAGTTGAAAAATCCAATATGGCAGCCAAACCACGTTACCTATGATTTCGTCCTGATTGCCTTTTTTGCGTAGAATTTTATTGCGCATCTTTTAAAAAAAATTGAATCTCTAGCTGCATTTTGAAAAAAAAGACCATGTTAAATTTTTGATTTTGGATTCGAACTGAACCTTTAATGCGACCTCCGATTTGAAAAAACAAAACGAGAAGATCTAAGTCTCAGTAAGGGCCACTAACTTGCAAAGTTTCGCTGTAATAGCATCAGCCGTTTTCGCCAAATGCTGTCCACTAAATCGGTGGAATAAAATAATAATAAAACACGCCAATAACAATAAGGATTCAGCCTGAAAGGGTGAATCCTTAACAAGCAGCTGACATGGTCAAGCTATATCCCCCGCAAATTGCACAATATGTATAGGTTTTCCTTATCATATTGCTGATTAATTTTTGTCGCAAAAATTAACACAAATTTTCCAGGATATGAAAGAAACTGTTCTAATAAAAAAACTAAACTATACCAACTTTATGTTCACTGTTGGGCATAATTCGACTTAACTGACAAAATTAAAATCAAACGAATGAATTTATGTATTATGTATTTGGATCTCCAAGATCAATTTGATCATATTTAAACAAACATATTTTTAAAATTGTTCTTCATGACACACCTTCATATGATTATGTATCTTCATATCAAATTTAATCAATATGTGATGATTAGTTTAGAAGTTATGAGCCGGACAGGACTTGTAACAGTTTTCCAACAGAGTCCTAATTTTTTGCCAAAAAAGGCAATATTTTATAAAGATATTTTCAAAATTGTTCTTCATGACACACCTTCATATGATTATGTATCTTCACATCAAATTTGATCAATATGTGATGATTAGTTTAGAAGTTATGAGCCGGACAGGACTTGTAACAGTTTTCCAACAGAGTCATCATTTTTTGCCAATAAAGGCAAAATTTTATAAAAATATTTTATATATTGTTATTCATGACAAACCTTCATATGATTATGTATCTTCATATCAAATTTGATCAATATGTGATGATTAGTTTAGAAGTTATGAGCCGGACAGGAGTTGTAACAGTTTTCCAACAGAGTCCTAATTTTTTACCAAAAAAGGCAATATTTTATACAGATATTTTCAAAATTGTTCTTCATGACACACCTTCATATGATTATGTATCTTCACATCAAATTTTATCAATATGTGATGATTAGTTTAGAAGTTATGAGCCGGACAGGACTTGTAACAGTTTTCCAACAGAGTCCTCATTTTTTGCCAATAAAGGCAAAATTTTATTTAAAAAAAATTTAAAGTGTTATTCATGACACACCTTCATATGATTATGTATCTTCATATCAAATTTGATCAATATGTGATGATTAGTTTAGAAGTTATGAGCCGGACAGGACTTGTAACAGTTTTCCAACAGAGTCCTCATTTTTTGCCAATAAAGGCAAAATTTTATAAAAATATTTTCAAAATTGTTCTTCATGACACATCTTCAGATGATTATGCATCTTCATATCTAATTTTATCAATATGAGATGATTAGTTTAGAAGTTGTGAGCCCAACGGGACTTGTAACAGATTTCTTACAAAATTTACCACTTTTTCTCCAAAATCCTAATATTTTATGTAGATTTTCAGAAAATTGTTTCTCATGACACATTATTACATGTTTTTTCATGTTCATAACAAATTTGAATTGAAATGGTTGATTAGTTAGAAAGTTATGAGCCGGACACAAAGTGTAACGGACGGACGGACGGACGGACGGACGGACGGACGGACGGTACCCATTTTAATACCCCCCGCAACTTCGTTGTTGCGGGGGATAATAAAACACGCCAATAACAATAAGGATTCAGGCTGAAAGGCTGAATCCTTAATAATAATAATAACTAGGACTGCCGCGGCAGTACTTAGGTCTTCAAGATTCCTGTTTGACCTTCACATACTGTTTGACCTTCACATGCATGTTTGACTTTCACATGCATGTTTGTTAAAGAGGTTTATAACATACTGACCAAAACATCACTTTTTAAAATGCAAAAGTTTGATCCTTCCTCCTGACCGGAAATGACTGTTCGCGAGCGATTTTATTCTTTTATCTTGAAGACCTTGCTAATGTCTAAGTCTCATTCAAAAATCATTAAGTTCTATGGTCTGGTTTTTTAGTTATCTGCCCTTGTCAACTTTGAAAGGTCACAACACAAAAAGTATTAAGGTTAGGACCTTAAACAAAATAGATTATAAACTACAATGCTTCAGCTACATTCAGCATCAATTTCAGCTCTCTAGTGCAAGTATCTTCAGAGGAGAAGATTGTCAAAGGCGGGTGGGGTCGGAAACGGTCAAAAATGCACTAAAAGCAAGATGGCGGCCGAACCACATGACCTACAAATTTGCCATGGTTTACTTTTTTTCATTATTTTTCATTGCGCATCTTTTAAAAAAAATTTCAAGTCTCTAAGTGCATTTTGAAAAAAAAAATCAATGTTAAACTTTCGATTTTGGATTCGAACTGGACCTTTAATATACGAGTCGATTTTGCCCAAAAGCTTATTACGTCGATTCCAGGGTAAGGGGTATCTGCGAGTTTGGGCGAATTTAGAGCAGCCGTTTTGGCTGTAGCTCAGTCACAAAAAAAGTACAAATAATAATAATAAAAAACTTGAAGAAAACGGATAAAAACAATAGGTCTTCCAGACTTTAAATTGTCTTGAAGACCTAATAATAATAATACTTTATTGCCTTTTCAGGAATTTGTTTTACATCAACACAGAGCTTGAACAGGAGAACAATCATATGAAATATTTATGTACATGAATTTAATTCTTTTCACATTTATTCAATAGACATATTGTGTTTGGAACAAACGATGTACAGGCTCTCTTAGTTTTTAAAACTTGAACTTTGTAGCGGCAGCCTGAAGGGAGAAGGTGATATTCCGAATGAAGGTAATGTGTCGGGTCAGACAGCTTGATTTACGATTTCCCACTCACATATATCAGTTAAACACTCGAACTTGACACCGGCAATCTTACTCGCAACATTCACAATTTTGTTTACTTTAGATTTAAGATGAACTGAAAGAGACCCGTACCAACAATCGAATGAAAATGTTAATATGCTTTGAATAAAAAGCTGTATAAAAGGTTGAAATGACGGAGGGGTTAACATTGAAAGATCTAAGTTTTCGCATTAGATGAAGACGTTGCTGACATTTTTTATACAAGGTTTCAATGTTGGAATTCCAATTCAATTTAGAATCAATGTAGGTTCCCAAATATTTATATTCCAACACAGTCTCAACACATTCACCATTTATTACGACTGGAAGCATTTGAGATGGTTTATTTCGAAAGTCAATAACCAGTTCCTTTGTTTTTTGGACATTTAAAAGTAGATGATTGTCTGCACACCAAGTTGTACATTTTTTAATTTCATCTTTATACAGTTGTTCAGATATATCATTATTTAATTTTCCAACAATTGCGGCGTCATCCGCAAACTTGATTGTGGAGCAGGTTGAACTATAACTAACGCAATCGTTAGTGTAGAGGGTGAACAGGACGGGCGAGATGACACAACCTTGCGGCGCTCCGGTATTTATGGATCTTGTGCTCGATACAACTTTGACAAATTGCCTTCTGTCCACAAGAAAATTTCCAATCTATTTGATGAGATTTGAATTCACGCCCATGTTCAACAGTTTCTCTATCAACATCCTTGTAAGGTTTCAACAGATTCTTTATTCCATGTTTTAACGGTTTTAACGACGGTCTTATCTGTTTTTAACACCTGGCGACATGTAAGCAGTAAATACACAGAATTATGGTCGGAGGCTCCCAAAGGTGGTTTACAGTACGACTTGTACGCTTTTTTTATGTTTCCATAACACATATCTAGAACAACAAAGATGTGTCCAAATTCTTGCGGTAAATAAGTGGGTCCCATAAAAACAGACAACAGTTCGATGTTAGGTGAACATATTCTTTCTCTCACAACAAAATTACGACACCACTTTTCTTTAATATGTAAGACTCGAATCCATGGCAGGCCTCAAATCCGTGGCGGATTTCCAAATCCATGGCAGATTTTTAATGAAAAATTGCCGTACCTTTCAAAAGCTGTGGCGGATTTTGTATTGATTGTGATGAGAGATTTTCAGCTGGGTAGAATTGTGTTAACAACGTTCAATTTATGTGTTTTCCTACATGTACTTAATTGTATTATAGGCCTAACTCTGCATTCTGTCAATAAGTATTGCAATCGGTACAACAATCTGTTCGCCACAAAATTAACATCTTTAGGGAAGTAGCCCTTGGACTCTCGTTAGACTGACTTTTTTAGTACTTTGTTGACTTTATTTTTTAACCCTTATCGACAATGTTTTAGGGTTAGTTTGTCTAGTGCAAGGGTTAGTAACATATATTGTAGATAAAGTGGCGAATATATTGTAAAATGAACCTATATAACGCTAACCCTAACCCTAACCGTTAAGAAATCCCTTATATGAATCCAAGGGCTAAAGCAGACATCAACTATGAATCCAAGGACTAAAGAAGATAGTTTCAGCAAATTCAAGGGCTACAAAGGAGAGATGATATTTTTCCAAGGCTTAAATAGACAGTATGACGGAAATAAGTAACATATTGCAATTGGTATTATGCTATCTCGGACTGCAATAGTTGCTGAATTCTTTTTTTTATGTTGGAAAATATCTTATCTTCTCAATGAACAGCGGTTTTGTCTGGTGACGTGAAGAGTTAGCGATTATGACGTCATCCGTCACTTAACATGACGTCAATAAACAATCAAACAATCAAACTCGCCATAGATTTGGAAATCCCCCACGGATTAGAGACACGCCACAGATCTGAGTTTTACAAATATACATACATACGCCTCCTCCGATAGACTTCCCGGTAGCATCTGAATCCCTGTCCAAGCGAACTGGAGAACCAAATCCTGTCAATCGATGCTGATAGCCACGTCTCGGTGAAGCACATAACACAACTGTCTCTGAACTCATATAGGTATTTGGTACTCGCCGCTAATTCCTCCAGTTTGTTCCGAAGAGAGCGCACGTTAGATAACAGGAAAGTTGGTAAAGGGGGTCTTGATTTCCGAGCCCGGACGCGTCGGTGAACTCCTCCTCGCTTACGTCTTTTCCTGTTTTGTTTCCTTCCTGATTTCGATTCATCCTAGTCTGCATTACACTCAGACCGCAGTTCTTCAATTCCTTTCCATTCCAACGTTGATCCCTGCAGCGCCATCAGCTCGTCACGTCCGTACTGCAGGCGATGACGTCCATCTTCTTTCGCCGTTATGGAGTCCGCTAATGGCAGCCAAGATGACAAACGATACAGGCAAAAACACTAAGCGCCAACGGGAAAATTACATGACAGTGGAATCCAAACATAATCATCCGATACAAATAACTGATTGCTTGACTAATTTGGCATGAATAAATATGAAAAACAACGAGAGCTCTGTTGATGCGTGTCACCACTGTGCAGCGCCACCTACACCTAACACCTAACAAATATATATATGATTTTTACATGATTATTTCACACTTCATTGCAAGTATGTTCATGAGGTTAACATTGCAGTTGTTCATGATTAAACAATTTGACAAGGAATAAAGTGTATCGCTCAAAAAAGAAAAACATCGTGAAATGAAGCCAATCATCAGAGCTACGAGCGTGGAATGCATTACTGCCACAAAACATTGTCGTAACTGATAACTTTTATTATGATTATTTGTAAACATGTTCCTCTTCTAACAATTTATTATTTATTTTTTAATTTTGTTAATGAATACCATAATACAGCAAATTCGCAATGCTAACGTTTCAAAATGGCGGATGAAAGCAGATCGGTTGGTGCTTTGAACTGTTGTGATCATGGCGGCCACTAGGATTATTGTCAGTTGATTGTATGGTCGGTGCTGTAGTTACTTGGATGTTTTGATTGTCAGTCATTCTCAACGAAACTGCACAATTCAGAGAGGTTGTCTTCACACGTCAGCTGTTGAAAATGCAAATTTTAGGTAATCACATATACCTTTTGACATTGTAACAAAGATTTAGTTCAGAAACTTACCAATATTATCTACCCTTTCACTACAATGCGATGTGAAATCACAATATGGAAATGTTAAAGATTTTATATTTGTCCCATAAAAGCTGTTACTATTTTCAAGTTTCACAGCGTGACGTATATTACAATGTTTACCCTTATTATTAGACTTTCTTTCATTACATGTTACAATAACAAAAATCGGTTTATCATTTATTTAATCTTAGGTCACATAGGCTGATCATGAAAATGACACAGATTAATCACATAAGGAAAAGAAACATTCTAGTCTGATATGCTTAGAAAACCTCACTGTCTTGTAAATTACAAAACAATTATGATTTCGATGAATGTATTTTTGTTTTTACAACACTAATTGCAAAATAATACTGCAACACAATGGATCAAGCACAAGAATTGGTGTTTCTAGAAAAGTCTAATGCTGAAATAAGCATAAGAACGACATTTGTGGTCATACAAAGAATATATTATATTATTGCTGCTGTAATTTACAAAGTAATTTACGTTGTCACTTACGTATTTTGTTAAATTCAAATACTGAATTTAAATTAAACTAAATTATCACAAGAACACTTGCATTCTTTGGTTATTACATTATTTTAATGACAATGCCTACTTATAATAATAATAATAATAATAATAATAATAATAATGTGCATACTTATATTGCGCGTTTTCCACGTCCGAAGACATGCTCAAAGCGCTGCATTATTACCCCGAAGAAGTGTACTTTCACAGCTGCTGCTAAGCGCTAATCACGACAACGTAGGTCAGTACATCCAATTTTCAGGTACCCATTTTAACAGCTAGGTGAACTGAGTGCAATGTGGATGTAGTGCCTTGCCCAGGGACACAACACAGGATGAGACCCAAGTCACAAATTTTTGGTGCTTCCACTGGGATTCGAACCAAAGAGTCAAAGAAATGGTAATTGGTGGTCAAAAACCAATGAGATTGAAAAATAGATTTATGTGTATTGAATATATAGATACTGTATAAATATGCCACAATTAAGCCTAATTAATACAAATTTCATAATACAGCTAGCATGTGAAAGATTTATTATATATATCTTATTAACAAAAAATTCTGAACATATTTAAGAAATGAATTTCATAATATGGTTGTCCACTAGGTAAAAACCTGTTTGAAACTTATAATATAAACTTGTATAACTGGTGAGCTTCGAAGCCAGTTATGCTTAAGTTCATATTACGACACACGGAGGGACAGACTGACGCACAGACAGAGCCCAAACCTATATAACTTATAAAGTTATTATGATTATTTCTATACATATTCTTTGAAATAGTTTTTAATATATGTGGGTTTGTTGATATTGATTATTGAGGCCTGTATACTGAATGACCCAAAACTAAAAGAATATGTCAACACAACTTATTATCTTCTGAGAGATGCCAAGATTTTTATTATTTCTCAACTCCCATTGTGTGTGTACTGCTTGAATTCAAGGCAGTAGATAAAATATTCCTTGTTAAAGGTAGTTTTACAAAATAAATGTATCAGGAAAGATAATCCAATATTTTCATGTCCAGTGTGATTCAAACCTCCAGAGCTACAGGTTGAGAGACCTACACTCTACCTGTTAGGCCAAAGAGATATCTCCGCAGCTGAAGCCAGTAGGATTGCCTTTGTCTGCTCCCCACTCCTACCCTTTCAACAGCACTGGACTACATGGGCAATACCTGGACTGTATGTATCGTCTGCTTGCCACTCCTACCCTTTCAACAGCACTGGACTACATGGGCAATACCTGGACTGTATGTATCATCTGCTTCCCACTCCTACCCTTTCAACAGCACTTGACTACATGGGCAATACCTGGACTGTATGTATCGTCTGCTCCCCACTCCTACCCTTTCAACAGCACTTGACTACATGGGCAATACCTGGACTGTATGTATCGTCTGCTCCCCACTCCTACCCTTTCAACAGCACTTGACTACATGGGCAATACATGGACTGTATGTATCGTCTGCTCCCCACTCCTACCCTTTCAACAGCACTTGACTACATGGGCAATACCTGGACTGTATGTATCGTCTGCTCCCCACTCCTACCCTTTCAACAGCACTGGACTACATGGGCAATACCTGGACTGTATGTATCGTCTGCTTGCCACTCCTACCCTTTCAACAGCACTGGACTACATGGGCAATACCTGGACTGTATGTATCATCTGCTTCCCACTCCTACCCTTTCAACAGCACTTGACTACATGGGCAATACCTGGACTGTATGTATCGTCTGCTCCCCACTCCTACCCTTTCAACAGCACTTGACTACATGGGCAATACCTGGACTGTATGTATCGTCTGCTCCCCACTCCTACCCTTTCAACAGCACTTGACTACATGGGCAATACATGGACTGTATGTATCGTCTGCTCCCCACTCCTACCCTTTCAACAGCACTTGACTACATGGGCAATACCTGGACTGTATGTATCGTCTGCTCCCCACTCCTACCCTTTCAACAGCACTTGACTACATGGGCAATACCTCGACTGTATGTATCGTCTGCTCCCCACTCCTACCCTTTCAACAGCACTTGACTACATGGGCAATACCTGGACTGTATGTATCGTCTGCTTGCCACTCCTACCCTTTCAACAGCACTGGACTACATGGGCAATACCTGGACTGTATGTATCGTCTGCTCCCCACTCCTACCCTTTCAACAGCACTGGACTACATGGGCAATACCTGGACTGTATGTATCGTCTGCTCCCCACTCCTACCCTTTCAACAGCACTTGACTACATGGGCAATACCTGGACTGTATGTATCGTCTGCTTGCCACTCCTACCCTTTCAACAGCACTTGACTACATGGGCAATACCTGGACTGTATGTATCGTCTGCTCCCCACTCCTATACCTTTCAACAGCACTTGACTACATGGGCAATACCTGGTCTGTATGTATCGTCTGCTTGCCACTCCTACCCTTTCAACAGCACTTGACTACATGGGCAATACCTGGACTGTATGTATCGTCTGCTCCCCACTCCTATACCTTTCAACAGCACTTGACTACATGGGCAATACCTGGACTGTATGTATCATCTGCTTCCCACTCCTACCCTTTCAACAGCACTGGACTACATGGGCAATACCTGGACTGTATGTATCGTCTGCTCCCCATTCCTATACCTTTCAACAGCACTGGACTACATGGGCAATACCTGGACTGTATGTATCGTCTGCTCCCCACTCCTACCCTTTCAACAGCACTTGACTACATGGGCAATACCTCGACTGTATGTATCGTCTGCTCCCCACTCCTACCCTTTCAACAGCACTGGACTACATGGGCAATACCTGGACTGTATGTATCGTCTGCTCGCCACTCCTACCCTTTCAACAGCACTGGACTACATGGGCAATACCTGGACTGTATGTATCGTCTGCTCCCCACTCCAACCCTTTCAACAGCACTGGACTACATGGGCAATACCTGGACTGTATGTATCGTCTGCTCCCCACTCCTACCCTTTCAACAGCACTGGACTACATGGGCAATACCTGGACTGTATGTATCGTCTGCTCCCCACTCCTACCCTTTCAACAGCACTGGACTACATGGGCAATACCTGGACTGTATGTATCGTCTGCTTCCCACTCCTACCCTTTCAACAGCACTTGACTACATGGGCAATACCTGGACTGTATGTATCGTCTGCTTCCCACTCCTACCCTTTCAACAGCACTTGACTACATGGGCAATACCTGGACTGTATGTATCGTCTGCTTGCCACTCCTACCCTTTCAACAGCACTTGACTACATGGGCAATACCTGGACTGTATGTATCGTCTGCTCCCCACTCCTACCCTTTCAACAGCACTGGACTACATGGGCAATACCTGGACTGTATGTATCATCTGCTTGCCATTCCTACCCTTTCAATAGCACTTGACTACATGGGCAATACCTGGACTGTATGTATCGTCTGCTTGCCACTCCTACCCTTTCAACAGCACTTGACTACATGGGCAATACCTGGACTGTATGTATCGTCTGCTTGCCACTCCTACCCTTTCAACAGCACTTGACTACATGGGCAATACCTGGACTGTATGCATCGTCTGCTCCCCACTCCTATACCTTTCAACAGCACTGGACTACATGGGCAATACCTGGACTGTATGTATCGTCTGCTTGCCACTCCTACCCTTTCAACAGCACTGGACTACATGGGCAATACCTCGACTGTATGTATCGTCTGCTCCCCACTCCTACCCTTTCAACAGCACTTGACTACATGGGCAATACCTGGACTGTATGCATCGTCTGCTCCCCACTCCTACCCTTTCAACAGCACTGGACTACATGGGCAATACCTGGACTGTATGTATCGTCTGCTTGCCACTCCTACCCTTTCAACAGCACTGGACTACATGGACAATACCTGGACTGTATGTATCATCTGCTCCCCACTCCTACCCTTTCAACAGCACTTGACTACATGGGCAATACCTGGACTGTATGTATCGTCTGCTCCCCACTCCTACCCTTTCAACAGCACTTGACTACATGGGCAATACCTGGACTGTATGTATCGTCTGCTCCCCACTCCTACCCTTTCAACAGCACTTGACTACATGGACAATACCTGGACTGTATGTATTGTCTGCTCCCAACTCCTACCCTTTCAACAGCACTTGACTACATGGGCAATACCTGGACTGTATGTATCGTCTGCTCCCCACTCCTACCCTTTCAACAGCACTTGACTACATGGGCAATACCTCGACTGTATGTATCGTCTGCTTGCCACTCCTACCCTTTCAACAGCACTTGACTACATGGGCAATACCTGGACTGTATGTATCGTCTGCTCCCCACTCCTACCCTTTCAACAGCACTGGACTACATGGGCAATACCTGGACTGTATGTATCGTCTGCTCCCCACTCCTACCCTTTCAACAGCACTTGACTACATGGGCAATACCTGGACTGTATGTATTGTCTGCTTCCCACTCCTACCCTTTCAACAGCACTGGACTACATGGGCAATACCTGGACTGTATGTATCGTCTGCTCCCAACTCCTACCCTTTCAACAGCACTGGACTACATGGGCAATACCTGGACTGTATGTATCGTCTGCTCCCCACTCCTACCCTTTCAACAGCACTTGACTACATGGGCAATACCTGGACTGTATGTATCGTCTGCTTGCCACTCCTACCCTTTCAACAGCACTTGACTACATGGGCAATACCTGGACTGTATGTATCGTCTGCTCCCCACTCCTACCCTTTCAACAGCACTTGACTACATGGACAATACCTGGACTGTATGTATCGTCTGCTCCCCACTCCTACCCTTTCAACAGCACTTGACTACATGGACAATACCTGGACTGTATGTATCGTCTGCTCCCCACTCCTACCCTTTCAACAGCACTGGACTACATGGACAATACCTGGACTGTATGTATCGTCTGCTCGCCACTCCTACCCTTTCAACAGCACTTGACTACATGGGCAATACCTGGACTGTATGTATTGTCTGCTCCCAACTCCTACCCTTTCAACAGCACTGGACTACATGGGCAATACCTGGTCTGTATGTATCGTCTGCTTCCCACTCCTACACCTTTCAACAGCACTGGACTACATGGGCAATACCTGGACTGTATGTATCGTCTGCTTGCCACTCCTACCCTTTCAACAGCACTGGACTACATGGGCAATACCTGGACTGTATGTATCATCTGCTTCCCACTCCTACCCTTTCAACAGCACTGGACTACATGGGCAATACCTGGACTGTATGTATCGTCTGCTTGCCACTCCTACCCTTTCAACAGCACTGGACTACATGGGCAATACCTGGACTGTATGTATCATCTGCTTCCCACTCCTACCCTTTCAACAGCACTGGACTACATGGGCAATACCTGGACTGTATGTATCATCTGCTTCCCACTCCTACCCTTTCAACAGCACTGGACGACATGGGCAATACCTCGACTGTATGTATCATCTGCTTCCCACTCCTACCCTTTCAACAGCACTGGACTACATGGGCAATACCTGGACTGTATGTATCATCTGCTTCCCACTCCTACCCTTTCAACAGCACTGGACTACATGGGCAATACCTGGACTGTATGTATCATCTGCTTCCCACTCCTACCCTTTCAACAGCACTGGACGACATGGGCAATACCTCGACTGTATGTATCATCTGCTTCCCACTCCTACCCTTTCAACAGCACTGGACTACATGGGCAATACCTGGACTGTATGTATCATCTGCTTCCCACTCCTACCCTTTCAACAGCACTGGACTACATGGGCAATACCTGGACTGTATGTATCATCTGCTTCCCACTCCTACCCTTTCAACAGCACTGGACTACATGGGCAATACCTGGACTGTATGTATCGTCTGCTCCCCACTCCTACCCTTTCAACAGCACTTGACTACATGGGCAATACCTGGACTGTATGTATCGTCTGCTCCCCACTCCTATACCTTTCAACAGCACTGGACTACATGGGCAATACCTGGACTGTATGTATCGTCTGCTCCCCACTCCTACCCTTTCAACAGCACTGGACTACATGGGCAATACCTGGACTGTATGTATTGTCTGCTCCCCACTCCTATACCTTTCAACAGCACTGGACTACATGGGCAATACCTGGACTGTATGTATCGTCTGCTCCCCACTCCTACCCTTTCAACAGCACTTGACTACATGGGCAATACCTCGACTGTATGTATCGTCTGCTCCCCACTCCTACCCTTTCAACAGCACTGGACTACATGGGCAATACCTGGACTGTATGTATCGTCTGCTCCCCACTCCTACCCTTTCAACAGCACTGGACTACATGGGCAATACCTGGACTGTATGTATCGTCTGCTCCCCACTCCTACCCTTTCAACAGCACTTGACTACATGGGCAATACCTGGACTGTATGTATCGTCTGCTTGCCACTCCTACCCTTTCAACAGCACTTGACTACATGGGCAATACCTGGACTGTATGTATCGTCTGCTCCCCACTCCTACCCTTTCAACAGCACTTGACTACATGGGCAATACCTGGACTGTATGTATCGTCTGCTTCCCACTCCTACCCTTTCAACAGCACTGGACTACATGGGCAATACCTGGACTGTATGTATCGTCTGCTCCCCACTCCTACCCTTTCAACAGCACTTGACTACATGGGCAATACCTGGACTGTATGCATCGTCTGCTCCCCACTCCTATACCTTTCAACAGCACTTGACTACATGGGCAATACCTGGACTGTATGTATCGTCTGCTCCCCACTCCTACCCTTTCAACAGCACTTGACTACATGGGCAATACCTGGACTGTATGTATCGTCTGCTTGCCACTCCTACCCTTTCAACAGCACTGGACTACATGGGCAATACCTGGACTGTATGTATCGTCTGCTCCCCACTCCTACCCTTTCAACAGCACTTGACTACATGGACAATACCTGGACTGTATGTATCGTCTGCTTGCCACTCCTACCCTTTCAACAGCACTGGACTACATGGACAATACCTGGACTGTATGTATCGTCTGCTTGCCACTCCTACCCTTTCAACAGCACTGGACTACATGGGCAATACCTGGACTGTATGTATCGTCTGCTTCCCACTCCTACCCTTTCAACAGCACTTGACTACATGGGCAATACCTGGACTGTATGTATCGTCTGCTCCCAACTCCTACCCTTTCAACAGCACTTGACTACATGGGCAATACCTGGACTGTATGTATTGTCTGCTTGCCACTCCTACCCTTTCAACAGCACTGGACTACATGGGCAATACCTGGACTGTATGTATCGTCTGCTTGCCACTCCTACCCTTTCAACAGCACTTGACTACATGGGCAATACCTGGACTGTATGCATCGTCTGCTCCCCACTCCTACCCTTTCAACAGCACTGGACTACATGGGCAATACCTGGACTGTATGTATCGTCTGCTTCCCACTCCTACCCTTTCAACAACACTGGACTACATGGGCAATACCTGGACTGTATGTATCGTCTGCTTCCCACTCCTACCCTTTCAACAGCACTGGACTACATGGGCAATACCTGGACTGTATGTATCGTCTGCTTCCCACTCCTACCCTTTCAACAGCACTGGACTACATGGGCAATACCTGGACTGTATGTATCGTCTGCTTCCCACTCCTACCCTTTCAACAGCACTTGACTACATGGGCAATACCTGGACTGTATGTATCGTCTGCTTCCCACTCCTACCCTTTCAACAGCACTGGACTACATGGGCAATACCTGGACTGTATGTATCGTCTGCTTGCCACTCCTACCATTTCAACAGCACTGGACTACATGGGCAATACCTCGACTGTATGTATCGTCTGCTCCCCACTCCTACCCTTTCAACAGCACTGGACTACATGGGCAATACCTGGACTGTATGTATCATCTGCTTCCCACTCCTACCCTTTCAACAGCACTGGACTACATGGGCAATACCTGGACTGTATGTATCATCTGCTTCCCACTCCTACCCTTTCAACAGCACTGGACGACATGGGCAATACCTCGACTGTATGTATCATCTGCTTCCCACTCCTACCCTTTCAACAGCACTGGACTACATGGGCAATACCTGGACTGTATGTATCGTCTGCTTCCCACTCCTACCCTTTCAACAGCACTGGACTACATGGGCAATACCTGGACTGTATGTATCATCTGCTTCCCACTCCTACCCTTTCAACAGCACTGGACGACATGGGCAATACCTCGACTGTATGTATCATCTGCTTCCCACTCCTACCCTTTCAACAGCACTGGACTACATGGGCAATACCTGGACTGTATGTATCATCTGCTTCCCACTCCTACCCTTTCAACAGCACTGGACTACATGGGCAATACCTGGACTGTATGTATCATCTGCTTCCCACTCCTACCCTTTCAACAGCACTGGACTACATGGGCAATACCTGGACTGTATGTATCGTCTGCTCCCCACTCCTACCCTTTCAACAGCACTTGACTACATGGGCAATACCTGGACTGTATGTATCGTCTGCTCCCCACTCCTATACCTTTCAACAGCACTGGACTACATGGGCAATACCTGGACTGTATGTATCGTCTGCTCCCCACTCCTACCCTTTCAACAGCACTGGACTACATGGGCAATACCTGGACTGTATGTATTGTCTGCTCCCCACTCCTATACCTTTCAACAGCACTGGACTACATGGGCAATACCTGGACTGTATGTATCGTCTGCTCCCCACTCCTACCCTTTCAACAGCACTTGACTACATGGGCAATACCTCGACTGTATGTATCGTCTGCTCCCCACTCCTACCCTTTCAACAGCACTGGACTACATGGGCAATACCTGGACTGTATGTATCGTCTGCTCCCCACTCCTACCCTTTCAACAGCACTGGACTACATGGGCAATACCTGGACTGTATGTATCGTCTGCTCCCCACTCCTACCCTTTCAACAGCACTTGACTACATGGGCAATACCTGGACTGTATGTATCGTCTGCTTGCCACTCCTACCCTTTCAACAGCACTTGACTACATGGGCAATACCTGGACTGTATGTATCGTCTGCTCCCCACTCCTACCCTTTCAACAGCACTTGACTACATGGGCAATACCTGGACTGTATGTATCGTCTGCTTCCCACTCCTACCCTTTCAACAGCACTGGACTACATGGGCAATACCTGGACTGTATGTATCGTCTGCTCCCCACTCCTACCCTTTCAACAGCACTTGACTACATGGGCAATACCTGGACTGTATGCATCGTCTGCTCCCCACTCCTATACCTTTCAACAGCACTTGACTACATGGGCAATACCTGGACTGTATGTATCGTCTGCTCCCCACTCCTACCCTTTCAACAGCACTTGACTACATGGGCAATACCTGGACTGTATGTATCGTCTGCTTGCCACTCCTACCCTTTCAACAGCACTGGACTACATGGGCAATACCTGGACTGTATGTATCGTCTGCTCCCCACTCCTACCCTTTCAACAGCACTTGACTACATGGACAATACCTGGACTGTATGTATTGTCTGCTTGCCACTCCTACCCTTTCAACAGCACTGGACTACATGGACAATACCTGGACTGTATGTATCGTCTGCTTGCCACTCCTACCCTTTCAACAGCACTGGACTACATGGGCAATACCTGGACTGTATGTATCGTCTGCTTCCCACTCCTACCCTTTCAACAGCACTTGACTACATGGGCAATACCTGGACTGTATGTATCGTCTGCTCCCAACTCCTACCCTTTCAACAGCACTTGACTACATGGGCAATACCTGGACTGTATGTATTGTCTGCTTGCCACTCCTACCCTTTCAACAGCACTGGACTACATGGGCAATACCTGGACTGTATGTATCGTCTGCTTGCCACTCCTACCCTTTCAACAGCACTTGACTACATGGGCAATACCTGGACTGTATGCATCGTCTGCTCCCCACTCCTACCCTTTCAACAGCACTGGACTACATGGGCAATACCTGGACTGTATGTATCGTCTGCTTCCCACTCCTACCCTTTCAACAACACTGGACTACATGGGCAATACCTGGACTGAATGTATCGTCTGCTTCCCACTCCTACCCTTTCAACAGCACTGGACTACATGGGCAATACCTGGACTGTATGTATCGTCTGCTTCCCACTCCTACCCTTTCAACAGCACTGGACTACATGGGCAATACCTGGACTGTATGTATCGTCTGCTTCCCACTCCTACCCTTTCAACAGCACTTGACTACATGGGCAATACCTGGACTGTATGTATCGTCTGCTTCCCACTCCTACCCTTTCAACAGCACTGGACTACATGGGCAATACCTGGACTGTATGTATCGTCTGCTTGCCACTCCTACCCTTTCAACAGCACTGGACTACATGGGCAATACCTCGACTGTATGTATCGTCTGCTCCCCACTCCTACCCTTTCAACAGCACTGGACTACATGGGCAATACCTGGACTGTATGTATCGTCTGCTTGCCACTCCTACCCTTTCAACAGCACTGGACTACATGGGCAATACCTGGACTGTATGTATCGTCTGCTCCCCACTCCTACCCTTTCAACAGCACTTGACTACATGGGCAATACCTGGACTGTATGTATCGTCTGCTCCCCACTCCTACCCTTTCAACAGCACTTGACTACATGGGCAATACCTGGACTGTATGTATCGTCTGCTCCCCACTCCTACCCTTTCAACAGCACTTGACTACATGGGCAATACCTGGACTGTATGTATCGTCTGCTTCCCACTCCTACCCTTTCAACAGCACTTGACTACATGGGCAATACCTGGACTGTATGTATCGTCTGCTCCCAACTCCTACCCTTTCAACAGCACTTGACTACATGGGCAATACCTGGACTGTATGTATCGTCTGCTTGCCACTCCTATACCTTTCAACAGCACTGGACTACATGGGCAATACCTGGACTGTATGTATTGTCTGCTTGCCACTCCTACCCTTTCAACAGCACTGGACTACATGGGCAATACCTGGACTGTATGTATCGTCTGCTTCCCACTCCTACCCTTTCAACAGCACTTGACTACATGGGCAATACCTGGACTGTATGTATCGTCTGCTCCCAACTCCTACCCTTTCAACAGCACTTGACTACATGGGCAATACCTGGACTGTATGTATTGTCTGCTTGCCACTCCTACCCTTTCAACAGCACTGGACTACATGGGCAATACCTCGACTGTATGTATCGTCTGCTTCCCACTCCTACCCTTTCAACAGCACTGGACTACATGGGCAATACCTCGACTGTATGTATCGTCTGCTTCCCACTCCTACCCTTTCAACAGCACTGGACTACATGGGCAATACCTCGACTGTATGTATCGTCTGCTTCCCACTCCTACCCTTTCAACAGCACTGGACTACATGGGCAATACCTGGACTGTATGTATCGTCTGCTTCCCACTCCTACCCTTTCAACAGCACTGGACTACATGGGCAATACCTCGACTGTATGTATCGTCTGCTTCCCACTCCTACCCTTTCAACAGCACTGGACTACATGGGCAATACCTGGACTGTATGCATCGTCTGCTCCCCACTCCTACCCTTTCAACAGCACTGGACTACATGGGCAATACCTGGACTGTATGTATCGTCTGCTTGCCACTCCTACCCTTTCAACAGCACTTGACTACATGGGCAATACCTGGACTGTATGCATCGTCTGCTCCCCACTCCTACCCTTTCAACAGCACTGGACTACATGGGCAATACCTGGACTGTATGTATCGTCTGCTTCCCACTCCTACCCTTTCAACAACACTGGACTACATGGGCAATACCTGGACTGTATGTATCGTCTGCTTCCCACTCCTACCCTTTCAACAGCACTGGACTACATGGGCAATACCTGGACTGTATGTATCGTCTGCTTCCCACTCCTACCCTTTCAACAGCACTGGACTACATGGGCAATACCTACCCTGTATGTATCGTCTGCTTCCCACTCCTACCCTTTCAACAGCACTTGACTACATGGGCAATACCTGGACTGTATGTATCGTCTGCTTCCCACTCCTACCCTTTCAACAGCACTGGACTACATGGGCAATACCTGGACTGTATGTATCGTCTGCTTGCCACTCCTACCCTTTCAACAGCACTGGACTACATGGGCAATACCTCGACTGTATGTATCGTCTGCTCCCCACTCCTACCCTTTCAACAGCACTGGACTACATGGGCAATACCTGGACTGTATGTATCGTCTGCTTGCCACTCCTACCCTTTCAACAGCACTGGACTACATGGGCAATACCTGGACTGTATGTATCGTCTGCTCCCCTTTCCTACCCTTTCAACAGCACTTGACTACATGGGCAATACCTGGACTGTATGTATCGTCTGCTCACCACTCCTACCCTTTCAACAGCACTTGACTACATGGGCAATACCTGGACTGTATGTATCGTCTGCTTGCCACTCCTACCCTTTCAACAGCACTTGACTACATGGGCAATACCTGGACTGTATGTATCGTCTGCTCCCCACTCCTACCCTTTCAACAGCACTTGACTACATGGGCAATACCTGGACTGTATGTATCGTCTGCTCCCCACTCCTACCCTTTCAACAGCACTGGACTACATGGGCAATACCTGGACTGTATGTATCGTCTGCTTGCCACTCCTACCCTTTCAACAGCACTGGACTACATGGGCAATACCTGGACTGTATGTATCGTCTGCTCCCCACTCCTACCCTTTCAACAGCACTTGACTACATGGGCAATACCTGGACTGTATGTATCGTCTGCTCCCCACTCCTATCCTTTCAACAGCACTTGACTACATGGGCAATACCTGGACTGTATGTATCGTCTGCTTGCCACTCCTACCCTTTCAACAGCACTTGACTACATGGGCAATACCTGGACTGTATGTATCGTCTGCTCCCCACTCCTACCCTTTCAACAGCACTTGACTACATGGGCAATACCTGGACTGTATGTATCATCTGCTTCCCACTCCTACCCTTTCAACAGCACTGGACTACATGGGCAATACCTGGACTGTATGTATCGTCTGCTTGCCACTCCTACCCTTTCAACAGCACTTGACTACATGGGCAATACCTCGACTGTATGTATCGTCTGCTTCCCACTCCTACCCTTTCAACAGCACTGGACTACATGGGCAATACCTCGACTGTATGTATCGTCTGCTTCCCACTCCTACCCTTTCAACAGCACTGGACTACATGGGCAATACCTGGACTGTATGTATCGTCTGCTTCCCACTCCTACCCTTTCAACAGCACTGGACTACATGGGCAATACCTCGACTGTATGTATCGTCTGCTTCCCACTCCTACCCTTTCAACAGCACTTGACTACATGGGCAATACCTGGACTGTATGTATCGTCTGCTTGCCACTCCTACCCTTTCAACAGCACTTGACTACATGGGCAATACCTGGACTGTATGTATCGTCTGCTCCCCACTCCTACCCTTTCAACAGCACTTGACTACATGGGCAATACCTGGACTGTATGTATCGTCTGCTTCCCACTCCTACCCTTTCAACAGCACTGGACTACATGGGCAATACCTCGACTGTATGTATCGTCTGCTTCCCACTCCTACCCTTTCAACAGCACTGGACTACATGGGCAATACCTGGACTGTATGTATTGTCTGCTCCCAACTCCTACCCTTTCAACAGCACTGGACTACATGGGCAATACCTGGTCTGTATGTATCGTCTGCTTCCCACTCCTACACCTTTCAACAGCACTGGACTACATGGGCAATACCTGGACTGTATGTATCGTCTGCTTGCCACTCCTACCCTTTCAACAGCACTGGACTACATGGGCAATACCTGGACTGTATGTATCATCTGCTTCCCACTCCTACCCTTTCAACAGCACTGGACTACATGGGCAATACCTGGACTGTATGTATCATCTGCTTCCCACTCCTACCCTTTCAACAGCACTGGACTACATGGGCAATACCTGGACTGTATGTATCGTCTGCTCCCCACTCCTACCCTTTCAACAGCACTTGACTACATGGGCAATACCTGGACTGTATGTATCGTCTGCTCCCCACTCCTACCCTTTCAACAGCACTGGACTACATGGGCAATACCTGGACTGTATGTATCGTCTGCTCGCCACTCCTACCCTTTCAACAGCACTGGACTACATGGGCAATACCTGGACTGTATGTATCGTCTGCTCGCCACTCCTACCCTTTCAACAGCACTTGACTACATGGGCAATACCTGGACTGTATGTATCGTCTGCTCCCCACTCCTACCCTTTCAACAGCACTGGACTACATGGACAATACCTGGACTGTATGTATCGTCTGCTTGCCACTCCTACCCTTTCAACAGCACTGGACTACATGGGCAATACCTGGACTGTATGTATCGTCTGCTCCCCACTCCTACCCTTTCAACAGCACTTGACTTCATGGGCAATACATGGACTGTATGTATCGTCTGCTCCCCACTCCTACCCTTTCAACAGCACTGGACTACATGGGCAATACTTAATACTCATTAGGGGCCACAAGGTCACAAAAGATATAATTATAATCCTGACTAGCCAAGAATTATGTATTAGCTTTCTAGGCCTTTTGGTTGTGGAGAAGCAGTTGAAAATGCACAAAGTTTACAGACGGACAGACGCTAGACACCATGCCATGCCACAAGCCCATCGAGCCTAACAGGCCAGATGAGCTACAATTATTGCAGGATTGGTTATCATTAACCTGTTTTAACAGTAACCGTCAGCTTTTGGATTTGTCTCAAACAAATATATGCCTTACAAGTAAAAAGTAATGAGTTTTTTTAGATCATTTTCTTAAAAAGGATGAATTCGCTCAGTATATAGGTCATATACCTTGCTATTTGATAGTAAGTTAAAGTTAATTTTAGAGTGTATTTTCAATTGCTTCTGAGATATGGCAAATTTGAAAGAAACTGAAGTTTTTGGCTGATTACTCCTCAGCAAAATATGCTACAAACTATATCCGCATGTGTGGCCAAGGTTAGCTTGGGCGGGTCTGCATGGATCAGTCTATTGCTCTACAAACAGAAGGCTGAAGCACCAACCTGTCTTTCACTATCTTCTCAAGCCTCTCTGCATACTTCTTCACACCAAAGATAACTCCTAGAGACGTGTTGTAAATCACTTTGGTCCCATCTCGCTTTCCAGCCTGAAAAATTTGTTTTTTAGGAAATATTTGCTATATTTGATACTTGCAGTTTCTGTATCACTGAAAGTAGATGTTGCTCATGCTAGGTGTTTCGCTGTTGATGTTACTAGATGTTCTCTATTACTGTAACTAGGTAAAACACTATTACTGTCACTTTATGTTTATCTATAACCGTTACTAGATGTTTCTCTCTTACTGTAACTAGATGTTTCTCTATTACTGTAACTAGATGTTTCTCTATTAATGTAACTTGGTGTTGCTCAGTTATTGTAACTAGGAGAAAAACTATTACTGTAACGAGATGTTTATCTATAACTGTAACAAGATGTTTCTCTATTAATGTTACTAGATGTTGCTCAGTTGTTGAAACTAGATGAAACATTTTGACTGTAATTAGATGTTTCTCTATTACTGTAACTAGGTTTAACATAAAAACTGTAACTAGATGTTTCTCTATTAATGTAACTAGATGTTCCTCTGTTGTTGTAACTATGTGAAACACTATAACTGTAACTAGATGTTTCTCTATTAAAGTGACACAGAGTATCTTTCTTAAAATTGTATTTGGTTTTGATAAGCTACGAAATATCTAAAATGCTGATTGAAGTTCATATCTCATCACTGGACTTGCAAATATAGCCATTTATGCAATATCTCTAAAATGCTTGATTTTATGGAAAAATCAAGAAAACATCTCAAATACGTTTAATATTCGAAATTATGCATTCAGTTAATCTACCAATTAGTTAAGATACCTAATAAACACTATCGAATCGAATATATCTTCCTGTCAGCTTATGACAAGGTTTCAAAATTACGTTTGGCGAATTTGCGAGCGCCACTCAATCCACATTGTCCGGTTTTCGATCAAAATCCCGACTTTGAATGGCCGTATTTTCGCTCTAATGTACTGATTGACCTTTAACTTGTTATTTTCAGTAACAGTAAGTGGTTCCCGATGTAATAACATCGATTTCAAAATTTGACATATGTGATCCTATCAACATACTCTGTGTCTCTTTAATGTTACTAGATGTTGCTCAGTTGTTGAAACTAGATGAAAAATTTTGACTGTTATTAGATGTTTATCCACAGTATTACAGAGATGTTGTTCAATTTTGGCCGGTTCCTTGGAAACTCATCTTAAAATTTTGTTTCCAGACCAAAACTAAAAAGCCATTAAAGAGGTTCTGAAATGCATTTTTCCTAAGAATGACACATCATTATCTCTTGGAATGCAGCAAACACATAAATGAGACAATATACACGTTATACTATATTTTGTTTAATATAAATTTATTCAGCATTTAATACCCTGTTTTGAGGTAACTGCTGAAACTGACAGTCCAATAAGACTGATAACTCATTATCTACCATAATGTCTCAAGTCCAATAAGGCTGATAACTCATTATCTACCATAATGTCTCAAGTCCAATAAGACTGATAACTCATTATCTACCATAATGTCTCAAGTCCAATAAGACTGATAACTCATTATCTACCATAATGTCTCAAGTCCAATAAGACTGATAACTCATTATCTACCATAATGTCTCAAGTCCAATAAGACTGATAACTCATTATCTACCATAATGTCTCAAGACAAACCTACTGCAAACCAAAATGGTGTGTGTGTATAATTCTGATTTATAAAAATAAGGCCAAATAGCAAAAAGCAACATCAAATAATTGGTCCTCATAGAGCAACTTTGAGATTTGATATCCACAACCAATTGGTGCGGCTTAAAACGTTACATATCATTGAAAAGAGGGAAGAATTGTCATTTTTTTTAAATATCAAAATATTGAAAATTTGAATTGTTTTGGTGAAGATTTGTTATTAAATTGACTATCAAAAAGATGCTATGACACATTGAAAAGTGATCATGAAGTGAAACAATGTCCTACTGACTGAAGTTAGGCAGGCTTCAGTGACTGCAGATTTACGCCAGGGCTAATTAGACAGTGTGTATTAAAAGCCGTATTTACTAGGCAGCTTAGTAATCTGTCCAATTTCAAAATTTCAAAGTCAAGTCTATGTAAAATTGCAATACCCTTTTTAAGAATCCAAAAAGTGGCCATAGATCATTTCAGTCCATTATTAAGCCTCGCTCATTTGAACTTGGTTTATGGAACAAACATCATGAAAAGTGGTGCCTTTTGTTTTTTTACTCTTCCTTTCTATATCATTGGTGCTGTCCATGGAAACAGAACTCAAAACAAAAAAATTCAGACCACCACTCAAAAACTATCAGGCCTGGTTCAATGTTTGGTTAATGCAAATGTAAATTTGTGGGTTTTCAAATTCTTCCTATCTTTATGTTTGGTTGTTCCAATTGAAACTAAGAATTTTGTTTGTTGATGATACTTAATGTCTATCTGAACACATTTATAATGGAACTTTGTGATAAAAGACAAATCATGATAATTCCAAAAAGACCCACCGTCAAGACAACTGGATTTTTTAAGTGGCAACAATAATCCCTGGAATAAGGCAGATATAATCAAAACATACTCGTCAACATTTTGAGTGTTTGGAATTATTTCATGGTGCCAATCAAGACAGCGTAGTCACTAACGATTTTTACAGTGTGCAAGATGGATATGCTGGAATCAAAACCTTTCACAGATGAGTTTAGTCACACATTGATCACATTTGTGATGAATTCGAGAGAAGTGTGGTTTTGGTTGCGAAAATAACTCGATTTCATTGTGATTATACATTCTACAACCAAACTCAGTTGATTTATAGTAATTATTTTAGCTGTCAAAATATCTTCATTTCAATCATTTTCAAGGAATAGGTTACATTTTATTGATGTTTTAGATGCCTCGTCATTCGGACCCTTCAATTACTCTTAGGCCGAAAATGTAAAAGTATCATTAGAACTGAGTTCAGGTTTGCAGTGTGCTGGTGCTGCATTTGGTTGCAGTGAGGGCGAAATCTCACCTTCTGAAGGTAGTGCTCTGCCAAGTACATGATCTTCTGAGGAGCACCTGCACACTTGATGGGGGTGTTGGGGAAGGTAAAGATGGCAGTACCACCCTTCTGTAGGCGCTCCAGGGCGGGGAAGGTCTTGCCTACCGTCTGTTTCCAGTAGTTGGAGCACACCCGCGGGTCTATTTGCAGGGCCTCAACCAGGCCTGGTACCTTGCAACATACAACATAAAAATAGTCAGGGATGTTTGGGGTTGACTTTTTTGTAGCCCTGAGCAACTCCTCTCAGATTTCAAACTGCTCATGTTATGTAGTTTTGATGCTTCAGGTATGAAAATGGGCTCATTTGTAAGTTCATAAACATTGCCCACAAACTCTACTAATCAAAACAGAAGTTGAATCAATATGTTAGCTTGTTCTAACCTGTGGGGAGAGAATTGGTTTCTTGAGGAAAGACATAAAGATTGTAGAATGGAGACCATGTCAAATACATATACAAGACCAGATCCACTAACTAAAATAGGAGATGTGTGTCCAAGAATGACATAAGAAGAAACAAGAGTCATCAGAAGATGACATATCCAGCCGGTCCCATAATATCTTTCTTCTATCTAACTATCAAGATTCATATAGAGGACAAAGTCATCTGTCAAAATGTTAAGTTCCATTCTATGGAAACCACCAAACATTAAAATAGAGCCATTGGCTCTGTAGCTCATCAGGCTTCGTATTTCATATCAGTTTTGCTTTAAGGTATGGACAATGTGGTTCCCCTCATGTAGAGGCCACAGGGTCACCAAATGTGCACCCAAGGAATCTAAACAAAACATTTCAGTATTCTATGCCTTGTGCTTCTGGAGAAAAAGAAGAAAAAATTGCAAATAGGTTTAAGCAGGGGCAATAGGTTCACCAATTCTGAAATTAGGTATGTAGGTGCTGTGGCTTCAGATACCGGTCATCAATTCAGAATTGAAATTGTTCAAACATTTAAAGAAAATGCAAAAAGTTGGAATGGACCAAGCCTAAATTGAGTGAGAAGCCACCAAATCTGAAATTGATGATATGATCGAAAGGTTCACCGAGCCTTTCTTAAGCGCAATAGGGTCACCAAAGCTATAAATTATGATCCTCACTATCAAGGAGTGTGTACACAAGGTTTCAGCTTTCTAGACCTTCTGCTTCTGGAGAAGAAGATGAAAGTAGGTCTTACGGGTGTGGCCCCTGTGTCCCTTATTAGGGATTACAGGGCTACCAAAGCCTAAATTATAATCCTCAATAGTCAAGGAGTCTGTACACAAGCTTTCAACTATTTAATGTTATGCTTCTGGAGAAGAAGATAAAAATAGGTTTGAAGAGTTTGGCCTTTCTCGCCTTATAAGGGCCACCAAAACTAATAATTAACTATTAATCCTCAATAATCAAGGATGCATGCCATGCCTAATCATAATCCTCACTGGTCAAGAGGCATAGCCCTGGGCCACCATAGCAATAAATCATTATCTTCACTAGTCAAGGAGTCTGTACACAAAGTTTCAGCTTTCTAGGCCTTATGGTTCTGGAGAAGAAGTCGAAAATGCACAAAGTTTACGGAAGGATGGATGGACTGACTGACACCAGACACAATGCCAAGCCATTAGCCATTACAGGCCTGATGAGCTCAAAATCTGAAGATGTTGAAAATCAAAAAAGGCATATCTACACATGCCTCCTGATCCATAAACAAAGTGTCAAGAAAGACAAATAGATGGAGGGCTGGATGGAGAGACAGAGGGACAGGTTGATGGTATATCCAACAGTATGACATACTCGCAGGATAAAAGAAAGAATTCATTTCAAGTTTCAGGCCACAAGCCCATCTGTCCGAGGACACTTTTTGTCAGACCGATTATGGATAAGTATTCATCTGATTCTTTTCAAATTTGGCACATGTCATTTGCCCAACTTAGAACTAAGATGGGTGCAATGCCAAATGCCAAGCAACTATGTTAATTTTTAAATAACTTGACTTTCCATGTTTTGTACTTACAGTGTATGGCTGGGTATAAGCCGAGAATATGATACCATAAAACAGAGGGTCAAAGAGGGGGATCGGCCTATACCAAGGATATATGATGCAGAAAAAAATGACGTATGAGAATCTGTCAGCCCAGCAAGTTAACGAGTCAATGTTTACACAGGAAGCAACATGCACAATAATCTAGGTCATTTTAATATTGAACTTGTGAAATAAAAATACTTTTGTCTTCTTGTTTTAATGAAAATATACAAAGAGAAGTTTCAAATACAAATTAATATATCAATATAAAATATTCATTGAACCTTCACATACTTTTAGATTTCGGCTTCACTCGCATCTACGATCGGAAATTGAAACCTGAATTTCAATTATTATCAAGAATTATCACTTCAGAAGGCTTGTTGTCCATTATAAAGGTTTAATATGACATGTTTCCAAAGTTATTCATCATATTTCATGGAAATTCAATCAAATCTTTGTCAAAGATACACTTGTAACTGGGCGTTGTAAAGGGGTATTTTAATATGTTATTATTCATAATTTTGGTAAGTGGTGTAGTGATAAGGCAGTGACAGATATATAAATCATCTTATGGCATGACATGCAGTCACTGTAACTCTGTTAGGCTATAGGACTAATCCATTCTGGTAGTAGGGGTGTTCTTAAACTAGTGGGATTATATAAGCCGAAGGCAGGGTATAAAAGGTGGCTTCACTGTGAGTTCATTGCCTTGCTTGGTCATGTTCTGTGTCATGGGATAGGACTTGTTCTGAGATTGAACAGCACTTGTTTTGTGATGAAACAGCGTCGTCTACGTTATTTGGAAACTAGGCTAGGTTTAGTTGGGAGGAATTGTTAGGTGGTCACAACTATAGGTTACGGTAGGTTGTCTTGTATGTTTCTATATTGTCTGTTCCACAGTATATTTGTCTTGTTCAAGTTGTTTTATTGTACATGTTGTATATTTTGCTTTCTGTTGAGTTTCTATTTGGAAAAAAATTGGTGACGGTAATTTCTCTTTGTCATTTATCATGAGACTACATCCTGTAACCAGAAAAGTGTGGTTGAAGTTTGCCAGTTGTTGAATAAAGGTGCCATCTGAGAGAAAAACACACATTGGTAAAAAATCACACAACGCAAAATCATATCATTAGGTTAGCTAATACATGAGATACTAGTTTTTGTAATGTGGATGGTTTACAAAGGTTGTCGGCTTATAGGCAGGGTCTGCTTATTCCCAGTCATATATATTATATAAGATCAGAATTAGGCAGAATTATTACAAACAAACTATTAATCAGATCATTTTTTTTCATATGTCTTCTTCTCTATTAGGAGAGATTCAGTGCCAAATAATAAATAATTAAAACAATCTTGTAATATTTTTTTGAATTTTCATGTTTAGTACTTACCGGTAGTCATTTCTAACATAAGTGCTACACTTAGAGATACTGTCTAATGGGACGCCCAAGCTATGCAAAAGAGGAAGTACTTCAGGAGTGCCTGATTGTGAGTGTTTGAGAGAATCGTTTACTTTTTGGCTTGTTTCAAACTTTTCCGTGTTCTAATTCTATTAAAAAGAATTGAAATTATTATTCCAATAAAGGAATATGGAATGAAAATGGATTTTAGAACATGAAATGGATGGCGCAATCCCTCAATGAGCAATATTGCAAAATGACATAGAGTACCTTTTATGAAACTGCTTCGATAAGCTACGTGTACAAAAAAGACATATTGAAACAAAGTCATAGAAATGCTTTGTTTTTGTAACAGCTGGACTTTGTCAATATCTACTATCCCCGTCTCCACAGAGATTATCCATGTCGTCTTAAAGGGGAAAAGACGCCATGGTAGAGTTGGTAGCAACCATAATGACTTGTGCCTATATAAGACCCGAGATCTCGACAGGAAAGGAGGACTGGCTTGGACACAGAGATGTGAGGTCCGACACGAGCAGAACGGGCTGTTGGGCCACGGCCCGTTGAAGTCATCCTGGAGGACAGCCTGATCCAGGACTTCCCTGTAATGTTTGAATGTTGTATGTAATAAAACCCAGTCTATAGAAAACCCACAGACTCCTGTATTGTTGAATCAGCGATGTGTAACTGGGTTGAAAGTTTTAGAGTACTTCAATAAAATTTCTTTACTCACACTCATACCTACTTTTGGTTTTTTAAAGTCGCCGTTAAAAGGGTGATTTTAAAGGCGAACCCCTTCCCCCATTTAAAAATTCCCCAGGATCCGCGTCTTTAGTTTTTTGGGGTTTTTTAAAGTTTTTTTATTCGCTTCATTTGGATACAATCAAGTATGTTTGGTAATGTACAGTGAGATAGTAATAAGATAACTGGATGAACAATGGCAACGGCATACATTTTTACAATCAGTATTGGAAATGGTAACAAAAAAAGGTGTACATTGGTATCAATTGTGATTAATAGTATTAGATGAAATCCTCAAGGATGTTCCATTTTCTCTCAAAATAATTCATGTTGACATTTTTTCTAGCAATACTCGATGATAAGAACATCCATCAAAATGCCTTTATATAATGTAAAGCTTGGTTTCAAACCTTTAATATTCATAACAAAAATATGTCGTGGGAGGGAGATAGGGCGCCAGTTTTTGAGAAATCATCTATCTTTACCTGGTTTAGGAATACATGTGATCACTCCTCTATTCATTATGGTTGTCAGAGTGTCTTGGGTAAAAGTTTCTTTAACATAGCGATAAATCCAGAATTTAAGATTTGTCCGCATTCAACACAATAGATGTCTTTGTGTCCTCCATAAAAAGTTTCCAAAATTATGTGTTAAATGTGTAACTATAGTTGTTCGTCACATAATAATGTTTTGGAAACCAATCTGATAAAAATTGCAATGCACATGCAAAACCTTCTCTGATTTTCTCTGGTACAAAGAGGTTTAGGGATCATAGGTTTGTATCCACGAGCCACACATTGATTTGCCTTATTAAACCATTCTGCAACAAGACATTGCCAGACCCATACCATCAGACTAGCTGTGGATTTCTTTTTACCAACAAAACATCACTGAAGGCTTGTTGTGACCTTCGTGTTCCCCTGATATTGTCACCTATAGAACATCCCTAGGGTTACCTTGGCAGACAAGCAAGGCATAAACATCAGCAAAATCAGACCATACAAGAACTTGACCAGGCGGTTCATGAAGAATGGATGCAGATACCAGCCTTTGTCATTCGACATCTCATGACCCCAGGTGTTTTGGGTTACATCGCATGACCCCAGGTGTTTTGGGTTACATCTCATGACCCCAGGTGTTTTGGGTTACATCTCATGACCCCAGGTGTTTTGGGTTACATCTCATGACCCCAGGTGTTTTGGGTTACATCTCATGACCCAAGGTGTTTTGGGTTACATCTCATGACCCCAGGTGTTTTGGGTTACGTGTCATGACCCCAGGTGTTTTGGGTTACGTGTCATGACCCCAGGTGTTTTGGGTTACATCTCATGACCCCAGGTGTTTTGGGTTACATCTCATGACCCCAGGTGTTTTGGGTTACGTGTCATGACCCCAGGTGTTTTGGGTTACGTGTCATGACCCCAGGTGTTTTGGGTTACATCTCATGACCCCAGGTGTTTTGGGTTACATCTCATGACCCCAGGTGTTTTGGGTTACATCTCATGACCCCAGGTGTTTTGGGTTACATCTCATGACCCCAGGTGTTTTGGGTTACATAGGAGCCCATACATAGAGGACACACATGCTTCTGATCCCCCCCAAAAAACCTTCAACATCAACCCTAGTAGCTATCAAAGACATCCACTGAATTGACCAAATGATCAAAAAGAGACATTGGTATACCCTTTCAATGTTAATGTAACACAAACTTTCCATTTTTTAAACAGTTGAAATAATTGTTTTAATATGGAATGTAAGAATGAATAGTCAATACAATACCTTAATAACAAAAACATCAAATTGTGAAGAAGGTTGGTGTAATTTCTTTTGTTCTACCTTTCACAAGATTTCAGACCATAAACAGTTAGGAGACATCGGGAAATTATTTTTTTATTTATTTTTTAATCAATATTTTATTTCTGAATCCCTGTTACAATTGCGAACAAGGAACCAGGGGGATTCCTTGTCCTCAGATTCAATATAGTTGACAGAAGAGAGGATAATGTACATTCCACTTTTTGATGAGAAGTAGTACATCAACTAAATATGCATCTTTCCATTAGCCTTAGACAAAAAATGTCTTTATATGCCTGTTCATCATATATTCATAATAGTGACTTTGTGTGAAAGTTGTGTTATGTGTGTTTTTCTTTGTGTGTGACATCGGGAAATTATGATACTTTGTATTCTGTGTTCAAAATGGCAAGTCTTTGCCAACAAGATGGTTTGTCGTATTGTCGATTTTGATAGTATATACATAGTTAAATTGCACTCCCTGACTTCAGACAATTGGATATGAATAGGTCTGCGTATTTGTACTTCCAAGCTTTTATACTAATTGAGTTTTTAAGGATTTTGTTGCATAAAATACACAGATACGCTGCTGGCTGGAGCCCTGTTAAATGAAACTGTTTGAATCTTTTCTCCTTCAATGTTCATAATGCCTTAAAGGAACTCTGGGCCACCAATAAAATCGGGAAAGCGAGAATTAATTAGGTCACAACGAGTCGGGAATCTCAATTAGCGTCATCCCTACTCAGCGATGTTTGCTTTGCGCAACTCGCCACTACTTGCCGTACAAGCAAGATGCTCAACCGTATGCTAGTATCTAAACTAGCATTGTTTTCATACCTTGCATAAAGCTTTACTTTAAACTGAACAACATACAATATTATTATTACTAATATGTTGAACAAAACTATCCATTTGAGCATACAGGTACCATATTCGAAATATTCAATCATTAAAATTTGTTCCGGACAATGAAACTTTCATTCTCTTACTGATTTTCATCATTATTTGTTCCACAGCTTCATTTGGTTTATTAAGGTAGACATTCTGTCGGCGAAGGAAATAACATTTAATTGGCGGCAATTGTCTTGTACACATCCATTGTCCACTAAACCAGACATGATGGTGCCATCAAACAGCGACCCAGCAGTTATATGACATGTTATGACACAATACAAGAATCACAAGACGTCAATAAACTGACACCTCACACCTGTTATCTGTAACATCCGTCTCAATAATACACAACTTCAAATGGCAGATGTCCGGTCACCTTCAGGGTACTTTTTAAAAAATATATCAAGTGTTATTTCAGGCTATTCAATTTATCACAAGTTAAAATGAAGTTATCTATGAAAAATGACAATACGAAATGAATGAATCATAGGAGAAAATTGCTTTGTTTTTTTAAATCCCTAGCCTTTCCTACCTATCGGATTGTTAATCATGCAATAGATAGATACAAATATTTTGTAAATTCACAATGACATGTTCTTTATCTTGCATTATGGAGCAGTATTAACATTAGCTTTTAGCTTGTTTACCAATCCAATTCTTATTTGAAATAAATATGTTTAAACCACAAGCAAAATTTGTATGGTAATTCGGCTCGGTATACAACAGATATAGTTCATTTTGTGGTGATTTCAAAAAAGAGGAATTTATATAAACAATCAAGAATGAGTCCATGATATACAGACAGTACTAGATTTATGACGCTTTGTTAATACTTTGTAACACAAGGGTCCGAATCCTGCTCAAACTGAGCACTTTGAAGTTCTTTGAGAACATTCCACTCTCCGGACCGTTTCACCCCTCTGTCACCTTCTGGGGGGACCAGTTAACAAGTGGTGATTTATGAGCACCAGATGGTTCCATCTAGCAGACGACGCATCATTTCAGTACTGTGTATATATATACTTAATTATTATTGTTAAAAAACTCCTTTTAATTACTTTATGCAAATTATTATATGTATTCTATACATCATATGTTTATTTCATTAAATGTAACTTTTAATTTACAAAATAAATGATGAACAATGTAATTTAAATTAACTTCCCATACACATTGTGACAGTGAAGTAGATGTACATGTGACCATTTTCCAATAATACAATGAAATCATGTAGACTTTTCCTATAAATTTCTAAATTAAACTACATGTAATTACAAACCGTTTTGATCTGCATCTAATGATGCAAAATAAATTAACTTTTGTTAAAGCATTCACATTGCATTTTTATAGCATTCACAAAAAAACGTATTCACAAATTATAGACAGTATGTGCAATATTTAGCATTTTGTTTTTGTAACAAAATATCATCTGTGATTTGTTATGATTAGCAAAAGAAACTAAAATGAAAATGAAAAAATTATTTCCCATACAATACCACATATACAATTATCTTTTGAAAATAAAAACTACACATTCACTTAAGCACCTCTTTAGCTACTTCATGCTATAAATGTCCTATTCCTATTTCCTACTTCCAAGTATGCTTGGTAAACAATGTAAAGAAATAAACAACACATTAACTTCAAATAAAAGAACTGGTAGCCTTCTTTATAATACATTTATTTTGTGTACAAATAGTTTTGGAAGTACCTAAGATAATACATCAATAGAAATTAAGTTGATATTCATGATTTTGTTGAAAGTGTTCTTGCCTTTAAGGAGAAATTAAAGTTTTCATGTCTTATTCAAGTCAATATGACACTTTAAAAACATTTGTAAATGAACTATTTAACTATGAAAGTACATGTATTATTATTCCAAACATGCACATACTCACTCAGCATCCAAATTTGTCACATATTTATAATGACAACATCACATCACATCACATCAGGAAGTGCAATCAAGTTCTTAAAAGGTACATCAAGAAGACTGCACAGTTCAGTGTCCATTCACAAGCGGTCCAATGAATACACATGGTGAGGATACAGGAAAAGTCATGAATAACACAAGCACACTAGAAGCAGGACCACCTCTCCTCACAATCTTCATGTTATTTCCTGGAAGATAGAAATCGTCATTCTCATATTTGCAACAATACATTTGGCATTAGTGGACAAACAAATTTGTCATTAAGTTTTGAACTTAATTTGATATCCGTACAAAGGTTTTTATATTCTACATAAGTAATTTTCCCTGCTAAAATATTTCGACTGATGTAAATGAAAGACCATTTTTAACAGGGATTGAAATGGAGAAAAAGTATTTACCTCTTTATGTGATTGATATCGAATTGTATGTATATATATATATATTTAAATATATAATGTTTTAGACATACTTTGGTGTTGACGTCAGTTGTCTCTGTATCCGTCTTGCTCCCTTCTGTGGAGTGTCCTGGAGTGTTCTTTTTCTCTGACCTCTGATGTCCTGTCTACTTTCCAAGACTTTTTTCAATAGGATGGCTTCTGGAATTTGCAAGAGATCTTCTGGTTTCTTCACTCCACTATCTGGGCCAAGATAATACTCAATTGTTCCATAAAACTTTCGTTTTAGACAACCTTTACTAATAAAATCAGGCATATGCTTTGAATGGTAACCAGCTGTGAATAGGTATTCAATTTGCTATTCTATCAAATGGCTTAGCTGACGCAAAGCTGATTCTGGAGGCATCCAGCATGCAGGCTTTGCAAATTGTTCCTTCTTTGGATGTTTGATAGTAAGCTGCCTAATTTCTTCAAATGTCAAGTTTGTGGCATCAAGACCTTTGGGGCAGTACAGATGTTTCACAAGCTCCATGTACATACTGTGGTTAATGGTTCCAGTTTGCTCAGATGGATTAAAAGCAAATAGGTCTTGGAATATGGTATCATTGTTGATAAATGTGTCCATTATTCTTATGTGAGATATTCCATGATATTTTGGAATAAAGTCATTTCCTCCAATGCAAAGTCCCATAGCAACTTTTAATCCAGCATGTGTTCCAAACTTCTTTTCAAGGGTTTCAATGATGGCTGTTATGGAGTAGAAGTCAACAGAATCAGGTTTCATGAGAGCAAGTTTGACATGATTTTTGAAGGAACCATCTTCGTGCCTTGGCCAAAGTAATGAAAGGGAGAATAGGTGAATGGGAACAGCATCTATATCTCCAGATGTCACAAGTGATAGAATCTTATCTTCAGAACCCAGTTCATCTTTTACTTCAACCAGCCAGTCAACTTGAGACATTTCTGCCTCACCTTTTCTCTGCTTGATGTGACCCAATCTTTCGATTATTACAGCTTGATCAGGCGCAAAGGTTGCCTGTAATGGCACAGCAAATTTGGTTTGACACTCACATGGTATTTTGTTGTCGCAAGTACATGAATCCATGATCCATTCACTGTCTATAACTAATGTCAGATTTTCTTTGATGTTGAGGTTGTTGATGTTGCCAGCAAGGAATGAACTAATTGCTGCCTTTCCTTCATCTGTGTTTGTGACAGCAGTTCTGTAAAATTTAGAAATACTGATGATGTCTGTCCCTCTTTTAAGGTGTGATATTGTCTGGCTTTGAGATTTGCTTCTTTTACTTCTTGTGGCAGCCTTAAAATCATCTGGTGTGAAGCTGTACTTCTCTTCGCACAAGACCATGCATATGTCCCAGATTGGGTAATTTCTGCTTGACTGATCTTATAACAGTATCTTCAACAGCTTTGAGGTAATCATTTCCAGTTTGTGCTTTGGATTTGAACTTTAAACCAGCCAATTCTATAACTGAATGTGTGATGTTTTGGAGGTTGTTGAAGGGAAGGGATTTCAAATCAACCATTACCAGGTTCATTCGTCTAAGGGTGTCTTCGTTTGTTTCCTCGATGTTCTCTTCTTGATTATGGATGGCTTTGGACAGAACGTTCAAAATTGCCTTCTTCATTCCGCCAGACTTGTAGACACATGATTTTGAACAGTCAGGTCTTTCAACTGCTTGGCAAGTATTCATGTCTTAAGACAGACCTTCAGCAATGGTGACCATAGCTTTTAGCCTCTTCTTTCTCTTACCTTCTTTGTCATCTTCACAGTTGGATTTTGCTTTACAATTCATTCTGCGGATCGTGACACTTTTTGTTGCCTTGGCCTTTCTTATCAATTCTTTCGAATTCTGAGAGGTGTTGATATGTCTCAAAGGATTAAGTGATCTATCTGGAAACATTTTGTCCTGAACATACTTTTCAATCATGTATCTTCCGACATCAAAAGTGTTCCTATCAAGAACTGTTTCTGACAAAATAGTATTCGTTTTGGCGTATACATTCTCAGGAGTTTCATTCTTTGTTTGATCAATTCCACCTTGTCTGATGATCAGTATGACTGTGGGTATGATTTTCTTGATGTCTTGATCAGATATGCCCCAAGTCCGACTTTTGGGTTCATTTTTGGATTGACATCATGCTATTTCCTTGTCCCGGTACATTTCAATTTCCTGGTACTTATCAATCAATGACATTCTAGGTACAACTGATGTAACTGTTGCTCTAGGGCGAAAGCCTTTCAATGCATCACGATGATCCATCTCCCTGTGGGTATCCAAAGCAAAGTTGGTGTCACCTCCTTTGTAAGGAAGCATGAAGAATGTTTTCTTGAAATGTTGATGGAAGCATCCAGAACTATAGTGTTCCATCAAAAGCTCACAGCAAAAGGATCCATAGGAAGATGAACCATTGAGAAATGCAAATGACAAAGAAGATTTGACTGTGACCAGAAGTAAATCATCTCCAGTCTCTCCTCCAATACGTTCAGCAATGAACAGGGCAAGGATTTCATCACAGTGAGTCATGATGTCATAGTGAAGAGCAAAAGTAGCATTTCTGGAACATCCCTCACGAATGAAGTATTCATAATGCTGACACCACTTCATATCCATGCCTGTCTGTGGTTTCTTGAGCAATTCAAAGATAAGGGAAGAATCATTTGGTGAAAGGGTCTCACAAAATTTGATGACAAAAGCAATATGCAAGGAATAAGAAATTCTTAGAATGTTACGTGTTGCATTTTCAACATTTTCTGTGCTGACAAGATTCTCCCAGTCATTATTTGTGTCTTGCATGTAGCCTAAGAGGTGGTAGAGTCCAGCATCCTTGTAGGCAGTGAGCAAATTACCAATCTTGGATTTCCGTAGATGTAGAAGTGGAAACTCTGGCAAGAATCTTTTGTATTTGCTGTCTTCTCTCATCAACTTGAACAGACATCTTCCAATTTTGTTGTCAGGAGCAAACAGGATGCTACAAGTGTCAGAATAATTTCCTGATTTCAAAAGAATGTCTTCAAGGATTTCCTTCAATTTGTTGATGTCATCATATCTGCCGATTGAAGGAGGGGGATGTCGTACCAATAAAGGTGAAGGATGGAAAGGTTTGAAGCCAAGATTTGAAAGATGATTTTCATTTTCATACATATCTTCAATGTTTTTGTCATGACTACTTTCGGGGGAAGTATGGTCAGAGTCCAATGGAAGACAACCAAGTGACAAAGCTCCAATGCTTTCATTCAAGTTTGGCAAGTCGTCATTTGAGTAGTCCAAATCTGAAAAATTATCCTCAGAACATACAGATGTTTCTGAAAATGATGTATCCATGAGACCTTCTTGTTTGTCAATTTCCAGCAGAATCTTGTCTAAGGCTGAATCATAGTCTTCACCTTTGTTCCATTCCTTTTGCTGTGAAATTGAAGTTGTTGGTAGGGACTGTCTAGATCTGTTGTCTGTTCCAGTTTTTCCCATGGCAGCTTCAAGAAGGGCATAATGTCTGAATTTTCAACATGTGTCCAGATCTTGTGATGGCCCCACATCAATGCAAACCGTAACTTGTTTCTTTGTGCTTCTTCTTTCTCGCTGAGGTCATGGAAAAGATGTTCTTGGTTCAATGATTTCAATTCAATCCTTTCTTTGCATTTGCATTTTATTGAACCATCACAAATGCTGACATCATGCCACCCGTGAGTTATTTCAGAGTTTCTTGGAATTCCCATGACAGTCATTGGCAATGTACAAATTTGATTTGATCTTGATTCACCTCTGTCCTGGTCACGTCGAAATGATAATCTGACCAGATTATCAAGACAAAAAATGATGTGACACTCTTGTAACGAGACAAGGGTGCTGGTCTTAGTCAAATCATTGTAAAGCTCATACTTTTTAAGGAATGTACTGTAATAACACTGGTCTGCATCAGCTTGATCTTGGAGTCGAGTTGCTGCTTTGGTAAATGAAGTGGTAAGTCCACCATGCGTGGCTATGTCAAAAACCTTGGTGACACTGTGATATGAGGCTGACAACTCATCAGTATTTACTTCTTGTTGAATACCTAAGTAATTATTATTGTTGACATTGCAAAGAGAGTCAAATAAGAAATGCAACATTTTCAGTTTCTCTGTAAGGTACTTGTCTTTGTTTTCTGATTTTTTTAGTGAACTTCTGTTAAGGAATGTTTCCAAAAGGATTTGACATGGCAGTGGAATATGAAATTTCCATTCTTTCAGCAAGTCAAAGGTCTTCAAATCCAAGGGATCATCATGGTGGAAATATGGGGAACAAGTTGCACAGAATAGCTGGAAATCACCATCATCACAATTTTCTGATTCAGAAGTGGCAAAAATTTTATGACTTTGATTGACTCCTTTCTTGATATCATCTCTTAGGTGAAATCGTCTGCATCTAGAATCATCATTGATATATTCATCAATGGTTGTGTTGTCCAAAATCGAGATTTCCACACATGTATCACTGTGAAAAGAAGAAATGGCATTCCTAGACACTCACTTCTTGAGGGTTTTCAAGGATTTGGTCTCTGCTCAGTTCCAAAAGGACATGGATTCCATTGGGATGATTACAATCATGGTCGCAATCGAGACAAATGACATGATGAAATTTTGTTGGGAAATGCTCATCCACAATCTCGAAAACGGTCTTATCTGTCACTTCTGGAAGATGTTTCAGGCTGGCTACCAGGAGTGCTCCATCTGCTTTGATTGCTGCTGCTCTCCTCTTTCTGGTTAGAATTTATTATATTCTTGACTGACTCCAAAAGACATGGTTGCATGGAGTGTAGCAGTTTGCATTTATTATATATTTCCCATCTTTTGTTCACAGCAATGTCACCATACAATCCTGCATCCCTTAATACAATATCCTCTTTTACCACATTCCAAAAGTAATGCTCAAATATTTTTATTTTTTCCCATTCTGAATTGGAAAAAAATGTCTGGTAAGTGGAAAATAAGCACTGAATGTCAACATCATGTGAACTGTTTGTGAGGAGATTATCCAAGGAATCAAGGTGAAAAAATGATTTACTTACAGTCCTGTAAAAATCAAACAAGGAATCACTGCATGGTTCGTCCTCAGCAAGTGCACAGTTTTCTAGCTCAGTAGCTACACGCTTACAAACAGTTAGTTCTTCAGAGTTATTGAAACAAAATTTCATAAAAGAAACAAATGAAATCTCATAATCTTCATCAATGATTTCTCTGCCATCTAAACCAACAGATTTTCGATGAACTGTGCGCTTCCCTTGAGAGCTGATGCTTCTTAGGATATTGAAACGCCGTATTTGTTTTAACTTGTCATTGCCTGATTTTATGAAGCTTTCTATACTGATCCATCTCTCACATGTGTCATCTGTCCCAATTTTCAGAGAATCCCAGATATGTTTTCCCATTTGAAAAGCATTACCTGTAATGGAAACATTGTTTGTCAGCTTGTTCATTACATACTGGTGCAGTCAATAAGAATCAATTAAATATCTGTAACCCAGTTTTTAACTTTAATTTTTCATCATCATCATTATGATGATTATTATGATAATTATAATTAATGTTTGCGTAACATCTTATTATTACAAATGATTTGCTGATTCAGCAGAGAGCCTATCAAGCATAGAAAGAGTACACGTTTATTGATTCATACACATACATTTTACTTGATACATAAAGTTGAAAGATATCTTGTTAAGTAAATTGATTATAGATGCCTTACCTTAGAATAAATGCGTAGATCCAGAAATACTCTCCAATTTGTCTAGAACCAACGTTTGACTTATGACTTGTGGTCTCTTGTTTGAAGGCATTCAAATAGCCTTGCCTGTGGCTTTATTTTGGAACAGTGGTTCAAGTATCACAATAAATTGGTAAATTCCTTTTAAAATATTCTTGTTTACAATGAAGTAATAAAATAACTGTAAACTAGTGAACATTCAATCTGTACCTTTTGAGAGATATAAATGTATTTTTCCATTCAATAAAGGGTCAGTAAAATCAACTTGATAAGTCCAGCATAGCACTTTACTGAAACCCCTCTGGTGTCCCGTCTTTGAGCAATTCCTTTGTTCTATTTTTAATTACAGCTATAGGATAGTAGCTTGATGGCTTCCAGATGTTGGTTTCGGGAGGTAAGAGTTCAGTGGGGGGACACAGAGGCATCGGGTAGTGTTGATGGTGGGAGAGATAACATGGGGATTGTATTACTTCAGAAAACCCTTGTGTTACAAAGTATTAATACATTAGTGAAACTTGTAAACTTACAATGTCTTGGCAAGCGCAAGCATTTGAATATTAAAATACTGTTACGAAACTAAAACGTTGTATAAGTCATATATATGTAGTACAGCCGTGTCGGGTAAAGATACGCGGAGGGTAAAGATACGCACTTTCACAAAAGTTAACCTAGTAATTGCACATTAAGTGTTACATTGTAAAACATTTTTGTTTTCACAACTTTTTGAAATTGAGAAGATAGAAAGAGGTTTCAGATTGCTTTAAAAAAGTAAATGTTGAACAGGGGCACAAAACAGTGACATGTTTGTATAAACCGACGAAATTCCTAACAAGTTTACCATCATCAAATATTTTCTCTTCTCCGATTTCAAATGTTAATGGAAACAAAATCATTGATCCTGCAATCCATTAGTCATTCCTTGAACTTCTGAAAACAGTTTTAAAATCTATAAATATCATAAAATTGAAAATGTTAGGTGTATTTAAAACCTGACATGACTGATCATTTATCTTCTTGCGTATCTTTACCCGTCAGCACTGTACATAGACAGCACGTTGTTGCAGTTTTGGATGAAATCATCCGATTAAAACTGTTTCATTCTCTACGTTTATCCTCCAGAAAACATTGAATAAAATGTAGCCTGACTATATTGAGAATTTAGCTGAGTGTGTTACAGAGAGCCCTTAAATATGCTAAAGGTTATATATCAAATGATATTACTTTCTTTAGAATTGCTTATATTTATATGCTTATATTTTGTTAAGGGTGCGATCATGCTCGAAACCATCCTGTAAACCAGGTGACTTCATTTCTTTAGCGTCGAAAGCGAGAGAAATATAGTCGCCTGGTTTACAGGATGGTTCGAACCTAGGTCATTTACAGCTTCCGGACTGGGCCCAGTTTGAGTCACGTGAGGTCGACACGCAACTAAAAATAGTTCCTCGCATGCTCATTACCCTGGTTGAGTAGTGTTGACAGCGAGGCAAACAGTAACAGCCCAGACCTCCTTTAAATGCAGACCATTCCTGAAGATAATTTTTTTAGTTTTCCTCGTTCAAAGGAAGTACCCACTTACTGCAAAATTCAATGATTCATATCTTGAAGTCTTCCAGTGCTCTCAGCAGCATTGGCTATATATTATGTCATCAGTATATAACAGGGAACAAACTGATATTGATAAAGACTATAGTGTATAAATAAAGCAGACCTCAAATCACCTTGTGATGCAATAAAATGGAACAGACTATAGCTTGGACCCAAGCTGTAATGTAAGAAGGTGAGTGGACACTGAGTGAGTGGACAGTAGACTTCTAGGGCAGTTGGACTCGGGCGGTGGCCGTACTAAGATGAGATATGATTTGATAAACATGGTAGCAGAACGACTATGATCAACTGAAGATATACAGAAATGTCTGTGAACTGTAATTCATCACCTCTTTTAAAAGAAGAAAGTGTTTAAGGAATTTAGACAAATGAGTTAAATGGGTGGACTTTAATGAAAGATGTTGAGAAGAGAAACCGGCATTGGAAGTAACTCGTTCACTATCTGGTCAAGCAAAGGCAAAGGCATTGGAAATTGATGTTGCACAGCTAAACAAGAAAGACGGTTTGAAAAACATTACTATATATAAAAGCATTATACTCCCTGTACCAGCAAGATGAAATCTACTTGGCCTACTTAACGAAGGCCGCTATTCCCAGTTTTCTATGAACAGCATCATCAATGGCTACCAGTACATACTTTGTAAATCTCTCCATACTTTGAGAAATGACAAACTGTTCCTTATTTCTTATCTTTTCTTGCATTCTTAGATCATATTTGAATTCATGTCCGGTGTCTCACAATGCAGATTGATATTAAATTTTCCTTTTTGTTTCCCACCCTATGCACTTTATATTTTGAAAATCTTTATGCACATTTCTACAATGTTCAAATGGTTTTGAAGAGGAATATGTATGTTGTCAATGGTGCCAAATTTTCAATGGTTTCAATATTTCTGTAAAGGATTGCAACCATGTTTCATTGCCAATGGCATAACCTGAGGATACATATACTAAGGTTTGAGTTGCAACTTATATTTAACTCATTAACCCCTAGACATGCTTCATTGCTCAACGCCTGGGCCCCTTGTCAGCGTATCTGCCCGCTCTAGCGACACTCACAGACTGGATGAAAGGAAGCTAGTCTACCATAATTTCTTATTGTTTTATTGTTTGATGGAGATCAGTCAGGAAACAGGTGTGAATAAGCATAAATAACAGAGAATACAGACATCATCTGGTAATTTGCACCAATGATGTTTTTAATTTAAAGGGGGTCTCCAACTTCAATTTTTCACTTCCAGTGTTTTATAATCGAGGCCCCGAGAGGGTCGTAAATCTCGATCAGCGCGCTGCCTACTCTGCGCTATTTTAACTGCGCAGCAACCTAGTCTAGCATGGTATGGGGAACCAGCGTTTCGTTTTTTTAGGAAAAAAGCTTCGTAGAGGTCTTCAAATTTTCATTTAATATTGTGAATATATATTATATACTTTGATGTAATATTTACAAAGTATCTACTCAGTTTATCTATACAAGACATTACATCGATCGTAGTAATACATTTGATGTACAGTTATTCTCCTTTGAATATGTAAACTTTCATTTACAATGATAATTTATTGCTTTTATGAACTTATTTCACAATTTGTCACTCTATACGAAACTGTTTTTCATTACGAACCTGTAAAAATCCCATCTACGAACCCGTTTCCTCTACGAATAAACCTATGGTTGCTTCTCTTTTATCTTATCATATATTTGTACGAAATATTGAATGAGGGGGGGGGGGGGGGCATATGAACAAGAAAAAAACATACCGTCTAGAAATATCCATGTATAAGATCCGCTGCATTTGTTAACATCATACATGCTCCATCAAGGTTTAACATATAGTGATGAAGGGGAGTCCTATGAAATAAATTTACATTCTTTTTCTTCTTTTCATTGGTCGGATTATATTCTTCAATATCATTGGTTAACATTTTGTCTGCAGAAAGGTGCCAGGACAATTGGCGGTCACTGCCATGTACGAATACGTTAGTCACTAGTCTAGACATTCGGTCTGCAGTAAGATACCAAGACAGTCGGCGGTCACTGTTATGTACAAATTCGTTGGTCACTAGGTCAGACAATCTGTCGCCTATTGTGATGACAAGTTAGTTAGTGCCCGGACAGTTATGTCACTGTTTACGTCATACGACTAGACATTTCGCACTTTCATTGCTATAGATACACAACGTATAAAATGACAGGTGTCCGGTCGTCATAAAAGAAAATTACAAAGATAGATAAGGTGGTACTAACGATATGTATATTGTATCTATGTATTTGGTGTGTACAGTGATTACAAATATCAGCGATGAATTTTATATCTTCACAATTAAACAAGTAAAAATTATCCTGTTTATTTCACTGCCTGAAATCCGAGGAGACATTACTGTTTATGATAGAAAGATGATAAATATTTGATCTATTTGAAACATTTAGACAAAGATTAAATCTTAACTCAATTTAACAACAGCAACGCACATTCATAAAAACATCTTTATGAAAGGTTATAATCGGTGTTCGGTAAAAAAAGTCCCGGTAAAAAGTCCTAATTTTGCCTAGGAAAAAAGTCCTATTTGTATAACCCAAAGATTTGATTAAAAAGTTTATTTACATGTACTTTGTATATGATTCAACATACATTTATGATATCGAGATATTTGTGACATTTCTGAATCACATTAATATTTCAACATAACATCAACAAATTTATCATTTTTGGAGGAGGATTCTGCCAGTTCAAAACAAGTATATTTTGTTGAAGTTATTCAAGACGGATTATTATTCTAAAATGAGTGATCTCTTTAAAAACTATTTTTTAAATTGTTACCTATGTACGGATTGTGTTTATCGATATGATGTTATTATCCGCAAATTATCTTTGTTTTTTGAAGGACACGCATTTGAATAAGCCTATTGGTTGTTTGCGTATCCTATTTCATGTATGATTAACATTACTTCTTTTCCTGTTACTTTTTTTCCGATCACCTTAACATGCATATATATGTTTAAACCAACTTATTCAATACTGTACTGTTGTGATGTTACTTAAGCATAAATGAAGATTGTATAAAACATTTTGGTTACAAAACTATACTATACAGAATTTTAAAATCTGAAGCTACACAACAATGAGTGTTAATTTTGTTTCATCTGATGAAACATAATGATTGTTCAACTCTAGTCCGCTGGGTCATTTTAGATTCGAAAACATTTCTCTAAGACAAAACAGCTCATTGCTCGATAGGAACAAGATAATGATTCAGCCAATCAATGACCGCATGTCATAAAGGGGAATTCCCCCGTCACAATGACCGCACCTCGTTTGGCCGGCGCCTAGTCCGTGTCACGTGACCTCTTCCCTCGGCTAAGGCATTACGTAACTGTTGGTCAATTAGGTGTGAAAGCCTCAAAGTACTAGTTCCCCTTTAAGGTGACTTGTTCATCTATAGTATATTGACGTATGCATAAACATTCACTAGTAAATATATCTTAAACCTGTTCACACGTGATGGGCGTGGTCTACATTTCTGGTGTGCAAGTTCTGTAAATTCAGAGCTTAACCCTCACAACGCTGAATACTTTTAATGCTCTACAAGGCACCGTGGCTGAATTTTCTTGTACGGTCCCAGCATATGCTGGCTGAATTATTTTCTGTGGCGAAGCGCGTACGTTTTTACAAGACATGGCATACTTACATCGCGAAGGGGTGATAAAAATGTTCGTAACTTACAATTCTAAGTCGCCAATCCCGTAAATAAATGGCCAATACAAATCCCAAACTTTCAATGGAATTTCTATCACATGTGGAACGGTTTCAATATCGAAAGTAAAGTTGTCTTCATTTTAACCGCCATTATTCAATAAATTGTGACCACGCATACGCCGTATTACTATAGTAGGAATCACTGAATATTCCGCTTCACAACCACATTAACATTATTTCAAGGACTTTAAGAATGATTATTTCAACGATTTGAAAATTGTCTTTATTTCAAAGCTAATAAAATCATATGAATACTGAACGCGCTATGCAAATAATATATGTACATAGAGATAATTTATCGGTCTTTATGGTGATATTTTTTCAATAGAATACGCCCTCCTGAACGAAAGATATATGTCACTAAAGTAAGTGAGTGATTTTGCGTGAAAGCGTTCCGCCGTGCATAGAGTTATAAGCAAAAGAATCCCCCTGGGGCACTCACGTGACCCGAGCACATGCAGGCGAAAGACTCGTTGCAAATTTCACTGATAAGCTTGAGCTTGATAAATAGCTTACTATTATGGGTACAAATTTAAATTTATTATGGAATCAAAGGGCATTTTGACCCCTGTGACCCCATTTGAGCCCATTGGTGTCAATGGGTCACCAAACCTACAATTTAGAACCCCCATTGGCTAAGGAGTCTGCACATCAAATTTCAGCTCTCTAGAGTCATTGGTTCTGGAGAAGAAGTCGAAAAAGTGAAAAGTTGGATGGAGGGATGGACGGACGGACAGACTGACAGACATGCGGAGCGCTATACAGTCAACTTTCGTTAATCCGACACTCGTTAATCCGACAATCACGTTAATCCGACAAAAAATGAGGGAACCATTTAAAACAGTGATAATTACTTTCGTTAATCCGACATTCTCACATTCCGACTCCGACAGACCAATCTAGCAACCGATTGATGCAAATACACTGTAAAAGCATTCGTTAATCCGACAATCAACTTGGCCGGTCGGATTATCTGACCGTGAACAAACAGTAACACTCGAGTGGTAATTAGCGTGGGCTATACTGGCTGCTTGTTAATGATGCCGGTGAACATCACACTTGTTACGATAATTAATTGAGACGATTTAATTAACAACTAACAATAGATCGTATTCATCACGACACAATGTCTGTCACGAGTACAACGCCCACTAAGCGAGCTCGAGTAGAACTCACACCCTTGATTGATGAAAACATCTGCCAAGACTGAGAAACAAAAAACCATGAAAAACTTTTTCAAATCATAGTCACTAGATGCTGTCACATGTCAGATTTTACAATTAAATTAGTTGTATGGAAACTGTTACCTATTTCACATCCGGGTCAAAATGGCTACTGGTATGCGGTAAAACCAAACGTGAGTTTTGTGATTATGAGACTGATTGTTAAAGTGATTATATATGTATGTTATGCCATTTATGAATGTTAATAAATGATGACAAGGGTGAAATTTTATTATTTATTTATTAAGTCTTTTATATACGATCTAGCTGACTAGAATGTACATGTGTCAACCATGTATTTCTGATGCAGCATTATCATGCCATTCAGTAAACATTGAGTCAATTATTTTCGATCAGATTCATTAATCCGACATTCTCGTTAATCCGACATATTTCTCTGCAACCATGATGGTCAGATTAACGAGAGCTGACTGTATATCCCCGACTACGTCGTAGCGGGGGTATAATAATGATTCCCTGGAAGTGTTCACATTTAGACATGTTCATGAGTTCTGAAAAGCTAAATGGAATAAAGTTACACCCAAATTTAGTGCATATTGCAATAACTCATTTCTCATGTCCTTGACCTTTGACCTTCAAGGTCACACAATCATTGAACACTTTTTATTGAGTATAACAATCATGTATTGATTAAAAGTGTTCATAGTTAAAATTAAGCAATTTCGCTAAACCATGCTTAGTCATGACCTTGCTGTGACCTTGACCTTTGACGGATTGTAGCCCAAACCTTTTCAAATTTTTTTACTTTTCCAAGGATGATATATACCAAGTTAGAGCTTCATAGCACAAAAACTTTTCAAGTTATCGCGTTTACAAGGAATTCTTAAAGTGATTACATAGCTCGTGACCTTGACCTTTGACCTTGAAAGTGAACATGTCAAAATGGTTCCCTGAGGTATGAGTAGTAAGTTATGAATACAAGTTCTGGAAAGCTTAGTGGAAAAAAGTTATAGCTAGAAGTACGAGTGCGGCAGCGGCGGTGGAAACTTCACAAAAGCTGATAAAGCTTTGCGGGGGACATAATACAGATCATTTGTTGGTCTAAACCCTCAAAGAGCACATCTAGTGATCATGGTTGATAAAGCTTTGCGGGGGACATAATACAGATCATTTGTTGGTCTAAACCCTCAAAGAGCACATCTAGTGATCATGGTTGATAAAGCTTTGCGGGGGACATAATACAGATCATTTGTTGGTCTAAACCCTCAAAGAGCACATCTAGTGATTATGGTTGATAAAGCTTTGCGGGGGACATAATACAGATCATTTGTTGGTCTAAACCCTCAAAGAGCACATCTGGTGATCATGGTTGATAAAGCTTTGCCGGGGACATAATACAGATCATTTGTTGGTCTAAACCCTCAAAGAGCACATCTAGTGATCATGGTGGATAAAGCTTTGCGGGGGACATAATACAGATCATTTGTTGGTCTAAACCCTCAAAGAGCACATCTAGTGATCATGGTTGATAAAGCTTTGCGGGGGACATAATACAGATCATTTGTTGGTCTAAACCCTCAAAGAGCACATCTAGTGATCATGGTTGATAAGTGCATGAAGTTTGGTGAAGATAGCATGTATAGTTTAGGAGATATGCTCTTTTATGGCTGAGGGACAGATGGACAGACAGACGGACAGAATGTATGCTATATACCCCCGCTTTCGCTGTAAGGCAGGGGTATAACAACTGGTTAATGTACCGATGCTAGCTTTCAGTACTCTTATGGAATGCTGCAACTAGAGACATAAGATGCTTGGAGGACTCACCTTGCTATAGTCCAGCTGCAACCCGACTGCCACCACCAGAAAGTCATAGGTAATCTGAAACAGGCCAACACAACTTCATTCAGCCAATTGAAAAAGAGCAAAATTCTTGAAAACACTTATGATGTTAGAACAGAGCAAGATTCTTATTCTAAAACCTGCATCAGCAAACTGTCACTTTGATCTGCTCTTTCGCCATTTCGTCAGCAGTTAGATTACATGTCATATGCATATTTTGACAGTTATTATATCTTTTTTCAATTATTGTTTGTAATTAAGGATAACTAACGAGATTGATTCATATCTCTTATTTTAGGATACTAGTCTGTATATTCCAAATTCATCGTAGTGAAAGTATTATTCATATTTAACTACAAACACATGTTTAAATAAACAATCTAAAGTAATGTGCAAAAAAACAAACCTGAACCATTTTTACTGACTGAAAACAAAATAAAACTTTAAACATTTTAAAGTCTCATAAGATACTAGCCGCAATCATTTTTACATAAGGGAACGATTAAATATCATGAATAAACGTGAACAAACAAGTAAAGTCTCATAAGATACTAGCCGCAATCATTTTTACATAAGGGAACGATTAAATATCATGAATAAACGTGAACAAACAAGTAAAGTCTCATAAGATACTAGCCGCAATCGTTTTTACATAAGGGAACGATTAAATATCATGAATAAACGTGAACAAACAAGTAAAGTCTCATAAGATACTAGCCGCAATCGTTTTTACATAAGGGAACGATTAAATATCATGAATAAACGTGAACAAACAAGTAAAGTCTCATAAGATACTAGCCGCAATCGTTTTTACATAAGGGAACGATTAAATATCATGAATAAACGTGAACAAACAAGTAAAGTCTCATAAGATACTAGCCGCAATCGTTTTTACATAAGGGAACGATTAAATATCATGAATAAACGTGAACAAACAAGTAAAGTCTCATAAATGCAAACAAGAATTAACAAACAGCTGATAAGTGTCTATGTAAATGTCTCTTTAAACAATTCACTTGGGAGTCAGAGTTCTACAGCTGAGTTGAATGGATCTTCATAATCCCTGTCGCTTTTGTTATCCAAACTAGCATGGAATCCCAGAACTCCACACAATCTGTTATTCAGTATTACCATTTTCAGCAATGCCACACAACTCAAAAGAGCGGGAAACTGTTGGTGCCTGAATGGCCTCCACAGCTATCTCAATGATTTTCTGGTAAGAAGGCTTTTTCCTGTTTCCTGCAAGGGTGTGTTCCTTTTCTCTGTTGACTAGCCAATACTTGCCGTTCTTCCCTAAGTTTTTCTTTAAACAGACTGTTGACACCTCCAGACACATCAAGGGGTTGTAGATGGGGTGTAGTCTTGGGCGTAATAATCTTTGTTGAGACATTGAGGAATTTTAGAGCTTTAACTACGCTCTCAGTGTTGTGACTTCAAAATGCAAGAGTTACAAAGTAGTTGCAAAGTAGTTATCTCGTGATTTCAGCACATTTTGGATCCAGTTTAGCATATGTTGCACTCTCATGTCACGCAGCTTTGAAACACAAGGACCCCACACTTTGGAATGTGTACTAAACGCAGGGACCCAACACTTTGGAATGTGTACTAAACGCAGGGACCCCACACTTTGGATTGTGTACTTAACGCAGGGACCCCACACTTTGGAATGTGTACTAAACACAGGGACCCCACACTTTGGAATGTGTACTAAACGCAGGGACCCAACACTTTGGAATGTGTACTATTAAAACACAGGGACCCCACACTTTGGAATGTATACTTAACGCAGGGACCTCACACTTTGGAATGTGTACTAAACGCAGACCTCACACTTTGGAATGTGTACTAAACGCAGGGACCCAACACTTTGGAATGTGTACTAAACGCAGGGACCCAACACTTTGGAATGTGTACTAAACGCAGGAAACCCACACTTTGGAATGTGTACTAAACGCAGGGACCCTACACTTTGGAATGTGTACTAAACGCAGGGACCTCACACTTTGGAATGTGTACTAAACGCAGGGACCTCACACTTTGGAATGTTTACTAAACGCAGGGACCTCACACTTTGGTATGTGTACTAGACGCAGGGACCTCACACTTTGGTATGTGTACTAGACACAGGGACCTCACACTTTGGAATGTGTACTAAACGCAGGGACCCAACACTTTGGTATGTGTACTAAACGCAGGGACCCAACACTTTGGAATGTGTACTAAACGCAGGGACCCCACACTTTGGTATGTGTACTAGGCGCAGGGACCCCACACTTTGGAATGTGTACTAAACGCAGGGACCTCACACTTTGGAATGTGTACTAAACGCAGGGACCCAACACTTTGGAATGTGTACTTAACGCAGGGACCCAACACTTTGGAATGTGTACTAAACGCAGGGACCCCACACTTTGGTATGTGTACTAGACGCAGGGACCCCACACTTTGGTATGTGTACTAAACGCAAGGACCTCACACTTTGGAATGTGCACTAAACGTTCGGACCTCACACTTTGGAATGTGTACTAAACCCTTCAAAATGACTTTGCTTTCAACACTCGTCCATCCATGCATACACACAGTACAACTGTTAACCTGTTCTTCTCATTTCCAGTATATGCTGCGTCAACATTCTTATTCATTCATAAAAACAAATTTTACAAAAAAACATTCTTATATCTTATCTTATATCTTAGACAGCCATATGACACTTTTTACATTCTAAGAGAGAGTTGCTCACAACAGTAAATTTCGGTAACATGATTCAAATTGGTACACACTTTTCAAAATATCCAACATATGGAATGTTTCAAAATGAGCAATTTCCATCTAAAATTTAAACAAGCAGCTGACATGGACGAACTATTTTATACATTTTACTTACCTTATCTCAATCTAATTTTTTTCTACCACTGTATAGATGTTGAAGATTTCATTTTATTATATTGCATATATCAAAGTCTTAAAGATACACATCAAAAATTGTTTTTGTGTATTTAGGATCTCCATGATCAAGATAATCCTTTTAAACATATATCCAAAAATCACTCCATGATATTTTCTTAATTAGTTCAACACTTTTTACCCATACCATTCACCGAAAAATTAGAAATTTAAAAACTATGACACACCTTCATAACTCATTATGTATCTCAGTACCATGTTTGGTCAACCTATGGCAAAAGGTTTAGACGTTTTGAGCAGGACAGGTCTTTCAACAGTCTCTAACAGAGTCCTCATTTTTGTCCCGAAGAAGGCAAATTTAATAAAGTTATTTTCAAAATTGTTAATCATGACAGACTTTCATATCATTATGACATCTTTGTCAAATTTGATTAAAATGAGATTGGTCAAGAAGTTATAGGAGCTAGATAGGACTTGTAACAGTTTTCTGACAGAGTCCTCTTTTTTTACCAAAAAAGGGAAAATTTTACAAAATTTGGGGTCATGGGATCACCAAACCTAAAATTTAGAATCCTCATTGGCCAAGGAGTCTACGCACAACTTTTCAGCTCTCTATACCTTTTTTAACTGGAGGAGAAGTGAAAAATAGGGTTTTAAGGTTTTGACCCCTGTGACCCTATTTGGGGTCATGGGGTCACAATATCTACAATTTAGAATCCCCATTGGCCAAGGATTCTACACACAACTTTTCAGCTCTCTAGGCCTTTTGGAACTGGAGAAGAAGATGAAAATAGATTTTTAAGGTTTTGACCCCTGTCACCCCATTTGGGGTCAAGGGGTCACAAAACCTAAAATTTAGAATCCTCATTGGCCAATGAGTCTACACACAACTTTCAGCTCTCTAGACCTTTTGGAACTGGAGAAGAAGATGAAAATAGGCTTTGAAGGTTTTGACCCCTGTGACCCCATTTGGGGTCAAGGGGTCACGAAATCTACAATTAAGAATCCCCATTTGCCAAGGAGTTTACACACAACTTTTCAGCTCTCTAGGCCTTTTGGAACTGGAGAAGAAGATAAAAATAGGTTTTTAAAGTTTTGACCCCTGTGACCCCATTTGAGGTCATGGGGTCACAAAATCTACAATTTAGAATCCCCATTGGCTAAGGAGTTTACACACAACTTTTCAGCTCTCTAGACCTTTTGGAACTGGAGAAGAAGATGAAAATAGGCTTTGAAGGTTTTGACCCCTGTGACCCCATTTGGGGTCAAGGGGTCACGAAATCTACAATTAAGAATCCCCCTTTGCCAAGGAGTTTACACACAACTTTTCAGCTCTCTAGGCCTTTTGGAACTGGAGAAGAAGATGAAAATAGGTTTCTATGGTTTTGACCCCTGTGACCCCATTTGGGGTCATGGGGTCACGATATCTACAATTTAGAATCCCCATTTGCCAAGGAGTCTGCACATCAAATTTCAGCTCTCTAGACCTTTTCGAACTGGAGAAGAAGATAAAAATAGGTTTTTAAAGTTTTGACCCCTGTGACCCCATTTGAGGTCATGGGGTCACAAAATCTACAATTTAGAATCCCCATTGGCTAAGGAGTTTACACAAAACTTTTCAGCTCTCTAGGCCTTTTGGAACTGGAGAAGAAGATGAAAATAGGTTTTTAAGGTTTTGACCCCTGTGACCCCATTTGGGGTCATGGGGTCACGAAATCTGCAATTTAGAATCCCCATTTGCCAAGGAGTCTGCATATCAAATTTCAGCTCTCTAGAGTCATTGGTTCTGGAGAAGAAGTCGAAAGTGTGAAAAGTTTACGGATGGACGGACGGACGGTTATACGGCGTAGGGTCGCCGGACGCCATGCCATTCAATAAGCCCATCGGGTCTTTCAGACCTGATGAGCTAAAAAATCTGATTGTGTCCTCAGAATGGACGTTCCATCCTCAAGTTATGAATCTGATCGCCGACAGATGGGAGAAGCCTCAAGTAGATCTGTTTGCGACGGCACTAAATTTCAGACTCCCTTGTTACGCGAGCCCGGTTCGGGATCCCCAAGCTCTGGTATCGCACCAGACATCGTTAAAAGATTGGGGTACCAGTTGTCAGTGACGCACAGCTATTGGCCCATATATAATATATCCTGATGCAGCAGGATGAGATGACATCAACTTCAATTTAATGGTTGAATCTTCTTGACAATAGTCTGATCTCAATACATTTAATTTCTATCAATGAATTTCCATATAGACTCAGAACGACTTTTGTGAACGCCAGAAATAGATTTCCTGAAGTAGGAAATTCATTGGCATGATATCCTAAAACTCTGCCCAAAGTCATCCCTCATCACAAATTTCTGTACAACTCTTTTGAGCTTGTTGGCAATCCCTTCATGCACTATATCATGAATATGAAGTTTACCTGCAAACCACCAGCCGTGGTGAGGGAGGAAATCTCTGGGTGGAAGGTGTGGGCGCTGTCCTGAATCCATGTGCAGTCCCTGGGAAGCACCTGCCTCATGTCTCGCTGTGAGTCCTCCAGTCGCTTCAACCCCGCCCCAACCAGTGTCCACATTGGCTGATAGAAGTGGTCCTACAACATAACATAACATTCTGCATCACTATCTCGTACTGAGTGGTCCTACAACATAACATAACATTCTGCATCACTATCTCGTACTGAGTGGTCCTACAACATAACATAACATTCTGCATCACTATCTCGTACTGAGTGGTCCTACAACATAACATAACATTCTGCATCACTATCTCGTACTGAGTGGTCCTACAACATAACATAACATTCTGCATCACTATCTCGTACTGAGTGGTCCTACAACATAACATAACATTCTGCATCACTATCTCGTACTGAGTGGTCCTACAACATAACATAACATTCTGCATCACTATCTCGTACTGAGTGGTCCTACAACATAACATAACATTCTGCATCACTATCTCGTACTGAGTGGTCCTACAACATAACATAACATTCTGCATCACTATCTCGTACTGAGTGGTCCTACAACATAACATAACATTCTGCATCACTATCTCGTACTGAGTGGTCCTACAACATAACATAACATTCTGCATCACTATCTCGTACTGAGTGGTCCTACAACATAACATAACATTCTGCATCACTATCTCGTACTGAGTGGTCCTACAACATAACATAACATTCTGCATCACTATCTCGTACTGAGTGGTCCTACAACATAACATAACATTCTGCATCACTATCTCGTACTGAGTGGTCCTACAACATAACATAACATTCTGCATCACTATCTCGTACTGAGTGGTCCTACAACATAACATAACATTCTGCATCACTATCTCGTACTGAGTGGTCCTACAACATAACATAACATTCTGCATCACTATCTCGTACTGAGTGGTCCTACAACATAACATAACATTCTGCATCACTATCTCGTACTGAGTGGTCCTACAACATAACATAACATTCTGCATCACTATCTCGTACTGAGTGGTCCTACAACATAAATAGAGAATACTACACGAGGTCTCATTAGATACGAATTATACGAAACGAGTGCCCTTCAGGCGGTATCTGACCGAGCGAAAGCATTCGCTGATCTATTAATATTTCATGAAATCGATTTTGCACACTGATCAAATCGTAAGATTACTTAGTATGTAATCAACTCTTTTGAAGTGTATAAAGCTGTGAACTAGAAGAAATGACATGTTTGTTATTAATTTGAAAACAGATCCATTTTAGTTGACCCTAAATGAGAGGTCATTGGCTAACCAATCAAATCTGTGGAATGCGAGGTCATGTTGATACGACACAGGTCAACGCAGTACGACAGACATGTGTCGTACGAGATTAGTATGTCATCACTTGTACGTTACCTACGTGTGTAATAACATAACAACCTGCATCACTATCTCATACTGAGATATCGAATGCAAGGACTTTTATGAAATTGTCTTTTAAGCTATTGGAAATAAAATATATTAAAGAAAAGTACAACAGATTTTGTCAGTATTGACTAAATGTAATCGACTGTGCTCATGATTAATCAAACATTGATTGTCTTAATTGAATCATTGCTGTCGACAACGACATATTCAATCAACACACTTTGTTTGGGAATAGCACTTAGAATTGCAAGGGAACCCTTAAATAAACATAGATTGCCTGTTGATAAAAATTATCGCAAAAAATTAACAGCTACAGTTAATTGAACATTATTCAAGTTTATATATTTCAAATATATATATTAACAAGTAAGTTTAAACAAATACCAAGAATGTTATGGTTACCTAAATGTTGAAATCCAATGATTGTAATGTTTTGAGAAGCCACCATCGTAATTTTACTGTTGAATTAGAGCACAAATAAGACATTTGAATCAGTCAAAAACAAGGACGAAATGGACGACTTGCGAATACTTGTTGCAAAGTACCTGTATGTTCACCCACTGCACAATGTGCACATGCTCAGAACATTCATTTCAATGCAAGTCCCATGCGTAATACCCCATTTTCGCATGCCTTTGAATGATCAGGTGCCACATCCGTAGTATAGTCCGGCAGCCAAATGCTGAGTTTTACTGTGGGTGGGAAAGTACGTCCATAGGATATATTTTTGAAGATATTGAACGCCTAAGGATTATACTAAAGAAAACTGAATGATGACACTTTGTCATAATTGAGCATTTTGAATAATTAGTGTTTTAATTGGATAGGGTGAGGTCTGTATTTCAGTTATACAGTCACATCACATAATTACAGTTTTTAAAGTAATAAAAGAACAACTTTAACAAGTGTTTGCCACTAATGTGGCAATGTCCCCCGCCGCTTGGATATTGCGATAGAATTGTCACAATAAGCAAATGCTATATTCCCATTGGCAATAAGTGCAATGGTTCGAGAGATATGGCGTTAACAAGAGTTTCAAAAGTGGTCAAAGTGCCATTGTGACCTTGAAAATAAGGTAAAGGTCATCCATCCATCCCTCAATGTAGTTTCTAACCAAATTTGAAGACATTCGGTCCAGTGGTTTATGAGATATCAAGTAAACAAGAGTTTCAAAAATGGCGAAAGTTGTGACCTAGAAATTAGGGTCAAGGTCACCCAAAGTGACTTGTGTCTACATAATCCCTCAATGTAGGCCGTGACCATATTTGAGGACATTTCATGAATCGGTTTATAAGATATAAGATGTTTCAAAAGTTTTCAAGGAACCGTGGTGACCTTGAAAATTAAGGTCAAGGTCATCCAAAGTATTTGGTATTGGCTTAGTCTCACAGGCTGTGACTAAATTTGAAGACATTTTGTAAAACGGTTCAGGAGATATTGTGTTGACAAGAGTATCAAAAGTGTCCAAAGTGCCGTAGTGACCTTGAAAATAATGTCAAGGTCACCTGAAGTGACTGGTATCTGCGTAATCCTCCAATGTAGGCTGTGACGAAATTTGAAGACATTAGGTGCAGTAGTTCATAAGATAATGAGTTAAAAAGACTAACAACAGTTGCCAAAGTGCTGAGTGACCTTGAAAATAATGTCAAGGTCACCCGAAGTGACTGGTGTCTGCGTAATCCCCAAAGTGAGGCAGTAACCAAATTTGAAGACATTGGGTGCAACGGTTCTTCAGATATAGTGTTAACAAGAGTTTCAAGAGTGGTCAAAGTGCCGTTGTGACCTTCAAAATAAGGTCAAGGTCACCAAAACTGACTGGTGTCTGCGTAATACCCCAAGTGGGACTGTCACCAAATTTGAAGACTTTGGGTGCAACTGTTCTTGAGATATCGCGTTAACAAGAGTTTCAAGAGTGGTCAAAGTGCCGTTGTGACCTTGAAAATAAGGTCAAGGTCACTATGTACGGACGGACGCCGCTGAATACAATGTCCCCCATTCCGCGTTGCGGCGGGGGACAATAAAATTCTTTATCATCAGTCTATCATTTTTGTGAATACATACTTTCTAAATGAATGTTATGAATTTTTACCTTCTGGTCGTCGTTTCAAAATTTGGTATTTCAAAACTAATAGAAGTACAAAATCATTTGTTCCATACAGTATCAAGATTTTAAATTTACATACAAAATTGTAAGTCTAACTAACAGTCGCACTGTAATCATAAATTGTATTGTTCAATGTAACACCCTTATTTGTTTACAATGTTTAATATTACTGCTTGTAGAGCAAAATGTATTTGTTGTATATATTTAGTATCTTTTTAATTGTGATTTTGAAAGCTCTTTGAATGTAAAGCAAATTTCCCCGCGGGGATAATAAAGTTTATCTTATCTTATCTTATACACTTTTTGTAGAAAAGAACCCAAGAGCCAACATATTGATCATTGTCTGCATAATCGATGTTTCAGCTCAAGTTACATTATCATGTAGGTGAATATGATTTATTGGTGTCACAATTTACTTTTGATAATGAAATAGAAGATAATAAATGAATTTATCCTACCTCATGTAAGAATCTCGATCTCTGATTGGCCCACGTGACCCTGGATAAATACTTAACATCTTCATATATGCGTTTTGTTTAAACATTCGGTAAATTAAATTCGTTATACCATTCAGAGGCGGGGCACTTGGGGAGATATCTGCCTCGAGCTAAAAGGACTAACGCAGATAACGTTTTTCTTACTCTTTCTTTTCATATTATATGCGTTTTGTTTAAACTTTCGGCAAGTTAAATTTATTATACCATTCAGAGGCGGGGCATGGGGAAATATCTGCCTCGAGCTTGGTGTTATGCATAACACCAAGCTCGAGGTGGATATATCTCCCCATTTGCATGACACAAAGCTCGAGGTGGATATATCTCCCCATTTGCATGACACAAAGCTCGAGGTGGATATATCTCCCCATTTGCATGACACAAAGCTCGAGGTGGATATATCTCCCCATTTGCATGACACAAAGCTCGAGGTGGATATATCTCCCCATTTGCATGACACAAAGCTCGAGGTGGATATATCTCCCCATTTGCATGACACAAAGCTCGAGGTGGATATATCTCCCCATTTGCATCACACCAAGCTCGAGGTGGATATATCTCCCCATTTGCATAACACAAAGCTCGAGGTGGATATCTCCCCATTTGCATAACACCAAGCTCGAGGTGGATATATCTCCCCATTTGCATGACACAAAGCTCGAGGTGGATATATCTCCCCATTTGCATAACACCAAGCTCGAGGTGGATATATCTCCCCATTTGCATAACACCAAGCTCGAGGTGGATATATCTCCCCATTTGCATAACACAAAGCTCGAGGTGGATATATCTCCCCATTTGCATAACACAAAGCTCGAGGTGGATATATCTCCCCATTTGCATAACACAAAGCTCGAGGTGGATATATCTCCCCATTTGCATAACACAAAGCTCGAGGTGGATATCTCCCCATTTGCATAACACCAAGCTCAAAGTGGATATCTCCCCATTTGCATAACACAAAGCTCGAGGTGGATATATCTCCCCATTTGCATAACACAAAGCTCGAGGTGGATATATCTCCCCATTTGCATAACACCAAGCTCGAGGTGGATATATCTCCCCATTTGCATAACACCAAGCTCGAGGTGGATATATCTCCCCATTTCCATGACACAAAGCTTGAGGTGGATATATCTCCCCATTTGCATGACACAAAGCTCGAGGTGGATATATCTCCCCATTTGCATAACACAAAGCTCGAGGTGGATATATCTCCCCATTTGCATGACACAAAGCTCGAGGTGGATATATCTCCCCATTTGCATGACACAAAGCTCGAGGTGGATATATCTCCCCATTTGCATGACACCAAGCTCGAGGTGGATATATCTCCCCATTTGCATAACACAAAGCTCGAGGTGGATATATCTCCCCATTTGCATAACACAAAGCTCGAGGTGGATATATCTCCCCATTTGCATAACACAAAGCTCGAGGTGGATATATCTCCCCATTTGCATAACACAAAGCTCGAGGTGGATATCTCCCCATTTGCATAACACCAAGCTCAAAGTGGATATCTCCCCATTTGCATAACACAAAGCTCGAGGTGGATATATCTCCCCATTTGCATAACACAAAGCTCGAGGTGGATATATCTCCCCATTTGCATAACACCAAGCTCGAGGTGGATATATCTCCCCATTTGCATAACACCAAGCTCGAGGTGGATATATCTCCCCATTTCCATGACACAAAGCTTGAGGTGGATATATCTCCCCATTTGCATGACACAAAGCTCGAGGTGGATATATCTCCCCATTTGCATAACACAAAGCTCGAGGTGGATATATCTCCCCATTTGCATGACACAAAGCTCGAGGTGGATATATCTCCCCATTTGCATGACACAAAGCTCGAGGTGGATATATCTCCCCATTTGCATGACACCAAGCTCGAGGTGGATATATCTCCCCATTTGCATGACACAAAGCTCGAGGTGGATATATCTCCCCATTTGCATAACACAAAGCTCGAGGTGGATATATCTCCCCATTTGCATGACACAAAGCTCGAGGTGGATATATCTCCCCATTTGCATGACACCAAGCTCGAGGTAGATATATCTCCCCATTTGCATGACACAAAGCTCGAGGTGGATATATCTCCCCATTTGCATAACACAAAGCTCGAGGTGGATATATCTCCCCATTTGCATAACACCAAGCTCGAGGTGGATATATCTCCCCATTTGCATGACACAAAGCTCGAGGTGGATATATCTCCCCATTTGCATGACACAAAGCTCGAGGTGGATATCTCCCCATTTGCATGACACAAAGCTCGAGGTGGATATATCTCCCCATTTGCATGACACAAAGCTCGAGGTGGATATATCTCCCCATTTGCATGACACAAAGCTCGAGGTGGATATATCTCCCCATTTGCATAACACCAAGCTCGAGGTGGATATATCTCCCCATTTGCATGACACAAAGCTCGAGGTGGATATATCTCCCCATTTGCATAACACCAAGCTCGAGGTGGATATATCTCCCCATTTGCATAACACAAAGCTCGAGGTGGATATCTCCCCATTTGCATAACACCAAGCTCGAGGTGGATATATCTCCCCATTTGCATAACACCAAGCTCGAGGTGGATATATCTCCCCATTTCCATGACACAAAGCTTGAGGTGGATATATCTCCCCATTTGCATGACACAAAGCTCGAGGTGGATATATCTCCCCATTTGCATAACACAAAGCTCGAGGTGGATATATCTCCCCATTTGCATGACACAAAGCTCGAGGTGGATATATCTCCCCATTTGCATGACACAAAGCTCGAGGTGGATATATCTCCCCATTTGCATGACACCAAGCTCGAGGTGGATATATCTCCCCATTTGCATGACACAAAGCTCAAGGTGGATATATCTCCCCATTTGCATAACACAAAGCTCGAGGTGGATATATCTCCCCATTTGCATGACACAAAGCTCGAGGTGGATATATCTCCCCATTTGCATGACACCAAGCTCGAGGTAGATATATCTCCCCATTTGCATGACACAAAGCTCGAGGTGGATATATCTCCCCATTTGCATAACACAAAGCTCGAGGTGGATATATCTCCCCATTTGCATAACACCAAGCTCGAGGTGGATATATCTCCCCATTTGCATGACACAAAGCTCGAGGTGGATATATCTCCCCATTTGCATGACACAAAGCTCGAGGTGGATATCTCCCCATTTGCATGACACAAAGCTCGAGGTGGATATATCTCCCCATTTGCATGACACAAAGCTCGAGGTGGATATATCTCCCCATTTGCATGACACAAAGCTCGAGGTGGATATATCTCCCCATTTGCATAACACCAAGCTCGAGGTGGATATATCTCCCCATTTGCATGACACAAAGCTCGAGGTGGATATATCTCCCCATTTGCATAACACCAAGCTCGAGGTGGATATATCTCCCCATTTGCATAACACAAAGCTCGAGGTGGATATCTCCCCATTTGCATAACACAAAGCTCGAGGTGGATATATCTCCCCATTTGCATGACACAAAGCTCGAGGTGGATATATCTCCCCATTTGCATGACACAAAGCTTGAGGCGGATATCTCCCCATGTACCCAACCTCTGAATGGTATAACTTATAATATCCATAACATATCTTGTTGAGTACAATATTATTACCGGTAGTATTTTCATAGCGTTAGCGAGGGAGAAACTGATATAATGGTACAGTGTCACAAACATAGTACGACATTGGCACAGACATTATATTCTGTTGAGTACCCAAGTTGCAATATCAAAATAAATGAAAATAAATGCACCTCCAATTGAGGCATATTACTTGTCGACAGTGTGCGGGTTAGCAGCAAATATATCCAAATTTTGGTCTCTAAAAGTCAGTGGCGTTGAGTGGTGGGTTAGCGGAGGAAAGGGAATATTTTGTAACTGGCGAGTGACCGTTAAATAAAATACTTCTCTCTGTCTATGATTGAGGTAGATGAGGTTATAATGAGGATTACTAAATCAAAGGAAAGCTTTCAGTAAGTCTTATTGTGTCTTCATCTGTTACTAGTTTTGTAATAGTCCTTTCATTCAAATCCAATCTATCGGTGGGCGATGTGTCCAATTTTCTGTAAATGTTTGGAACTCTATAAATGGTGACATTGTTTAGATAGCGACCCATTCTCACTGAAAACTCTCATTTAAATATAAGCGGTCTTCAGACTGATTAAAATCATCCTAGTTCCGAGGATTACAAGTTAAAATATTAACTCTCTCGAGTATCAAATTTTATTTTTCGATAGGTGTATCTTACATCCCACTTAGACCTCGTCGTCCATGGCAACCATTCATAAAAGTGTCCTGTTCATTATCGATATCGGGAACTCTAAGACCAAAGAGTCCTGACATCTGATGCAAGGACACTTTTGTAAACCTTTCCTACACAAGGTTTAAACCAATCAATCAACAACATAGACATAGAAGTGAACTGAAAGTATCAATAATCAAATAAAACAAGCTGGAAAACAATCATAATACTTACACATTTTGCTTGAATCAACATATCAAAATCACCTAATAACACTGAAGACTTTAGTTTGCACTAGAAAAAAACGATACCAAGAAATAAACATTATATGATTTGTGTTGCACCAAATCTTTTGGTATGTTAGGAAAATAAGTCTAGAAATATCCAATATAATTTGATCATGATACATAATCAATTTATTTCATAGTTAAGAAAACATATTTTTTGCCTAAACTTGTTATGGGAATGATTAAAGTACCTTGTTATTAGAAATCCAAGGGAAACGTTTCATAAGTAGAAACCACTGTCAAAATGTAGCTGTCTATAAGGACTTAATAACGCGTCTTCTACCTTCAAAATCGAAACAGAAATGGACAACCTGTGAAACTTTGTCTTGAAACAGGCTCATATTCATGGAGTGCACGAAGTCTGCAAGCCAAAAACATTTACTTCGTGTCTTGCGCTTTGACAGGCAAGAAGCACGTGCCTCGCGCTTTGACAATCAAGAAGCACGTGCTCGTACACCATTCATAGTACTACAAACTTCATTCATAAAACAGTGAAAGGACCTTTGGAAGGTTATCGAAAATTGAAATTTTATTTAAAACTATTAATTTTGTGGTGGATTGTACTCAGATTAAGTGAGATGTAAGTCAGTTACTAGCATAGTAAATAGTATGCATCGGATAACGGCAGGGACACTTTGTACTCGGCTCCGCCTCGTACTGGCCTCTCGGACAAAGTGTCCCTGCCATTATACGATGCATACAATTTACAATGCTAGTAACTATTACATATCATATATCTCTTAAGAGTGATACTTTGAATATTTTATTTCTCAGAACTGGGCCTATTTTAACCAGACTGAGCGAGTTTGAACAGTGACAATAATATTATAAGGTCTATATCATGATAAAAAATGTCAATGACGCGGGATGATTTGGAAATTTGTAAAAAAGCAGCTAGGGTAGTTACGAGTAAAAAGGTTTTAATGCTTAGTATACATGTGAATTGGATGTGTGATTTCTGCGTGTTCACATATTTAAAGCTGTTTCTTTATGACTTCTATTGAAAACATTAAGTAATCATATCCTTGTCACTTTAGGATGATTTTTGATGACCAATTTAAACCATGTTTTTTCAAAAAGAAATGGTCTGACTTTGGTCCTGCCACAATGAGGAGGTTAACATGTTCAAATTATCAAGGGTCTATTGTAACTCATATGTGGACCAATAGTAACAAGCTATATTTTTCATTCAAATCTAACAAAGTAACATTTCCGATACTTTCCTCATCAACCATTACTGTAAATCAAATATTTCTCCACAATTTATCACAAACAGTGAGTCCCAAATATACTCAAGGTCCATATGCGATAGTGAACTCGCGATCGAAAGCATGGATATTTTTTTAGATAGACTTGTTGAATATATAACTTTGTACAAAATTGAACACTGAATGATTCTGTAGGATTTTTTGTATTATGCTATTAGAACTATTAGGATATTTCTTCTGTCTTATCTTCGTGTGATTCAAACAGATTTAAAATCGGTAATAAAGAAGTCAATACGCTTAGATAAGTACCAAATTAAATGACTAAACATAATGAAAGCCATGCTGATTTGACATTCTAACATTGGTTCCCAAAAAATCATCTGCCACAATGTTGTTCCTCAGATATTAATCTCTTCTATTTTCTGAACTCTTGAATCACCATTCATAATAAATATATTGCCTCCAAATCTGTCAGGAAACATCAGCATCACAAGAATACCTACAATACAGAGTCTGATGCAAACGTCTCTTAACAACCTGTTTTCACTAAACCAAGCCTTCACAATTTTGCCAAAATATAACTTGTATTAAATATTAAGAACATGGTAATTTTTTGTTGTAAACATACAAACTTGGCAAACATGCTCTTATAAAGTGGATTTGCGTATTGTGGTGCCTGGGGTACAAGAAGACACATCAAGGCCTATTACATATTGGTCAAATAATTTTATTATTATTAATTAACTTAACCAAATTTCCTCCTCAGTTCATTTGATTATCAAAAGTTAATATGAAATTCGATTGAAACCTCATTTATTTGATTTTATCATAGCTAAAGCCTTCATATTACAAACATAGCTTTTTTGTAGCTCCTTATGCTAATGGAACAATATGATAATGAGTAAAAAAACATTAAAAACATTAAATACGTCAGTCAAAATATTCCCTTTTCTTCCGTTCCCCCCCAACCCCTCCCCCACTGACCTTTAGAAACTATAACTGGCGTTCCAAATGCGCTATTGTCATATTATCCGCCTCAATTGGATATTTTTTTTAATATTGCGACTTGGTTGTTAAAACGGAATAAGCATCAAACGCGGCAAAACTTGACGCCATCTTGGAAAAACTTGAAAACCAACGAGATTTTGAAAACGTTGTTGATGAGAAGATTTCAAATTTGAGAGAAGAATTCCTACATCAGGCAAAAGGTTTGAAGAAGTTAAAGACCGAGACTGAATACACTTGGTCACGAGAAGGCAACAGAATTCAATTCAACGTCAACTCGGAAGTGTTGGAGGATTTGATTAAAGTCAGACAGACTATTAATTCTGGGAAGTGCGAAGATATTTCAGAGAGCCGCTATAGGAAAGCTGGAGAAAGAAACAAATTGATCAAAATTGCAGATTCGTCAGAAGGAGGGTGGGAGACTGTTAAACATTATGTTTCAAATGAATTAGCTGACAATTCAGACGACGATAAGAAGATTGAGAAAGCCGAAATAAAAGCTGTGAAGAAACTTAAGGCCAAACAGAGTAAAAAATCTTTTTATGCGACCCGATCAACGCGAAGAGCAAGTACGACTCCGCACATGCAGTATGCTTTGCCTGTACCAAGTCCTGTGCACAGTGTTCCCGTCGTGCAGCCCTTTCGAGTCAAGAGTGCAAGACAGGGATCATGTCATTACTGCAGGGAGTTCACGCATTTCGTCAGAGAGTGTCCCTACCGCACGACAAGCACGAGCAGAGCCACGTCAGGAGCCAGCTCGACTTCAACCAGCGTCTCTTAGACAGGAGGACACAGACTTGTCAGTTAAGTGTAACTTTGAAGTTCATTTAGACAATGATTTGGCTGATGATAATAATGACATTGTTCTTACACATGACTATCATGAATACGAACAAGGTTCGGCTGAAATCATAGTGAAGGGGCGTCTAAAGTCTAGCATTTCTTTTTGGCAAGGTATAGGAGCGTCAGAATTTGTATTAGACATCATAGATAAAGGGTATAAGATTCCTTTTATTTCCAGACCACCCCAAATGGACTTACGCAATAACAAGTCGGCGTTGGATCACTCAGAGTTTGTCACTCAGGCTATAGCAGAGTTGCATAAGAAACGATTGATTGTTGAGTGTGAGGCTCCCCCCTTTATTGTCGATTCAGTCTTCTGGCAAAAATCGGCTTATTTTAGATCTTTCCCGAGTTAACAACTATGTTTTCAAAAAGTCTGTTAAATATGAAGATTGGAAATCTGCTTTGGAATATATCAATCGAAACGATTGGTTGATAAAGTTCGATATTCATTCGGCTTATCATCACGTAGACATTTGCGAAGGCCATACTGACTTTTTAGGTTTTGCTTGGGAGAATGCATTGAAGGTCAAACACTATTTCAAGTTTGTAGTGTTACCATTCGGGTTGACGTCTGCGCCATATGTGTTTACCAAGATTACAAGGCAACTGGTAAAGAAGTGGCGTTCAGAAGGAAAGAGGTTAGTTACTTTTTTAGACGACGCTATTTTGTCAGCTCAGTCACAGGAAGTATCTCAGTCGTCTGGCGAGGCAGTAAAAGTAGACTTGATCAAGTCTGGATTTGTCCCTAAGGTTGAAAAATCACTATGGGTCCCCTCTCAGGCTGTAGAGTGGTTAGGTTTTCACATAGATACTACGGAGTTGCGTTTATCTGTGCCTAATAGGAAGGTGGATAAAGTACTTGAAAGATTAACACTTCTGTTGAACAACAGACGATGCTATCAAGCAGTGCGTTCAATCGCGGCAGTGATTGGGCAAATCAAGCTATGAAATTAGTTTTGGGCAATGTCGTTCAACTAATGACTAGATCTTTGAGTATCGATGTATTGAAAGCCTTCTCTTGGAACAGTAACATAAAGCTTTCGATGCAAAGTGTTGAACAGGTGAAGTATTGGATTTGTAATATTGCACGTTTGTCAAGTACTGTACTGACAAAAAGTTCGTCTGTGTGTTGTATCGTCTACAGTGATGCAAGTGGCACAGGGTATGGAGGCTACTGTGTAGAGATGGATTCAGCTTGTTCCCATGGTCAGTGGTCAGAAGACGAGTCTAAGAACAGTTCTACGTGGAGGGAGCTTAAAGCTGTTTATCTTGTTTTGAAAAGTTTCATTGGCCGATTGCACTGACAATCAGAATGTGGCTATTATAGTTGATAAGGGGAGTATGAAACCCCATTTACAGTCTATTGCCCTGGATATATTTGAGTTATGTTTCAGACAAAACTTGGTATTGTGCATGCAATGGATTCCACGTGAGGAAAACGAAGTGGCAGACATGTTAAGCAAAACACTTGATTATGACGATTGGGCTATTGCTGCACATGTTTTCAAGCGAATAGATATCAAATGGGGTCCCCATGATGTGGATAGATTTGCTTCCTGGTATAATACTAACTGCCCATGCTTTAATTCTAGATATTACAATCCAGGATGTTCGGCAGTGGACTGTTTCTCAGTCAGTTGGAGTGACGTCATCAACTGGGTGGTCCCACCGGTTGGTATGATACCAAGGACGTTGAGACATGTCCGAGTGTCGGGCGAAAGGCACCCTTGTAGTACCTGAATGGCACTCAGCCTGTTTTTGGCCATTAATCACATGTAAATCTATGTTTATCCCGCAGGTGGTAGAACATGTGTACTTACCTAAAAGCAAACATAGTTATGTCCCATCAAGAATAAGGGGTGGTTTGTTTGGAGAACAAAATTTGCAATTTAACATGTTAGCTTTGCGTATTGATTTCAGCATTTGTTGATTTGTTATGATTGTGTGTTACAGGCGTGATATCCTGTGCATATGGCGAGGAGATTGAGGCATTACCCCTGGGTGTGAGGGGGCTGGTGACAGGTTTACCTCAGTTGTTGGGTGACTGCAGAGCAGAGTCCACATCACAGAAATACAGGTATGGTTTCGAAGCCTGGAAACGTTGGGCACAGTCCTGTTCTATGCCTACAAGCTTACCTATTTCACCTTTGCATTGGCAATCTATCTGGTTTCTGTCATTCAGAAAAGTGATTCGTTTGCCCCTGTGCAAACAGCTTTTTATAGCATTCGCCATGCTCATGTGCTGGTTGGTTTGCTCAGTCCTACTGATAATGGGCTGGTAAAAAATGTGTTAGAAGCGGCTAAGAGGCGTTTAGCTAAGTCTGTTATTAAAAAAGATCCTATATTATATATCCTACGTTATGTAATGTGCGAATTGTGTGTATGTGTTTTCTAGCTTATTCAGGATTCTTGAGATCTTCAGAGCTTTTACACATAAGACGTTCTGATATAGCATTTTATGAGTCGCCTCTCTAATGTTATTTATTGAACAATCCAAGACTGATATATACAGAGATGGTTCAAGGATAGTTATAGGCAGGACAAATTCGAAGCTATGCCCAGTTTCATGTTTGCAGAAGTACCTTAAGTTGGCAGGCATTTTAGCTTCTTCTGACGAGTACATTTTCAGAAGTCTTACAAAAACGAAGAACGGCTTTAAACTAAGGAAAGAAGATTCCCCACTGTCTTATACTCGATTGAGAGAGCTGTTTATAGATGCATTTAACCCGCTAGTTCATGATATCAAGAGTTATGGGTTGCATAGTTTAAGGAGTGGTGGAGCAACAGCAGCAGCAAATAATGGTGTGCATGATAGAATGTTTAAGAGACATGGTCGCTGGAAAAGCGAGAACGCTAAAGACGGCTATATTAAGGATGATTTTCAGAAAAGGCTCTCTGTTTCTCTCTCCCTTGGGTTATAGACTTTCTTTGAGTCTCCGCCCGTGTCGACACTGCGACCGGGCCAATGTTCATGCTGAGTTGTGTCCTTTATGTATAGGTACATGTATGTATATATGTATACATAATGTTTAGCATTGCATGGTGTGTACAGGAGAAATAAAGTTTCTCTCAGTTGAATGCATTGTGAATTAGAGAGAAACTACTTTCTCCGTAGTGGTATGCAATGGTAAAAGGAGGCAATCATGTCTGGTGAATTAAGGGTATAAATAAGGGGGCGTGACAGTAAGTCAACTCTCTCGCTAATCACCACGGCAGTGACACGCATCTTTAAGAATTTTTGACAAATGTTGGTTTTATAACTATATTTCTATTTTCAGATGGTATCACTGACGTGCATATCCATTTGATCTTGGCGATCATTCTGGATGGATTTCCCCTCTCGGGTCGATCTTGCTTTATTTGATCGAAGTGGCTGTTTATGTATATATATTTGTATTTAAAATCCATTTCCTAGTTCAGGAAGTTAGGTTGAAGAGCCTAGTTTATCATCTTTGATAGAAAAGGCTGTCGAGCCTTGATAATACGGCATCACATGTGTACATACTGCAACTGTTGTATTTTTCATATAGGGCAAACTGACCGAGGTTCGGACACCACCCGAAGTCGCCCGAACTTCGGACACTTTTGATTAGAAGCTGACGCAGTTATACGTGAAAAAACTACATGTCATTTGTTTCAAAATGTTTCTTTGCAATCTGTCTTGATATATATTTCTCTTAAAAAAACATTTTATTATCATACCTATTTCCCAACTTACTTTTTCGGACAGGGGCAATAAACCGGTTCATGGAGGAAAATGGCGAAATATTTGTTTTCATGTAAATGTTTGCACAAATTTCAGGAAATGTAAGAAGCGCCAAAAGATCATATGCTTTTTTTGTTTTAAAAGAGAAACTACTACATAATCAAACTTCGATAAATATTTGCAATTAAAAAGTTAATTTAGAAGTAAATATCGGGATTTTCGAAATATATGAAAATGACCTTGGTTCGGACAGTTTTGACCATGGTTCGGACACTTATAAATTTTCTTTATAGAAAATTGAAAAACATATAAATTATCAAACAACTGCTAAGGAAACATACAGAAACATTCAACCAACACATATTACAAAATTATTTACTCCTAAATCATTTAATTTAGCCTGTACAGTGTTTTAGCGTCAATGCATGCAAATGCCATTGTGACGTCATCAGATTCTAGCGGCGCATTCGGGAGTTGCCGAGAAGTTTATCTTCGGAAAGGAAGCCGTGTATTATCAAAAAATTGAATCATATTTGCAAATTATCGGTTTTTCATTGTAAATAAACGAGTCAATGTGTGTTGGGTGATAAAATTAACCCTTTTGAGGCATATATTAAAGCTGTGATGTATGATAGAACATTGAGTGGTACTGTCCGAGGTTAGGTCAAGACTGTCCGAACCCCGGGCGAGTTGATATACACAATTAAACCCGTTAATTTCAGTTAATCTACAAATATTTCTACAAAAATAAGTCGTGATACAATACAAAATTTCATTCCTAATGGCATAATTGGCTTAAAATTATTTTCTTCCAATGATAATGTACAGTACGATCTTTGAAAGTATTTGGATCGGAACACTGTCCGAACCCCGGTCAGTTTGCCCTATAAGATTCCATTTGTGTTTGTTATTTGTGTTTTTATCAGGCTGATGAGCCTTGATAATACAGTTCACGTTGAACAGGCAATTTTTGCAGGCGAGCATGCACGCTCAATATTATTCCATTTTGGAATACCGAGTACATCAAGGGTTAATCTGTAAACTCCCCAGTAAGGTACCGTTGACTTCATTGGGAGAACACGGTCCAGAGTAATTTTCTCTGAAATGTATTTTTTGACATCTGGTTTACGTGTCGGGCAACGGTTTCGTACCAAACGATGTAAGATGATGTGGTTGTTTTGATGTGAAATGGTTTTGTATATACTTTATTTGTGTTAATAAACTGCCGTGTGTCGACACTGCGACCGGGCCAATGTTCATGCTGAGTTGTGTCCTTTATGTATAGGTACATGTATGTATATATGTATACATAATGTTTAGCATTGCATGGTGTGTACAGGAAAATATCTGTGCGAATGGCATATTAAAAACACGTGCCATATTATAGATAGTTCACTTGCTTGCGCTTTGAAAATACTAATAATATTGTACTCGTGGAGTCAACATGATATGTTATGGATATATTCATTTACTATCTTCTATTTCATTATCAATAGAAACTTATGACACCATTCAATCATATTCACATTAAAGATATTATAAGTTATGCACAGAGCACAGTGGTGTAGAGGTTAGCATACTTGCCTCTCACGCCAGAGACCCGAGTTCGAATCCCAGTGGAGACACCAAAAAATTGTGACTTGGGTCTCATCCTGTGTTGTGTAACTGGGCAAGACACTTTTTTTTATCACTTTTATTACTATACCATTCAGGCACCGGAGATATCAGCCTCAAGCTTGTACGTGCTTTGCGACGAGCTGAAGGCAAGTTTTATAACACCAAGTGAATGTTTAAACAAAACGCATATAATATTAAAATAAAGAGTAAGAAAAATGTTAACTGCGTAAGCCCTTTGACTATAGTTTGTTCAAAGCTACATATCGGTTGATCAAAAGTAACCAGCTTGATCATGTGTTCGAGGTAACATACATTGTACATTTCAAGTCGCTCAATCTGCACGCTTTTTTCATGCTTTTTATGTGCCGGGGTTTAAATAATTCATCACCCCGCTCATGAGGGTGATATCAGTATTTATCTAGGGTCACGTGGATCAATCAGAGATTGAGATTCTTAAATGAGGTAGGATAAATAATTTTATCCCCCTGCTTGAGAGGGTGATATCAGTTTTTATCCAGGGTCACGTGGACCAATCAGAGATCGAGACTCTTACATGAGGTAGGATCATGTAATTTGCGCTGAAACCTCGTTTATCCAGACAATGATAAATATGTTGGCTCTTGGTTTTTTTTTCCTTTAAAATAGAGCCATTGGCTCTGTAGCTCTTCAGGCTTCATATCAGTTTTGCTTAAGGGTGTGGCAAATGTGGTTCTCTCCTTAGAAAGGTCCACAAAGTCACCAAATGTACAATTTAGAATCCTCCTTGTTTAACTTAGGAGTATGTAGACAAGGAGTTCATCTTTCTAGGGAACCAAGCTGTCGGAGATAATCTCCTGACCCGACGGTAATACCGCTGCAGATACTACATTATATGTCGATGTACAACCTTCAGAGTTAAAGCAACATCTTGTCAAACCAAATCGCAACAAATCACCAGGACAAGGCAGTGTAACAAATGAGCATCTTATTCTCGGAGGCAACTGGCTAGTAATAAAGCTCTGTACGCTATACAATCCAATAATTAAAGCTATGAACTTTTCTAATATCTTTTAATCGGGTATGATTGTTCCGATTTACAAGGGAAAAGGCCCAAAATATTACCCAAAAAACTATAGAGGTATCACTCTCACATCCTGTTTAGGAAAACTTTTTGTAAATTTTTTACTCTCTCGATTAGAAAGTTATATCAAAACTATCAAAACAAATTATCCAGACCCACTACAATTTGGATTTAGAAAGGAACTTGGTTCAGTTATGCCAGCGTTTATGCTTAACACAGCTTTTCTAGATAATGAGAAAGCCTTCGATCGCATTTGACAGGATGGTTTATTCTTAAAACTTCATGATCTAGGCATAACAGGTAAAATCTACTATATCACAGTTACACGTGCAGCTCCTCTTTTGTCATGTATGATGGAAATAGTTCAGATAGATGTGAAGTAAAACAAGGGGTAGGACAGGGTAGAGTCCTGTCTTCTTGGTTCTTCCTTGTTTTCATAAATGATTTAATAACTGAATTAAGAGCATCTGACAATAGTATATGTGTATATGGTATAAATGTACCATCAGTTTTGCTGGCAGATGATACAACACTATTAAGTACCAGCCCATCTGGGCTTCAAAATTCCCTTCTCGATGGCATACATACAATGCATCCAAAAGCACTGTGATTGTAGGATTTTGAATTTGATTTGAGCTAAAATAAGTTCTTGTTTTATTTCACGATCCTTTATTTCGAAAAGTTCATTTAGATTTTTGAAAAGCGGTATGCAGCCTCCAAAGGGAGATAACTCTGTTATGTTGCTTATGTTTTCGACTACTCGATATGTTTCACCTTCGACTCAACACTCGAGCATATAAACGGTATGTAATGTATGTTATCCTACCACATTTTCAATACAAGTAAATGAAGTAATATTTCTTCTTAGAATGCTATTTTGTAAATGATAAAGCATATTTTCTATGTAAGAAGTGTAAAACATTACAAGCGTAACATGTGAACCGCTGTTACTAAATATAGCTCTTTTCGATTATTGCAGTCAATCTACAATCTGTCTTCATTCTACAATCTACTTGAATAAATGGAAGAATTAAGAAGAATCTGAATTGTCGTTTATAAGTGAAAACCCTAGAACCCAACAGTGATAGTATTTCGGAAATTGAAACAATCCTGTTTTGAACTCTTATTTTCATTTTGTAATACCCTCATAACTGTAAGACCATCACTAAAATACGGAGGCATCCTTCTCTCATCAGATCGCTCTTGTAAAGACAGAATCTTGACTAGTTGTCAAAAGGTAAGACAAACTATAAATTCCCTACGTTCATTGGGTCTAAACAATATTGGTCTACATCCAATTACGTGTGTAAATATATGGAAGAGAATGGTTTTACCTACAAGTCTTTATTGTTGTGAACTTTTATCCACACTACATGGTAAAGACATTCATGTTGTGGAAAATACTCAACGATATTTTGCCTGCTGTGTGCAAGGTTTTAACAGACGTATGTCAACAGATTCTGTTTGTGCTAACCTCGGTCTATGGACAATGGTCGGATATATTGACAAGTGTAGATTATTATTCCTTGTATTTTCCTTATTCCTTATGTAATAATTGCTGTAATTCATCAACGAAAATGTTATTTTGTGCATTTCTGTCAATAAATATTCATGTACAGTAGAACTCTGATATAACGAACTCCAAGGGACCAAAGAATTTAGTTTGCTATATCCGGTGTTCGCTATACACATATGATTTAAATGATAGTATATAGGGACAGGACTTGAAAATTGGTTCGCTATATCCGATTGTTCGCTATATCCGAGTTCGCTTTATCCGTGTTCTACTGTATGTACTAACTCCCGCAGTACTATCAACACTCGATAATGTGCAGCACAAAAGTATGATCTTCTCAAATATGTTGAACACTATGTACAGACTGGTATTTTCCTACTTATAGCAGTATGGCAGAAAATAGTTTTTAAGTCCATCTTCTCTTTTGAAGAAACCCAATGGAAACTGCGACTCTCCATAGGAGAAGATATGTCAAGATATGCCATGGTACAAAAAAAAACTAAATATGCATAAACTCTTATAGATCTATACCCAGATTACAAAGCCCATATACAACTAATTGTACAAACTGGTTCTAAGGCAAAATTTTCAAACGAATGTACACTGTGTATTAAACACTGCTATGACCATGATGCACACGTCATCCTACATTGTGAATCCTTGATGTGCCAGAGAAATAACTTCTATCTAAAACTACTTGACATACTTGATTGCCTATGTGAATTATTGAAATGTTAGATGATGACGATGTCTTGGCACTATTCTGTGGTGCATCCCTTGACATTCCTAGCCTTACAAATGAAGATAGATACACTGTAATACTTGAATTCTCAAAATATATATATGATATTAGAATCTCTCTGAGAAAATACTTCTAAACAACGCTCCTGTAAATATTGCAATTATGGTTTGAATTTCTTGTAAATATTCCTCATGTACATATTTGATTGATATTGTTTGTGCCTTGTAATCTTCAAATGCCATTAGAGGAAATAAAGACATTCATTCATTCATAACATCCTGCATCATTGACTCATACTGATTATAAAAATAGAGCCAGTGACTCTGTAACTCATCAGGCTTCATATCAATTTTGCTTTAGGGTGTGGCAAATGTGGTGCCCCCCTTGCTTTGGACCACAGGGTCATCAAATGTACCATTTGGAATCCTCCTTATCTAACTTAGGAGTTTGCACACAAAGTTTCACCTTCTAGGCCTAATGCTTCTTGAGAAAAAGAAGATAAATAGATGTAATAAATCAAAAGTAATTAAAAATACTATATTTTATCAAATTCAGCCATTTACACTCATAGTAAAATATTCTTGTGCGCTCATACACACCATGAAATATGATACACGTATGTATGTACACAAATACATGCATACACATAAAGCTAACACACAGACACAGACACACCCACACATACAATTTCATGCACTTCATACATATATAATTTCAGAAATAGGTAATAGTCTAAAGATTAACTGTGCACTCAACCATAAATGTTGTTGTTTTCAGCTAAGTTTTGGGACATTTCCACCTGTCCACCCTTTCCTTAAAAGCTTGCCTTTTCAAAAGCTTTTCTTGTTGACATGGTATAGTGACAATAAAAAGATTTGGATTTGAGATTATCATCCAAAATTGGACAATGATGCACGTCAATCAGTCAAACGTAATCTTTGAAACTTATCTTTAGCATCAAGAATGACAATTTCTAGTTGTTACAGTTCGATAAGTCTTTTAACTAATATCAATGTAAATTGGAATTGGGAAAATGTCTTCCAAAAACATTAATGACTGTTTAGGATATTCATTTTAATTAAACTTGTATTTATTTAAGAAATAAAGTAGCCCTAACCATCATGTGTTTTGCAATAAAGTATAGTTTTGCCCTGAACTATTAAAGTTAAAGCATGAGGCCGAAGGCCGAATGGTTTTACGTTATAATGGTTCAGAGCAAAACTATACTTTATTACAAAACACATGATGGTTAGGGCTACTCTATTACTTTTCTGGTATGTCTATTTTTTTCTCATTTAAGTTATTTCTACTCCAAAAAGACATATTTTGTAATTCACGTTAAGCCGCGAATTAAAAAATCCTCAATCAGGGCCATATCTTGTGACGTCATAGCCGATTGTTATTGACATCATGGGCCATTGTTTCGTGAAGTCACTCAAAAACTTTACTTTATTGCAGAATAAAGGGTTGGCAGCGCCTTTGATCTTTTCGGGAACAATACTAGAATGTATATTAGCCATTTTGATATGAATGTGTGAGATTTTATTTATTTACCTAATGAATAATGCCATTTCCATTTTTATCAAAGCAAAATATTATGATAAAAATCTTAGTGTGGCTCTTTAAATCCTAAAGTTTCACAATGACACAGGTTTTTCTCATATCTTGTTTTTAACTGGCAATGGCATGACTGATCATTTATCTCATTGTATATACCTGGAAGTTGTATATATATATAATATGCCTGATGGTCATATTTCTTAATTTTCTGGTTTGAAAAAGATTTTTTTAAATTTTAAACATGCAATACCTAATATCTTTTTAAAAATCTAAACACATTATTAACACTTTTCAAAAGGGATAACCAGATTACATTTTTCCTAATAGTTCTGCTACTGTACATACCGGTACGTTGAACGAGGCGACACGTGACATTGTCACCTCCAGGCCTGTTGGGCAGGTAACTGAAGGTAGCGAAGGTGTAAACAGGTATTAGTTACCTCACTGGGCTCAACGACTGCCACTTTGTTTTTGCCGAGTTTGGAAGTGAACTTGGCTGCAGTTGCGCACCCTCCGGCCCCTCCGCCCACAACAACCACCCTGTAGTGCTGTTGCTGTTGCTGCCGCTGTGCTGTCACGCTGAACCTCCGGATATGTCGTAGAAAGTTGAACCCAACATAATTTACTCTACCCAGCACGACCATAACGAAATGACAGTATATCTTGTAGCTGTAGATCTCGAGTGCTGTTGTGCAACGAAGGTTACAATAAAGTCGACACGTGCGACTTACCTGTTTACAATCGTTATCGCGTTCTCCATTGGACAATCTGTTTGAAGATCAGCCAATAGGCAAACATTTCTCATTCATTCTGGTGTACGCATACTCACTCTCAGTCATTGATCACGCCGGCCTGTGTGTATTTGCTCCGCAGTTCTGTACACTCTAGATCGCCTCACGCCAGTCACGTTCACCGCCACGGCATGGTATCCGTATCTACCCAGGTCACATTCATTTACATTGATTAAATACTTCGGTAAAACATAATTTTACAATGTTGTTGGTGGGAATGAAAGGTTTGTAATATAATAGATTTACATGAAAATATCATATTCCGATAACTATATGTATATTCATAAAAATAATATATGTCATATGCAGACTACAAATTCCCACGGTTATAAAAAAAGCCGATAAAACTTTATGTAGCCTGCATGAGAACCGGGAAAAAACATTTGTTTCCACTTTTGGTTTAAATTGAGTTAATGTGTTTTGAGGTCGTTATTCAAATATGGAATTCCATATACATCCACAAGGTGATAAGATCAATGAAAATGTTAATATATCCAAAGTAGATTCTGTATCTGTTTGCATTGCGACAAGAGTGCCGAAGAAAATGAGTATCATGTTTTCTTTCTATGCATAATAAATATTCACTACTTCTTATTGAGTGTTTTTGTCGATAGGCCCTATTACAGCTAGTCAGGCAGATATACGGATCACTAATAATAATATATTATTAATTCATTTGTATACCGCCTATTTTCCAACTTTAAGCTGCTCAATGACGCCGAACAAAGGAAATATTACATATTAAATGCGTCTCTAAACATGCAGGAACATTTTAAGAGAGCTTTTGAATGTCGTCTGAGATTTTGAGACGGTCCACCCAAAATAACATATGTTTTTCTGAAGCGCCGGTGGCAGCTTATCACAATGATACTAGGTGTCATCTATATCGGGCGCTCAAGTTCATTTCCAAACAGAAAAAAAATTAAAATATAATACCGTATTTCCTCTAATAAGCGCCCGGCGCTTATTGGAGGCCCGGCGCTTATTTCTTTTCACAGAAATTTAAGATTGTTTTAAACCGTCTTTTACCATGAATGCCTGTAAAATGTTTACTGAGGGAGCATTTTTCTAATGGTTAGGACCCGGCGCTTATTAGAGACCCGGCGCTTATAAGAGGCCCGGCGCTTATTTTCTCAACTACTAATGACCCCCCGGCGCTTATTAGAGGCCCGGCGCTTATTGGAGACCCGGCGCTTATTAGAGGAAATACGGTATATCACGAAAGAACACTGTCACAGCTTTAAAATGATTCATAAATGAAGGAAATCCGTTGAAACATATGGATTCTAGCTGCAAATGTACGTGCAAGTGATCCGGAATAGGCCTACCCGTGAAACGGAATACCCTTAATAGGTACAAAGTTCTATTCTCACTTCAGCAAATACAATGCATAACCGAAAGGTTGAAAGCGATAGCGAATAAACGCATCGAAGTTTCTTCAACAAATTTAATTGTTTGTGTTTTTGGGGTTTTGGGGGTTTTGGGGGTTTTGGGTTTTTTTTGTTCAAACTGCACAAACCAATGTGGTTTTGTGTAGTTTGACCTTGTAGGGGTTTGATGAGTGCTCAACATTGGTGAATGGAGCTAGATAAATTTATGTAGTATGTAAGTCAATGATTTCTACATTATCATGATAGTCTATCCCTATAGCTCTGTTTCATGATGAGTGCATTTGTCAAGTGATAGCTTACCGTATTTCCTCGAATAGACGCCCCTTTTTTTCAGACCCCATTTACCCCCGGCGTCTATTCAAGGCCGGGGTCTATTTAATTTTAGTAGGAAATTTCGTCCATATAAGTATATTTCGTCTAATAAGGGCCACAGGGGTCACGCCTGTAAAACCTACTTTCATCTTCTTCTCTAGAACAGACTCCTTGACTAGTGAGGATTATAAATTGTAGCTTTATTTACTGGAGCACTGTATTATCTTATCTTATCTTATATAATGAGAAGGTGAAACATTGACTCTAATTAGAGAAACAATGTCCATTTCAAGCAGCTGACATTGACATGAGCCCCTCGTGCTACACAGTTTGTTTTTATGTCATATACTTGTTACATTAATCTTTCCTCAATCTTCATTATATCTTACTTGTTGAAAATTATTGATTACAAATATGTAGGCTTTGTTTTCAGTTTTGATACATCTATCTATTCAAAACAGCACATTAGATTCGGGAAAATTGTTCCTAACCATATATTAAAACGTAAAAACGATGATTACAAACCCAATCTTAGATCACGCTTTTATCGTGCCAGCCAATGAATGCGGGCGATTGCATGCGGGAGTTATTCCGATTGTGACGATATGGTCTTCTTTTATCTAATTTGACATGAGTACGTTCTTATAAAAATCCAATGGATTGCGCAAATTGTAGCAAAATAATTATTGTATCACAATAATTCTTTGTAGACATGTGGGCTTTGCAAAAAATACGTTTTTTTACATATACATATACATATACATTTGTAGTATTTAGATTTTGTGCGATAAGAGGCAACGGTACGAAAAAACGTAAAAGCACCCCCGTGTTTAGACCCCGATTTCTGGATCTGACCAACTTTTTAGGCTTGCGAGAAGAGTTGTCCTGTTTATCTGCCCTGGCTAGTTATCGCTAGACAGTGAAACGTTACTGGAGTGAAGTTTCGTTTCTACACTGCTAGATGGTCGTCCTATCAAAAATCTCTAACTGTTTGCCTGTAAATGTGTACTGTTAATTATCAGAACCGTTTTCCATTTTAAAAAGTTCTTCGTGTATATCTGGGCTAGACTGGGGAGGCTTACCAAACATTACATTTACAGTTAAACTAAATTCCCCTCCTATTTCCTTAGGTTTTGTGAACAGCTTGTGTTTTTATGCTCCGTAGCACGGTATGCCATTACGAGATCAGGTAGATGGTCATCCCAATCAAGAGGTTCACTGTTTGAGTAAACGGTTAGCATTTGTTCTAGAGTTATGTTGAACCTTCCCACTAGACCATCTGATTGTTGGCGGTAGGGAGTTTTTCTGTTACGGTTAAAACACGAGAACTCGGTTATGCTTGGGTTTTCAAAAAGAAAGCTTCGCGGGAAGTAAGGCCCCAAGCTTCGCTTTCGGTCTTACTTTCCGCTCAGCTTTCTATCCGAAGGTTTTGAAAACCCAAGCATAACCGAGTTCGAGTGTTTTAACTAACTTAGATACCGTTATTAACAACCCACAATCATTTGTCCATATTGTTGTTTTTGTAATCATATTTTGAGACTGATCATTAAGTTGAGAAAAAACAACAAATATCAAGGATTCATGTCTGTCGGTTTATTTTAACATTTATTATTGGATTACATTACTTTATACTGTCGCTTTAAATCTGAATATAAAAGATTTAAATGAGTTTCCTTCAAAATAAGCATTGTGTTCAAACGACTATTTGACATTGACATAGCACAAAATGCACGCGCAAAGCATTCTTCGAGGCACGTATAAGGTTTTACAAATGACAACCGACAAGTCACGTGGTTGACACCGTATTTGGACCCTTTAAATTTATCACAAGTAAAAATGTGTAACACTGTTAATATCAATTTTGAATGTTTGTATGCATTTAAAATTGGAATTAAAGTGCAATTGGATATCATCATGCTTGGACCGACCTTTTTTACTGAAGTCTGAACTTATACAATAGATTGTTTAACATAGCCTTCGCTTCTAAGTTCTATCTGGCCCGTTAGAGTAGTGGATAGAGTGCTTGCTTACGGTCCAGAGGGTGGGAGTCCGAATCCCGCAATATGAACGATACAACTTTGTAGATTTTTTCAAGATAGTATTGACTTTGGGGTTAAGTTATACATTGGAATATAAAACCCTTTGACTTTGAAATATAAAAACCTTCCAACCCCCGAGTAGGTCTTACATATGAATAGTCATTAGTCCATCCACTGTATACTCATCATTTCATATATATTTAAATACTCAATTTTAATGTGTTATTCTGTTATACTGATTATCTTTCCTTATTTCCACATATGGTGGCAGATAAACATGATTTAGATATCAACAAACTGCACTTGATGATAAAATGTAGTCTTTAATATTCATAAGCTGTGAATAAACTTACCTGTTGTTGCCACACAGAATATTATTGATTGCCTATTTTGTTAGAATCACTGATGTGTTAGACTGTTAGTACAAGTAACTCTATTAGGTTTACTTTATAATCAGTTAAGAAACATTTTAAATCATGTAACAATTATTTGTATATATCTTCCAACAATGAAATTTTTATTCATACGTGTAGGATTAAAACCAAGCCAGAGGTGTTGTTGATAATGTAAACCCGCGCCAGAGGCATGAGAGGGAAATTGGAAAGGGCCGACAGGCCCGCCCCAATTTCCCGAGGCTGAGGGCTTACATTATCAAACAACACCGAGGGCGAAGTTTTGATCTAACCTATGAACCGAGATAAACCGTAGTAACAAAATTATTTTAATAATAAGTATAAAAATGGATTCATTGATTTTTACTGGTAGGGAATCACCATGAGCAAACGGAGAGCACATCCGCGCCCTGCACGTGCTTTGCGCTCGCTACCCAAGCCGTGAACGTGAAATGCATGCGCTATCTGCCTCGTGAAGTTCACATGATTGTCACTGTGGAAAATACATCATTGTTCTCGTGGGCTTTTATAGCCGAGTTGTCAAAGGCGCCAGTTTAGTAAGCAAGTGGTGCAGAGTTCGAAACCAGGCATGCGAACATTATATTTGTGATTTGTCAAAATTGTGATATTTTGTGATGGTATTTATTCGAAGAAGGACTTTGAAACAAAGTATTTCAAAACGTGTATAATCCCTATCAAAATAAATTTCCGATAAATTCTACAGTAAGCCCCGGGCTTTCCTAGAGAAAGCCCTGGGCATTCTTGGAGAATGCCCGGCAAAGAGGTTTATCCGGTAAAAGAAGAACCTAATAGAACAATATCAGAGTGACGTCACTGGAGGTTTATAAATCATGTTACTGGCCCAAAACAATGTCTCAAAGATAATCACTGTCAGCTTATGGGATCAGTCAGTAATGATTTATCTGTTGCTTTGCTGTACAAAGGGAAAATTTTACACATCATTCCTAACAACTTTTAAACTAAACAAATATTTAAAACAAATTTAATTTAGGAATTCAGCTTGTAATTGGAGCCTGTTGAGCTTATGGCAAAAATTATATGTACAAATATGAGTAATAAGTACATTTAAAAGGATACATTTTCTATTTCATTTTAAAAAACAACTTATTATTATTGGTTTCCTATAGAGTATACAATTGGTAACTTATGCAAAACATGTGCATATGATAATCTTGAAACAATATTGTTTGAAATTCATGGATTTTGTGCAGCATTTGTTTCCTTTCTGCTACACACAAATAATAGATTTTTTTATTTAGTGTGTAATAGGCTGAGAAGTGATTATAACTAGATTCTAGATTCACTGAGAATATCTTTGATAGACTGAAGAGTGCCCCTGTATAGTTTACTTACTTATATGAACATGTAGTCATAATATATACACTATTCCTTTCCTTTTGTTGGTGAATGTTTTTTCTTCACTGGGATTGATAAATTAACATGAAATTGTATTTGACAATCTAAAACTCCAAAAGATTACTTATTTGAAAAAACTATGTTTATCCTTGTTTGAAAAATTCTGATTAAAATAAAATTACTTTTCTTGCACTTTACATGCAAAACAGAATATCATAATTGGAATAGTCTTGTTTACAAATGCTTGAAAGTAGACAAATCTGTATACAGTACAAATCAAACAGTTCAAGCAAAGGATTATATTGTATTCATGAACAATTGTGACTCAGACTTGGAAATTATTTACAGTTGGAAGCATGAGTTATCTATTTTGTTATCTATTCAATTTTGGTATTCGAATGTTATTATTTTGGTGAATTAAAACTTTGTTATTGAACAACATGCATTCAAAAAGTGAATTATTTGATGAAAATTTATCAAATTGTTTATATTGTTGAGACAGAGTGGTGAAATATATACAAAATTGAGGAAACAGGTGCGCGTCGTGATGAAATTATGTGTTGCTATGCAACCAAGTACCTCTTGCTGGATATACGACATGGATTTACGAGCCCGTTGTACGACATGGATACGACGCCGTTGTGAAACGGTCGTAAGGCATGTCGTAAGAGGGTCGTAAACAAGGTCGTATATGCTACGACCTCCTAAATTTAAGAGGCCTTTGTGAAACGGCAAACTGGCGCTAAGTCAAGTGTACAGAACCATTTTATCCCTATCAAAGTCATCAATTCTAGGTAAAGATAAGCATCTTTACGGGTAACCTGATTGATTTGTCCTCACAGAGACCCACGTGATTTTGTAACTTAACAAACGTGAGAAGACCATGTACTATGACTGGGTTCAATGATGTTATCTTTTAGCATCTTGTCTATTTCACCCTCAACTACTTGTTTTCTTGCTAAAGGTACTCTTCTAACATCAATACTATCTTCACCGACAAAGATATCCTCAAATTATTTCACTAAATGACCTACAGCCTCATTTCCTTGACTGGCAACTCGTCAGAACTGTTATCTAGTTTGTAAACGTAAGGGTAGTTGACAAAACTGAACAGCAGATGGCTTGGATTCAGGGTGCAATGCTACACTTAATTCAGCGCAGTACCACCCATGGTTCGCTAGTTCCAGCTAATTCTCGCAGGTTTCACCGCAATGCATAGACACAATGATGTTGCGAGCTTTCTCCCTGCAGTCGCGATATAAGTGAAATAATCTTGAAAGTGTACACATAACCTCACCTTCAGCACAATTTACCAATGCTTTTTACTGAACTATCTTCATTAGTAATCGTCTTATGATCATGTTAAGCAGAGATAAAGCCACAGTATCATTCTTTTCCTGAACTAGACTTCACGCTATAAACAAACCCTTACTCTGCCATCAAGTATTTGGTTTGATGCCTGACTGAGAAGAAATACCGGCAGGATAGTCTACTTTACAAATAAAAAGCATTTATGAATGTCCATTTACAGTCACCTTTTCAAGTATTCTAATTCTTGAACACCTATACGTTTTCTGTTTGGTAAGATAAAGTTCGCCCTTTGATGAACCAAGAACTTTTCGTTTGACACACACAACTTCATCATACTTATTATTACTTATATACCATCATCATCATCGTCATCGTCACCGTCATCGTCATCATCAATCATCGTTATTTTCGTTATTATCGTTATTATTATTATGCTACCAAGTGAATCAAGGTCTGCCACTACAAAGTTCTGTTTAAATCCTAAGCATCCAATCCTGAACTTCAAAGAAACGGAGCCATGAATTACTACTTGAAAGTCATTTGCTGAACGAAATGCTTCATGAGGCCCTCGTCGTACATTTTCCTTTCAGAATGATTTTTCATCAATCAACTTCTCTAAAGCTTTCTCTAAGGGTTTTACCTGTTCAAACTTTACTAAGCTAGGTTTAGAAGTTTGACCAACAGCATTTACCAGAATATTCTGGTTCTCTAGACCTACTGTCATCTACTGCATCATACCCAAGAGCATGATTGTTTCGTCCAATGTTCTTGGAAGGGCAAAAGACATAAAGTGACGTCCAAAAGAAACTTTACACTTTTAAAACTGAAATTTTGAAAACAATCTTACATCGATATTTTCAGTTAAGTTGTCAACAACATAGTTGAAACCCACATTTGTATGTTCAAAACTTTTAATGGGGCAATATTCATGCATTTTTGCAAAAAATGCCAAAAATGTCATAATCACGTGACCTTTCCGCCGGAGCTTAGTCACGTGACGAAATATTTAATAAATGTCCATAATGAATGTTTGTCACCCTGTTCGTGAAAAATAAATCGGGAAAGCAAAAATATCACGAATCCCAACTGAAAATCAACAAAACTTGTCAAAAACCACCTTGTTACAAGAATCGATAGTGTTCTTTTATTTCTTATTGTAACTTGATCAGGTTATATGGAGAGGTTGTGAGGATTGCTGACAACCCTGAAACAAGAAAAAGAGTTGATGTTTCACTGCAGGAGGGCCTATGTCTATAACTTTAGACCAACGCCAACGTTGTCTCTTAGTGACGCCAAGGATAAAACACATTGCAAACTGCAATGCCCTCTCACTATTAGACAGATTATTCCATGTAGAAACTTTTTTTCAAAATGTACAACAGAGTATGTACAAAAATGTAACATGTATTGATTTACGTGTCTAAGCTGTCCTTTTAGCTGCAACAAGGCATTGTTTACAGACTCATTGGCTAGTATCATGAAAGAATTTAACGAAATTTGTTGGTATTACGCAAAATCTATTTTACGGCCTGAATTTTGGGAACAAATGTCTTCTAAATATACATATATTAACAATATTCCTACACCCAAATACAAAATGTGCTTGCCTCTCGTGTGGAAAACAGTTCATCTTCCCCGTCATTCACCTCTCGTGTGGAAAACAGTTCATCTTCCCCGTCATTCACCTCTCGTGTGGAAAACAGTTCATCTTCCCCGTCATTCACCTCTCGTGTGGAAAACAGTTCATCTTCCCCGTCATTCACCTCTCGTGTGGAAAACAGTTCATCTTCCCCGTCATTCACCTCTCGTGTGGAAAACAGTTCATCTTCCCCGTCATTCACCTCTCGTGTGGAAAACAGTTCATCTTCCCCGTCATTCACCTCTCGTGTGGAAAACAGTTCATCTTCCCCGTCATTCACCTCTCGTGTGGAAAACAGTTCATCTTCCCTGTCATTCACCAGTCCTAGGGAGAGGACTTAATAGTTATCAATCAATTCAATCAAATACCGAGTTGATTCCGTGTTATTCCAAATTTGATTAAAATACATATTAACATGCACCTACTGCTAGCTAAAGTGACGACCAAAAGAAACGTTACCATTTTAAACTGAAATATCAAAACAATGTTTATACATGTATATGAGAGTTGACAGTTTGCATTGATGTAGTTGACATCTCAATATATATGTTATCTAACTTGTAAAAGATCACTTTGGGCACTCATGCATTTTGGAAAACTTCCAAAATTTGTTATCACGTGACCTTGGTGCTGGTGCTAAGTCAGGTAATGGACAAGTTTTCTGACTATCCATAATGAATGTGTGTCACCCCTTAGTGAAATAAACACCGAAAGGAGGCACAGAAAACATACTGTGAATCTCCTCTGAAATTGTGAGAATGAGCAACAACTAAACTCACGTGCAAAAGAAACTTCCTCGTGCGTTTTCAAACTATAAATAACAAATAACAAAACACTCGTGTATTCTAACATTTGATAATATTAACATGTTGTATATTTATCAAATTGCAAGAATTCGTACAACAAAAAGGCACTTTTGAAAAGTTTTACAAGATGTATCAGTTGACTAGGGGTGTATTGTCCGGTATTCGATCACCTGTCAAAACACAAATCACACTGCTCGGTCACTTAAACGTCAAGATATCGGATGTGCCCTCCTTGTAATGCAACAAGTAACGCAACACGACGGCAGACAGGGTTTGTAAATCGCCTAATAACACGACTATGGATATGGTGTCATTTCCCCTGCCAAACACGACTCAAGTCCTGCACTGTCAGTGGAGGCTGTTGGCGTTGTCGAATACGTCGTCCGAGGTAGCCTCAAAGATGCTCTCCTGAATACATATCCGGAGATCTCGCTGGCTAGGGCAAAACATTCACAACGTAGTGTTGAGAACGTTCCTTGTTAGGACAGCAGTGTGGGGCGTGACGTTGTCATGTTGGAGCATCGTTCTTGTGTTGGACAGGATGACGATAGGTTGCAGAACCTCATTGATATACCCGCGTTCTGTCAGAATACCAGCCAAGGTGACCAGATCCGTCTTCCTGTCCCCATAAATCCCTCCCCACACCATAACACTTTCGCCTCCATAACGCTCATCAAAAAGGCGCAACAACGTGACGTTCTCTCACCCCGCTGTCTGTGGACACGTATCCAGCCCTCGGACTTGATGAGCTGGAACCTGCCCACGTCGCTGAAAAGCACTCGGCTCCAATGTCGCTGACTGCCATTGACGAATTTAAGCCAGTATTCGACGTCAAATTTGATGCTTGAACGTCATTGCTCTGTGAGGTCGATTTGCTCGAATGTAGTGTTGACGCAGTCGTCTGGTCACTGTCCATCTGCTGATTCGATCATTCAGTCTGTGTGCAGTTGATGACGTCACAATCAGGAAAACGTTCCTCATGGGAAGCACCCGTAAATGTCTGTCAACAATGGGGTTGGTCACCTTCGGTCTGTGGCTCCTGGGGTTGTATGCTGTCCCGCCAGTCTGTCCAAAACGCGTCAACATCCTACCAATTGTTCGCTTCGAGCAGTTCATGATTCTAGCGACATGTTCGTTTGTAGCGCCTAAGTTAATTTCGGCGTGTTCTTGCTGTTAACATGATATAACTGATTCCCAAGAACATTTTGGTGCCTGTTTTATACCCGAAGATCATGTGGCAGTCTATATTTTAGTGTACATAGTTAGCTATTTTAGTTTAGTTTAGTTTTGCTCAGATAAGGCATTAGTATATCATAGTATATTAATTAGTTTAGTTTAATACAAAATAGTGTATTTATTCATTGAGCAAGTTATATTTTAACTCTTATGTTTTTGTATAGCAAGCTAACCTGTTGCCTGTTAACTCCGCACTCACTGCACAAGCCAAGCACACAGATACAATAGACTGAAGCTCTCAATATGTCTCCTCTATTGTTCTCTCTGACTCTGTCCTTCCTATATAAGTTTGTCTATGTGACTGGACAGTGTCCTTCATATACTTCTTGCAGCAGAAGATTGTTTCTATATCTCTGCATTGGATCATTCTTATCATTCTTGGAGCCGGATTCAATTGTGTTTGGAGGAATTCATATTTCTTCAGGTTAGTTTATATTTCATTGTGTGGTATTTCATGCTTGTGTATATATTTGTATTGTGGTAGAGTTTGTTTGTGGTTATTTCAATTATGGTTGGAATAAGTATATTATGTACATAGGTTTTGTGTGTATTGTCTATATGGCTATGTTATTGAAGTTAGATCTACAGTATAGTAGATCTGTTGTAGCATTTGTAGTGTATGGTGATAATCTACAGTACAGTAGATTAGGTTACGTATTTATGTGGTAGCTATTATAAACATAGTTATCTATCTAACTAAATATATCTAAATCTTTATCAGCCCATATATCTGGTATGTGTATACCTTCATTGCATTGTCTGTTTTATGATTAATGGTATATGTTGCAATGTATGAACAGTTTAGATTAAGAGTAATGTAATTCATCACACATGTATTATGATTGGTATTTATCATGATTATGATAAATGTTGTTGTAATGAATATATTGTATTCATTATGATATGTAATGGTTACTATTTACTTGCCTTCTAATGAGTTGCCTTCACCTATGGTAAGGGTAGATGTTAGTACACGTGATGCACCATGGATTTTAAGTACATGATAGTGTAATATCTAAATAATGCATTGGCATTGATAGTGTTTAAAGTGTTTAATATTTGCATAGCATATGTGTCATGGACTTTGTTACTTATTATGCTTTTATATTGTTTCAGGGTTTATTTGTGTAGATCACAACTACCGAACCTTCGTAATAAAAGGTTGAATACTCTTGTATTCTTGTGTCGTAACTCACCCCGGCAGTGTCCACGGGTTCATCCCACAACCCCTTGACAACATACTGCTACAATCATACGGGTATTTTTATGTACATTTGGGAAATTTTACTGATTTAATTAATTTTTCTCGTAAAAGAGGTGCATTCAATGTACGTTTTTGGTCATGTCATCAACTTGAGTGTTTATGTGACCTATTCCTGACACTGAGTTATGTTCAAGGTCATAAAATAAAAAAAATGACAATTAAAAAATGTTTGAGGACGTTTCTTTTGCACGTGAGTTTACCATTTTAAAAAGAAACACCAGTGTTTGTTCATCTGTATTTGTAGCTCGTCTGGCTGGGTGGACAGAGAAGTTGTTTGGATGTTCGACTACTACGTAACACAAAAAAAGTTGTATCTTAACTGCATAAGCCCGCTATCTTTTACGTTAAACAAAAGTTTTGAAAAGTAAACAGTATTTGTGATTATGTAAAGTATAGAGAAATCATTATAAGTTTTGATAAGTTACAAAATATCTGATATGCTGATTGAAGTTCATATCTGATCACTGGACTTGCAAATCTATATTTTATCAAACCATGATTCATTTAAACAAATATTATTTATTAGGAGCAACATATGAAACAAAAGTATAGTCGCCAGCGACGATAAAAGGATTCAGCCGAACATCTAACATATACACAAAGAACTTAATTAAGCACCCCCCTATTTTGTAAAATGAATTTGGGTGCTCTTGGACTATTTGGATTAGTTTGATGTATTAACCACTCCAGATATAACAGTTGCTTTTTTATTGACTATTCAATTGAATTAAAAATCGTTAATGTGCAAAATTAACGAAAATATGAGAAAAACAGTGAGACTACTAAAATTTGGCCGAATATAACTATTGTCAGAGGGGGGAAAACTACACATTAAACTTTGGATGTTATTAATTAAAAATAACATTTTTGATCCCTAGTTGACATTCATACACAGAAACCCTTTTTATCATGCATGATAAGAGGCTAGCAAGACATTGAATTTTCAGTTCTTTTTTCATCAAAGAATAATAAAATGCCTATAATCTTAACATCTGTGAGTAAATTTGAGATTCCTTGAGTTGAACTTGTTGATCAAACACTTTTTCTTCCTTTAGATAAGCCATTATCTTTGACAGTGGCCAATTAATGTCTTTGTGCAGTTTTCTTTAAATTCGATATTTGATAATTTTGTAATTTTGAAGGTTCATACTGCTTTAACGATTGACTTTTGCTATGAGGTTATTTACTAAAAAGTCATCAATTCACTCAAGAGAATGATAATAATCACATTGCAGCCCAAAATATTGACCTTCATTTTCAATTTTTAGGTAACTAGAATTTGGATTAAAAAATATCAAGTTTTTGTAAAACCAGTTGTTCAGCGACAGTGAATCGTTAACCGAACAAAGTTTTCGTTTCCACGATGCTAGATGATCGTTCTATTGAGAAATCCTTATTTTTTGCTTGTACATTTGTTTTGTTTATAGTAATAAGCTACAGCAGCATTGGGAATGACCAAGTTACATTTTTCTGTAGGAACTGACCACTTGTTAGGAAAATGCTTCATGTCGAAGTGACGGAAGTGACTGTTCGCGAGAGATTTTATTTTGTTCACTGAAAGAGCATGACATGCTGTAACTGATGACTTTTATTATTAATTATTTGTAAATATGCTCCTCAATCAAGTAGTTATTTCCTAATTTTGTTAATGAATTAGCATAAATTCCCATAATACAATGATTTGTTTTCTCGGATGAAAGCCGATCGATTGGTGCTATTCTTAAACTGGGATACGGTCAAAACGGCGACAGACGAAAACGGCGACAATTTGGTCAAACAGCGACAAATGCCTAGTCAAAACGGCGAAACGCATTTATCAATAAAATATATGTCAAATTCGCTTGACGTAACGGCGACAACATTTCGACGGAACGGCGACAGAATTTTATTTATTTGTCCAAATACATTTGAAAATGACGTTGTAGCATGTTTTTTCTTGTGTTGTTTTGTAATTTGTTGTTTTAAAGTTTGATTATGCATTCGTTCATGCATGTGAAATGTGTTGCTTGTGAGTGTTTGTCTTGCTTGTAAGTTGTTGTTTATTTGTTTTATAACTTATAGAATAAGTTTTCAAGTATCATATTTGATATATATGATTGAATTTTAACTCAGTATTACCATAATATATTATTGTAAATTCACTGGTACAAACCTAAAGATAGAACTTCAATGGTGACCGTGCACGATGTGATCGATTTTGGCATCGATGTTTGTCATCGAATGTTGTAGGTGATCTTGACCTTTTGAGCATTGCATGCGTACCAAAAAAGGAAAGTTAAATCTATACCCGAATTACAATTTTTAATAGACTTGAAAAAACATTCCACTCAGTGGATATAAGGAACTAAGATCGATCATGTAGCTTTACTGCTGAGAAGAACTGTAAAGGAAAGAACGGAATTAATAAACAATCACAATATCAGTAACTATAGAACAATAACCTATTCCTTCCAATTAAGCATTGTTTAAGTCGATTAATTAATTACGACCAATTACTGTGGCACTGATTGATATCGGAGGGGCATCAATGAGAGCCCGATCGGCCGTGATTCTTATCACTTAGTAGGCCTACACAAGATATTTTCTATCATGGAGGCTTTTGATAAAGTCAATCGTCATTGTTAATGTATATAATGAAACTAATTCCTTTAAAGTTCAGTTGGTGTCCGTCAGGGATGTGTTTAAATCATGGATTTCAGTCAGACGGCAGTATTTTACATTATACTGATAACAAAGCACTTTCAACCCTGATGAAGTCAGTTAAACCCTGTTGTTAGAAAATTTATTATAGAAGGTTGCGTCTAACACAACTATTTTATAAATACTCTGACCATCCTATATTTACCCAATTTTTTCAATCAATTTGTATCGATATTTCATAATATATGATGATATATAATTCATTGTACTCTATTGTGTCTCATAGGCCTTTTATGGGCTGTTATATTCTATTAAAATATTCTTCTACGAAGCCAGCGATTTTGACTCAGTCTTATTGATACTCACCTGAATTGCTTATTTTATTTTTTATTTCTATTGCATATTATATAAACTTTTTCACTTGAAATTTCATATTTTAAAATTTTTAAGTTGTTTGCAAATAATCGGGCAATATCCTCTTACTCTCCATCCATAAAAAACATGAGCCTCGGGCCCAGGGACCCTCGTCTCCATTATTTTTAGGAATGAAGAGTTACTCGGACATTAACCTATACAACACCATGTTTTTGGATAAGTTCACTCTCACGTTAACACTACTATTGTTGAGATGGGTCCGTTTTCAAACATGTGTTCGGGTGAGTCCGTTCTCTGATCATTGCTCCATGTTCGCTGTCATTACTGCTTTCGGGAAATTCGGCAGGACTGCACGAGCATTTCATGCGCGAGGCACGCGACAAGTTTAGAGTAACGCATACCAGACGTCGCTTGCCGGTACGGGCACAAAATCAAGGTAATCCTCCATACTTATTCCAAGAGCAATATTATGAATTGTGATAAATAGTTCCCTGCTACAAGTCCGTGAAGTGAAGTGACAACATACTCGGATATTATTGTCCGGAATCAGTACATGATTGATTGACCGTTTTTATTTTCAGTGTTTAAATGTAAGTTCCATTTTTTCAAGTCAGGTTGAGGAAATATAAGTACGAAAGCCTACAAGGGTCGAATTCACTGACAACATTTAAAATGTATATGTTGTATTTACAACGTTGTAAGATATAATAACAAGTTTTGAAGTTGTATTTTCCAATATTGAAGTTGACATTTTCAAAAGTGCAAATACAACATTTTAAGGTTTAACTACGAGTTAAAGTAGTTGTATCTAAAAGTTTTAAAAGTTTTAAAACTCAATTAAAAAGCCAACTAGTTACAAACTGGACACCTTGGTGTTTGAGTAGTCACCAAGTTATATATTGGACGTCTTGGTATGTCTGTAGTCATCTAGTCATATACCAGACACCTCGACGTGTGTGTTGTCATCTAGTTATAAACTGGACACCTTGGTGTTTGGATAGACATCTAGTTATATATTGGACACCTAGGTATGTCTGTAGTCATCTAGTCATATACTAGACACCTCGATGTGTGTGTTGTCATCTAGTCATATACTGGACATCTTGGTGTTAAACGTAGTCATGTCTAGTCATATATTGGACATCTTGGTTTGTCTGGAGTCATCTAGTCATATACTAGACACCTCGATGTGTTTGTTGTCATCTAGTTATATATTGGACACCTAGTTATGTCTGTAGTCATCTAGTCATATACTAGACACCTCAATGTGTGTGTTGTCATCTAGTCATATACTGGACATCTTGGTGTTAAACATAGTCATCTAGTTATATATTGGACATCTTGATGTGTTTGTAGTCATTAGGATGGGTGGGTTACCCGATTCATTGCTGAATGAACTGAGAGTTTGCAGGGTAATTCCCTGCCCCACACTGAGACACGAGCTGAATTACTTGTGGTGTCGCCTTAGGCAAGAGACTTTATTCAAAATGTGCCTCTGTTCACCCAGCAGGAAATGGGTACCTGCGGTGAAAGTAGTGTTGGAGGGGACCCATCAAGCGCTTAATCGGCAGCTTGGGTTAGACCAGGGTAATACTTCAGGGAGCGCCTTGAGCATGCATTCGGTGTGGATATCTACGCTATATAAATACCCTAATTATTATTTAATTATTATATACAAGAGACCTTGGTATGTCTGTAGTCATCTAATCATATACTAGACACCTCGATGTATGTGTTGTCATCTAGTTATAAACTGGACAGCTTGGTGTTTGCATAGCCAATTAGTTATATATTAGACATCTTGATGTGTTTGTAGTCATCTGGTTATATCCTGGACACCTTGGTGTTAAACGTAGTCATCTGGTTATATCCTGGACACCTTGGTGTTAAACGTAGTCATCTAGGTATATACTGGACACCTTGGTGTTAAACGTAGTCATCTAGTTTATTGGACATCTTGGTATGTCTGTAGTCTTCTCGTTATATATTGGACACCTTGGTGTTAAACATAGTCATCTAGTTATATACTGGACACCTTGGTGTTAAACATAGTCATCTAGTCATATATTGGACATCTTGGTATGTCTGTAGACATCTGGTTATATACTGGACACTTTGGTGTTAAACGTAGTCAACTTGTCATATACTGGACACCTTGGTGTTAAACGTAGTCATCTAGTTATATATTGGACACCTTGGTGTTAAACGTAGTCATCTAGTTATATACTGGACACCTTGGTGTTAAACGAAGTCATCTACTGTAGTTATATATTGGACACCTTGGTGTTAAACGTAGTCATCTAGTTATATACTGGACACCTTGGTGTTAAACGAAGTCATCTACTGTAGTTATATATTTGACATCTTGGTATGTCTGTAGTCATCTAGTTATATATTGTACATCTTGGTGTTAAACGTAGTCATCTAGTTATATATTTGACATCTTGGTATGTCTGTAGTCATCTGGTTATATGCTGGACACCTTGGTGTTAAACGTAGTCATCTAGTCATATACTGGACACCTTGGTGTTAAACGTAGTCATCTAGTTATATATTGGACACCTTGGTGTTAAACGTAGTCATCTAGTTATATACTGGACACCTTGGTGTTAAACGTAGTCATCTAGTTATATATTTGACATCTTGGTATGTCTGTAGTCATCTGGTTATATGCTGGACACCTTGGTGTTAAACGTAGTCATCTAGTCATATACTGGACACCTTGGTGTTAAACGTAGTCATCTAGTTATATATTGGACACCTTGGTGTTAAACGTAGTCATCTGGTTATATCCTGGACACCTTGGTGTTAAACGTAGTCATCTAGGTATATACTGGACACCTTGGTGTTAAACGTAGTCATCTAGTTTATTGGACATCTTGGTATGTCTGTAGTCTTCTCGTTATATATTGGACACCTTGGTGTTAAACATAGTCATCTAGTTATATACTGGACACCTTGGTGTTAAACATAGTCATCTAGTCATATATTGGACATCTTGGTATGTCTGTAGACATCTGGTTATATACTGGACACTTTGGTGTTAAACGTAGTCATCTTGTCATATACTGGACACCTTGGTGTTAAACGTAGTCATCTAGTTATATATTGGACACCTTGGTGTTAAACGTAGTCATCTAGTTATATACTGGACACCTTGGTGTTAAACGAAGTCATCTACTGTAGTTATATATTTGACATCTTGGTATGTCTGTAGTCATCTAGTTATATATTGTACATCTTGGTGTTAAACGTAGTCATCTAGTTATATATTTGACATCTTGGTATGTCTGTAGTCATCTGGTTATATGCTGGACACCTTGGTGTTAAACGTAGTCATCTAGTCATATACTGGACACCTTGGTGTTAAACGTAGTCATCTAGTTATATACTGGACACCTTGGTGTTAAACGTAGTCATCTAGTTATATATTTGACATCTTGGTATGTCTGTAGTCATCTGGTTATATGCTGGACACCTTGGTGTTAAACGTAGTCATCTAGTCATATACTGGACACCTTGGTGTTAAACGTAGTCATCTAGTTATATATTGGACACCTTGGTGTTAAACGTAGTCATCTAGTTATATACTGGACACCTTGGTGTTAAACGTAGTCATCTAGTTATATATTTGACATCTTGGTATGTCTGTAGTCATCTAGTTATATATTGTACACCTTGGTGTTAAACGTAGTCATCTAGGTATATACTGGACACCTTGGTGTTAAACGTAGTCATCTAGTTTATTGGACATCTTGGTATGTCTGTAGTCTTCTCGTTATATATTGGACACCTTGGTGTTAAACATAGTCATCTAGTTATATACTGGACACCTTGGTGTTAAACATAGTCATCTAGTCATATATTGGACATCTTGGTATGTCTGTAGACATCTGGTTATATACTGGACACTTTGGTGTTAAACGTAGTCATCTAGTTATATATTGGACACCTTGGTGTTAAACGTAGTCATCTAGTTATATACTGGACACCTTGGTGTTAAACGTAGTCATCTACTGTAGTTATATATTTGACATCTTGGTATGTCTGTAGTCATCTAGTTATATATTGTACATCTTGGTGTTAAACGTAGTCATCTAGTTATATACTGGACACCTTGGTGTTAAACGTAGTCATCTAGTCATATATTGGACATCTTGGTATGTCTGTAGTCATCTGGTTATATACTGGACACCTTGGTGTTAAACGTAGTCATCTAGTCATATACTGGACACCTTGGTGTTAAACGTAGTCATCTAGTTATATATTGGACACCTTGGTGTTAAACGTAGTCATCTAGTTATATACTGGACACCTTGGTGTTAAACGTAGTCATCTAGTTATATATTTGACATCTTGGTATGTCTGTAGTCATCTGGTTATATGCTAGACGCCTTGGTGTTAAATGTAGTCATCTAGTTATATTTTGGACATCTTGGTATGTCTATAGTCATCTGGTTATATACTGGACACCTTGGTGTTAAACGTAGTCATCTAGTTATATATTGGACATCTTGGTGTTAAACGTAGTCATCTAGTTATATATTTGACATCTTGGTATGTCTGTAGTCATCTGGTTATATGCTGAACACCTTGGTGTTAAACGTAGTCATCTTGTCATATACTGGACACCTTGGTGTTAAACGTAGTCATCTAGTTATATATTGGACACCTTGGTGTTAAACGTAGTCATCTAGTTATATACTGGACACCTTGGTGTTAAACGTAGTCATCTAGTTATATATTTGACATCTTGGTATGTCTGTAGTCATCTGGTTATATGCTGGACACCTTGGTGTTAAACGTAGTCATCTAGTCATATACTGGACACCTTGGTGTTAAACGTAGTCATCTAGTTATATATTGGACACCTTGGTGTTAAACGTAGTCATCTGGTTATATCCTGGACACCTTGGTGTTAAACGTAGTCATCTAGGTATATACTGGACACCTTGGTGTTAAACGTAGTCATCTAGTTTATTGGACATCTTGGTATGTCTGTAGTCTTCTCGTTATATATTGGACACCTTGGTGTTAAACATAGTCATCTAGTTATATACTGGACACCTTGGTGTTAAACATAGTCATCTAGTCATATATTGGACATCTTGGTATGTCTGTAGACATCTGGTTATATACTGGACACTTTGGTGTTAAACGTAGTCATCTTGTCATATACTGGACACCTTGGTGTTAAACGTAGTCATCTAGTTATATATTGGACACCTTGGTGTTAAACGTAGTCATCTAGTTATATACTGGACACCTTGGTGTTAAACGAAGTCATCTACTGTAGTTATATATTGGACACCTTGGTATGTCTGTAGTCCTCTAGTTATATATTGTACATCTTGGTGTTAAACGTAGTCATCTAGTTATATATTTGACATCTTGGTATGTCTGTAGTCATCTGGTTATATGCTGGACACCTTGGTGTTAAACGTAGTCATCTAGTCATATACTGGACACCTTGGTGTTAAACGTAGTCATCTAGTTATATATTGGACACCTTGGTGTTAAACGTAGTCATCTAGTTATATACTGGACACCTTGGTGTTAAACGTAGTCATCTAGTTATATACTGGACACCTTGGTGTTAAACGTAGTCATCTAGTTATATATTTGACATCTTGGTATGTCTGTAGTCATCTGGTTATATGCTGGACACCTTGGTGTTAAACGTAGTCATCTAGTCATATACTGGACACCTTGGTGTTAAACGTAGTCATCTAGTTATATATTGGACACCTTGGTGTTAAACGTAGTCATCTAGTTATATACTGGACACCTTGGTGTTAAACGTAGTCATCTAGTTATATATTCGACATCTTGGTATGTCTGTAGTCATCTAGTTATATATTGTACACCTTGGTGTTAAACGTAGTCATCTAGGTATATACTGGACACCTTGGTGTTAAACGTAGTCATCTAGTTATTTATTTGTCATCTTGGTATGTCTGTAGTCATCTGGTTATATGCTAGACGCCTTGGTGTTAAATGTAGTCATCTAGTTATATATTGGACATCTTGGTATGTCTATAGTCATCTGGTTATATACTGGACACCTTGGTGTTAAACGTAGTCATCTAGTTATATATTGGACATCTTGGTATGTCTGTAGTCATCTGGTTATATGCTGGACACCTTGGTGTTAAACCTAGTCATCTAGTTATATACTGGACACCTTGGTGTTAAACGTAGTCATCTAGTTATATATTGGACATCTTGGTATGTCTGTAGTCATCTAGTTATATATTGGACACCTTGGTGTTAAACGTAGTCATCTAGTCATATATTTGACATCTTGGTATGTCTGTAGTCATCTGGTTATATACTAGACACCTTGGTGTTAAACGTAGCCATCTAGTCATATACTGGACACCTTGGTGTTAAACGTAGTCATCTAGTTATATATTGGACATCTTGGTATGTCTGTAGTCATCTGGTTATATACTGGACACCTTGGTGTTGAACATAGTCATCTAGTCATATATTTGACATCTTGGTATATCAGTAGTCATCTGGTTATATGCTGGACACCTTGGTGTTAAACGTAGTCATCTGGTTATATACTGGACACCTTGGTGTTAAACGTAGTCATCTAGTCATATAATGGACACCTTGGTGTTAAACGTAGTCATCTAGTTATATACTAGACACCTTGGTGTTAAACGTAGTCATCTAGTCATATACTGGACACCTTGGTGTTAAACGTAGTCATCTAGTTATATATTGGACATCTTGGTATGTCTGTAGTCATCTGGTTATATACTGGACACCTTGGTGTTAAACGTAGTCATCTAGTATATTGGACATCTTGGTGTTAAACGTAGTCATCTAGTTATATACTGGACACCTTGGTGTTAAACGTAGTCATCTAGTCATATATTGGACATCTTGGTATGTCATTAGTCATCTGGTTATATACTGGACACCTTGGTGTTAAACGTAGTCATCTAGTCATATACTGGACACCTTGGTGTTAAACGTAGTCATCTAGTTATATATTGGACACCTTGGTGTTAAACGTAGTCATCTAGTTATATATTGGACATCCTGGTATGTCTGTAGTCATCTAGTCGTATACTAGACACCTCGATGTATGTGTTGTCATCTAGTTATAAACTGGACACCTTGGTGTTTGCATAGTCATCTAGTTATATACTAGACATCTTGGTATGTCTGTAGTCATCCAGTTATATATTGGACATCTTGGTATGTCTGTAGGCATCTGGTTACATACTGGACACCTTGGTGTTAAACGTAGTCATCTAGTTGTCTACTGGACACCTTGGTATGTCTGTAGTCATCTGGTTAGATGCTGGACACCTTGGTGTTAAACGTAGTCATCTAGTTATATATTGGACATCTTGGTATGTCTGTAGTCATCTGGTTATATGCTGGACACCTTGGTGTTAAACGTAGTCATCTGGTTATATACTGGACACCTTGGTGTTAAACGTAGTCATCTAGTCATATAATTGACACCTTGGTGTTAAACGTAGTCATCTAGTTATATACTGGACACCTTGGTGTTAAACGTAGTCATCTAGTTATATATTGGACACCTTGGTGTTAAACGTAGTCATCTAGTTGTCTACTGGACACCTTGGTATGTCTGTAGTCATCTGGTTAGATGCTGGACACCTTGGTGTTAAACGTAGTCATCTGGTTATATACGGGACACCTTGGTTTTAAACGTAGTCATCTAGTTATATGTTGGACATCTTGGTATGTCTGTAGTCATCTGCTTATATACCGGACACCTTGGCGTTAAACGTAGTCATCTAGTTATACATTGAAAACCTTGGTGTTAAACATAGTCTTCTAGTTATATACTGGACACCTTGGTGTTAAACGTAGTCATCTAGTTGTATATTTGACATCTTGGTATGTCTGATATATATTGGACATCTTGGTGTTAAACATAGTCTTCTAGTTATATACTGGACACCTTGGTGTTTAACGTAGTCATCTAGTTATATATTTGACATCTTGGTATGTCTGTAGTCATCTGGTTATATGCTGGACACCTTTGTGTTAAACGTAGTCTATTAGTTATATATTTGACATCTTGGTTTGTCTGTAGTCATCTAGTTATATATTGGACATCTTGGTATGTCTGTTGTCATCTGGTTATATACTTGACACTTTGGTGTTAAACATAGTCATCTAGTTATATACTGTAAATCTTGGTATGTCTGTAGTCATCTAGTTATATACTGGACACCTTGGTATGTCTGTAGTCATCTGGTTATATACCGGACACCTTGGTTTTAAACGTAGTCATCTAGTTATATGTTGGACATCTTGGTATGTCTGTAGTCATCTAGTTATATACGGGACACCTTGGTTTTAAACGTAGTCATCTAGTTATATGTTGGACATCTTGGTATGTCTGTAGTCATCTGCTTATATACCGGACACCTTGGCGTTAAACGTAGTCATCTAGTTATACATTGAAAACCTTGGTGTTAAACGTAGTCATCTAGTTATATATTGGACACCTTGGCGTAAACGTAGTCATCTAGTTATATATTGGACATCTTGGTATGTCTGTAGTCATCTGCTTATATACCGGACACCTTGGCGTTAAACGTAGTCATCTAGTTATACATTGAAAACCTTGGTGTTAAACGTAGTCATCTAGTTATATATTGGACACCTTGGTATGTCTGTAGTCCTCTAGTTATATATAGTACATCTTGGTGTTAAACGTAGTCATCTAGTTATATATTGGACATCTTGGTATGTCTGTAGTCTTCTCGTTATATATTGGACACCTTGGTGTTAAACGTAGTCATCTAGTTATATATTGGACATCTTGGTATGTCTGTAGTCATCTTGTTATATGCTGGACACCTTGGTGTTAAACGTAGTCATCTAGTTATATATTGGACATCTTGGTATGTCTGTAGTCATCTTGTTATATGCTGGACACCTTGGTGATAAACGTAGTCATCTAGTTATATACTGGACACCTTGGTGTTAAACGTAGTCATCTAGTTATATATTGGACATCTTGGTATGTCTGTAGTCATCTTGTTATATGCTGGACACCTTGGTGTTAAACGTAGTCATCTAGTTATATATTGGACATCTTGGTATGTCTGTAGTCATCTAGTTATATTCTGGACACCTTGGTATGTCTGTAGTCATCTGGTTATATACTGGACACCTTGGTGTTAAACGTAGTCATCTAGTTTTATATTGGACATCTTGGGGTGTCCGCAGTCATCTAGTTATATACTGGACATCTTGGTATGTGCATAGTTATTATCCCTCGCCACAAAGTGGAAGGGGGATATAGGTTTGTCCTCTGTCCGTGCGTCTGTGCGTCCGTCCAAGTTAAACGGGACAGCTTTTCTCAGAAACTATCTTGAGATAAGATAAGATAAAATAAGATAATACTTTATTATCTTTTGGGAAATTCTTTTTACATCAACAACGGTCTCATATATACATAGGCACTCGATATACAACTTTAAACAAACATTACATAAACAATATGTCACACACAGAAAAGCAAGTCACACAGGATGGATAATTGTAAAATTAACTGCTTCATGATTCAAAACATTTATTAATTTCACGAATACTTGTTGGTATGAAGGATTGTCTGGCTCTGTTTGTTTTTAACGAAGGTATCCGAAAGCGGCGTCCGGAAGGAAGTAGTTCGAAATGATGGGACAGGATATGGGAGCTATCGGTTCTTATTTTAGTAGCTTTCTTCACAATCTGCCGCTCATAAATAAAGGACATATTTTCGAACGGTACTCAACTGATCTTGCTGGCGGTATTAACAATTTAAAAAACTTTGTTTTTGTTGCGAACAGACAAACCTCCATACCAACCTAAAAAACTATAGGTCAGCACACTTTGTATAAAAGTTTGCTAAAAGACTGTCAATAGGGATCTATCAATTGAAAAGTTTCTTAAGCGGCGAAGAAAATAGAGTCTCTGTTGCCCTTTTTTGTAAATGAAATCAACATGTTTTGAAAACGAGAGATTTGAATCTAAAATAACGCCGAGATATTTGTAGTGATTAACTCTTTCAATTTCTTCGTTATCGATTCTAATAGAATGAAGAGGTTCCTTATTTCGCCGAAAATCAACAATCATTTCCTTAGTCTTTTTTACGTTCAGAAAAAGAAAATTATCTCTACACCAGGCCAAGAACATTTCAATACCTTGACGATAATTATGTTCAGAATCAGAAATGAGACCAGTAAGGGCAGCATCATCTGCACATTTCACCGTAAATACATCATTAAGTGACAAATGACAATCATTGGTGTACAAAATGAAAAGTAACGGGGACAAAACGCAGCCTTGAGGAGCTCCGGTAGAGGTTGACAGGATAGAAGATTGACATCCATTAATACTGACATACTGAGTTCGATTTACCATAAAATCCTTAACCCATCTGCTAATATTGGAGTTAACACCCAGATGTAACAGTTTACTCATCAACAGGTGAGGCTGAATGGTATTGAACGCCGACGAGAAATCTACAAATAGAATCCTGACATAGTTGTTGCAAGTTTCTAAATCAGAGTAAATATTCTGCAGGAGGGTCAGTGTTGCATCCTCAGTTCCACGCCCTGGTCTATATGCAAACTGTAAAGGATCTAGCAAATGGCTGACATTATTTAGTACAAGTCTTTTTATAATTCGCTCCAAACATTTCATTACTATTGAGGTCAAAGCAACTGGACGATAGTCATTATTTACCACAGGATTGGTCTTTTTCGGAACAGGAATGATATTGGAGGTTTTCCATAGAGTAGGGATGACACCTGAACTAACCAACCACTGAAACAGCTTTTGGAATATGGCACAAAGCTGCTCTCAACATTCTTTCAATACAATACTAGGCAAGTTATCAGGACCACAAGCCTTACCACATTTGAGTTGTTTAAATGCAATCAAAACATCACTTTTAGATATATTGAGATGGATAGAGAGGATAACCAAATTTACTGTGTGTCTTCAGGGTATCAAACCTTGATGGAGTTCGAAAATCAGAACCGCAAAATTATATTTTACGCAGTTATTGCCCTTTTTTGTGTTTTTGGACTCTGTTCGAGGATGTCGTCAAAGGGGACAACTTTTCTCATAAACTGTAAGATAAGTTAACCAAATTTACTGTGTGTCTTCAGGGTATCAATACCTTGATGGAGTTAAAAAATCAGAACCGCAAAATTTTTTTAACGAAGTTATTGCCCTTATTCCATGTTTATGGACTGTGTTTGAGAGTGTCATCAAAGGGGACAATTTTTCTCAGAAACTATTAAAATGGGTTGACCAAAATTGCTGTGTTTTTTTCATTATATAATTGCCTTGATGGAGTTCGAAAATGCATGCAAAATTATTTTCACCGAGTTTTTGCCCTTGTTCCATGTTTATGGACTCTGTTAGAGGGTCTTTAGGGTATCAATACCTTGAGGGGGGAGTTCAAAAATGAGTAAATGCAGTAACTTATTACAGAGTTACGGCCAATGAAGAAAATATTGGGGAGTTTTAATGAAAACTTATTTGTTTGGGGATGTTGATGACCATGTCTTCTTGTTAAGTTATATACTTGACACCTTGGTATGTCCGTAGGCATCTAGTTATATACTGGACATCTTGGTATGTGCATAGTCATTAAGTTTTATACTAGACACCATGGTATGTCCATAATATTTATGTAATTACATTCAGGACATCTTTTATATACGTAGTCATCTAGTTATATACTGAACACCTTGGTATATGAGTAATCATCTATTTATATCATGGACACTTTGGCATGTAAGTTGTCATGTTCATAGTGATTAATTTATATACTGGACACCTTTGTATGTTCATAGTCATCTAGTTATATACTGGACACCTTGGTATGTTCATAGTCATCTAATTATATACTGGACAACTTGGTATGTCCATAGTCATCTAGTTATATACTGGACGCCTTAATATGTCCGTAGTTACCAAGTTTCATGCTAGCCTTCTTGTTATGTGTGTAATCATCTTGATACATTGCTATGTCAATATTCTCGTCCGTAGTCTTCTAGTTCTATAGTGGACATATTGATGTGTGTGTAGTTATAGTTATATAAAGGAAAACTAAGGGTGTTAGTAGTGATTTAGTTATATACTGGACACCTTAGTGTGTGTGTAGTGATCTAGTTATAAACTGGACATCTGGTATGTGGGTAATCATCTATTTTTATACTGGACACCATGCTTTGTCCATAGTCATCTAGTTATCTTCTCAGCACCTTGGTATCTGCATAGTCACTTAGTGATATACTTGACACCTTAAAGTGTGTGTGAAGTCAACTAGTTATAAACTAAGCATTTTTGTATGTGCTTAGCCATCTTGTTTTATACTGGACATCATGGTATGTTCGTAGTCATCTAGTTAAATACTAGACATCTTGATGTGAGCTTAATCATCTGTTTTTATACTGGACACCTTGCTTTGTCCATAGTCACCTTGGTAAGTCTGTAGTCAATTAGTTATATTCAAATCGCTTAATCGATACTGTGAGGCCATCATTGGTACAGACAGAAAATTGTTGTACAATCTTTAAACAGATATATAAAAACTCAATATGACAAGAGTATTTTTCGTTTTTCAAAGGCATAAAAAAGGTAATTTGCAGTTTCCGGTATATAACTAGATATTGCATCTAGTTATATACCGGACATCTTGGTGTATGCGTAGTAATATAGTTATTTATTGGACACCTTGCTATGTCCATAGTCATCTAGATATAAACCAGACATCTTGGTGTGTGTGTATTCATCTAGTTATATTCTAGTAACCTTGGTTTATGCGTAGCAATATAGTTATATATTGGACACCTTGCTATGTCCATAGTCATCTAGTTATCAACCAGACATCTTGGTGTGTGTGTATTCATCTAGTTATATTCTAGTCACCTTGGTGTATGTATAGTAATATAGTTATATATTATACACCTTGCTATGTCCATAGTCATCTAGTTATCAACCACACATCTTGGTGTGTGTGTTCTAGTTATATTCTAGTCACCTTGGTGTATACGTAGTAATATAGTTATATATTAGACACCTAGCTATGTCCAAAGTCATCTAGATCTGAACCTGACATATTGGTGTGTGTGTTAATCTAGTTATATTCTAGTCACCTTGGTGTATGTGTAGTAATATATTTATTTATACGACACCTTGCTATGTCCGTAGTCATCTAGTTATCAACCAGACATGTATGTAGTCATCTAGTTATATTCTAGTCACCTTGGTGTATGCGTAGTAATATAGTTATACATTGGACACCTTGCTATGTCCATAGTCATCTAGATATGAACCTGACATAGTGTTGTGTGTATTCATCTAGTTATATTCTAGTAACCTTGGTTTATGCGTAGTAATATTGTTATACATAAGACACCTTGCTATGTCCGTAGTCATCTAGTTATCAACCAGACATCTTGGTGTGTGTGTAGTCATCTAGTTATATTCTAGTCACCTTGGTGTATGCGTAGTAATATAGTTATATATTAGACACCTTGCTATGTCCATAGTCATCTAGTTATCAACCAGACATCTTGGTTTGTGTGTATTCATCTAGTTATATTCTAGTCACCTTGGTGTATGTGTAGTAATATAGTTATATATTATACACCTTGCTATGTCCATAGTCATCTAGTTATCAACCACACATCATGGTGTGTGTGTAGTCATCTAGTTATATTCTAGTCACCTTGGTGTATGTGTAGTATTATAGTTATATAATCGACACCTTGCTATGTCTGTAGTCATCTAGTTATCAACCAGACATCTTGGTGTGTGTGTATTCATCTAGTTATATTCTAGTCACCTTGGTGTATGCGTAGTAATATAGTTATACATTAGACACCTTGCTATGCCCGTAGTCATCTAGTTATCAACCAGACATCTTGGTGTGTGTGTTCATCTAGTTATATTCTCGTCACCTTGGTGTATGCGTAGTAATATAGTTATACATTAGACACCTTGCTATGTCCATAGTCATCTAGTTATCAACCTGACATATTGGTGTGTGTTCATCTACTTATATTCGAGTAACCTTGGTGTATGCGTAGTAACATAGTTATAAATTAGACACCTTGCTATGTCCGAAGTCATCTAGTTATCAACCAGACATCTTGGTGTGTGTTCATCTAGTTATATTCTAGTCACCTTGGTGTATGTGTAGTAATATAGTTCTACATTAGACACCTTGTTATGTCCGTAGTCATCTAGTTATCAACCAGACATCTTGGTGTGTGTGTTCATCTAGTTATATTCTAGTCACCTTGGTGTATACGTAGTAATATAGTTATATATTAGACACCTTGCTATGTCCATAGTCATCTAGATGTGAACCTCACCTAGTGGTGTGTGTGTATTCATCTAGTTATCTTCTAGTAATCTTGGTGTATGTGTAGTAATATAGTTATATACATGTATTAGGTGGTGGCACGTGGTCCTGTGCAATGCTCAGTCGACCGCTATCAGAGTAGTTCAGCAACAAAGGGCGCAGCTCGCTGGATGGGTGGGTAACCCGTTGCTGGATAATCTGAGAGTTTGAAGGGTTGATTCCCTGCCCCACACTGAGACATGAGTTGAGAAACTTGTGGTGTCACCCTGGGTAAGTGACTTAGTTCGAAGCGTGCCTCTGTCCACCCAGCAGTAATTGGGTACCTGGTATTATACGATGGTAGTCTGAAGTTGAACCTCGAGCGCCTGACAGGCGAACGGTTGTATTCTCCTTAGGGAGTGTTCTGTACTCGTTGACCAGGGGTAATATGTCACTCAGCGTTTTGAGCATGCAATGTGCATGGATATATGCGCTATATAAATGGACTATTATTATTATTAGACACCTTGCTATGTCCATAGTCATCTAGATATGAACCTGACATATTAGTGTGTGTGTATTCATCTAGTTATATTCTAGTCACCTTGGTGTCCGGTAGTAATATAGTTATATACTTGACACCTTGCTATGTCCATAGTCATCTAGTTTTCAACCAGACATCTTGGTGTGTGTGTAGTCATCTAGTTATATTCTAGTCACCTTGGTGTATGTGTAGTAATATAGTGATATATTAGACACCTTGCTATGTCCACAATCATCTAGTTATCAACCAGACATCTTGGTGTGTGTGTTCATCTAGTTATATTCTAGTCACCCTGGTGTATGCGTAGTAATATAGTTATATATTAGAGACCTTGCTATGTCCATAGTCATCTAGATATGAACCTGACATATTGGTGTGTGTGTTCATCTAGTTATATTCTAGTCACCTTGGTGTATGTGTAGTAATATATTTATTTATTAGACACCTTGCTATGTCCATAGTCATCTAGTTATCAACTAGACATCTTGGTGTGTGTGTAGTCATCTAGTTATATTCTAGTCACCTTGGTTTCCGGTAGTAATATACTTATATATTAGACACCTTGCTATGTCCGTAGTCATCTAGTTATCAACCAGACATCTTGGTGTGTGTAGTCATCTAGTTATATTCTACTCACCTTGGTGTATGCATAGTAATATAGTTCTACATTAAACACCTTGCTATGTCCGTAGTCATCTAGTTATCAATCAGACATCTTGGTGTGTGTGTTCATCTAGTTTTAATCTAGTCACCTTGGTGTATACGTAGTAATATAGTTATATATAAGACACCTTGCTATGTCCATAGTCATCTAGATATGAACCTGACCTAGTGGTGTGTGTGTATTCATCTAGTTATCATCTAGTAATCTTGGTGTATGTGTAGTAATATAGTTATATACATGTATTAGACACCTTGCTATGTCCATAGTCATCTAGATATGAACCTGACATATTAGTGTGTGTGTATTCATCTAGTTATATTCTAGTCACCTTGGTGTCCGGTAGTAATATAGTTATATATTAGACACCTGTCATCTAGATAATAACCTGACATAGTGTTGTGTGTGTAGTCATCTAGTTATATTCTAGTCACCTTGGTGTATGCATAGTAATATATTTATTTATTGGACACCTTGCTTTGTCCATAGTCATCTAGTTATCAACCACACATCTTGGTGTGTGTGTAGTCATCTAGTTATATTCTAGTCACCTTGGTGTATGTGTAGTAATATATTTATTTATTAGACACCTTGCTATGTCCATAGTCATCTAGTTATCAACCAGACATCTTGGTGTGTGTGTAGTCATCTAGTTATATTCTAGTCACCTTGGTGTCTGGTAGTAATATAGTTACATATTAGACACCTTGCTATGTCCATTGTCATCTAGATATGAACCTGACATATTGGTGTGTGTGTATTCATCTAGTTATATTCAAGTCACCTTGGTGTCCGGTAGTAATATAGTTATATATTAGACACCTTGCTATGTCCATAGTCATCTAGATATGAACCTGACATAGTGTTGTGTGTGTGTTCATCTAGTTATGTTCTAGTCACCTTGGTGTATGCGTAGTAATATAGTTATACATTAGACACCTTGCTATGCCCGTAGTCATCTAGTTATAAACATGACATATTGGTGTGTGTTCATCTAGTTATATTCTAGTAACCTTGGTGTATGCGTAGTAATATAGTTATATATTAGACACCTTGCTATGTCCATAGTCATCTAGTTATCAACCAGACATCTTGGTGTGTGTGTAGTCATCTAGTTATATTCTAGTCAACTTGGTGTATGCGTAGTAATATAGTTATAAATTAGACACCTTGCTATGTCCGAAGTCATCTAGTTATCAACCAGACATCTTGGTGTGTGTGTTCATCTAGTTATATTCTAGTCAACTTGGTGTATGCGTAGTAATATAGTTATACATTAGACACCTTGCTATGTCCACAGTCATCTAGTTATCAACCAGACATCTTGGTGTGTGTGTTCATCTAGTTATATTCTAGTCACCTTGGTGTATGCGTAGTTATATAGTTATTTATTTGACACCTTGCTTTGTCCATAGTCATCTAGTTATCAACCAGACATCTTGGTGTGTGTGTAGTCATCTAGTTATATTCTAGTCACCTTGGTGTATGCGTAGTAATATAGTTATATATTAGACACCTTGCTATGTCCGAAGTCATCTAGTTGTCAACCAGACATCTTGGTGTGTGTGTTCATCTAGTTATATTCTAGTCAACTTGGTGTATGCGTAGTAATATAGTTATAAATTAGACACCTTGCTATGTCCGAAGTCATCTAGTTATCAACCAGACATCTTGGTGTGTGTGTTCATCTAGTTATATTCTAGTCACCTTGGTGTATGTGCAGTTATATAGTTATTTATTGGACACCTTGCTTTGTCCATAGTCATCTAGATATGAACCTGACATCTTGGTGTGTGTGTTCATCTAGTTATATTCTAGTCATCTTGGTGTATGCGTAGTAACATATTTATTTATACGACACCTTGCTATGTTCATAGTCATCTAGTTATCAACCAGACGTGTATGTAGTCATCTAGTTCTTTTCTAGTCACCTTGGTGTATGTGTAGTAATATAGTTATATATTAGACACCTTGCTATGTCCATAGTCATCTAGTTATCAACCAGACATCTTGGTGTGTGTAGTCATCTAGTTATATTCTAGTCACCTTGATGTATGCGTAGTAATATAGTTCTACATTAGACACCTTGCTATGTCCGTAGTCATCTAGTTATCAACCAGACATCTTGGTGTGTGTAGTCATCTAGTTATATTCTAGTCACCTTGTAGTTTGCGTAGTAATATAATTATATATTAGACACCTTGCTATGTCCATAATCATCTAGATATGAACCTGACCTAGTGGTGTGTGTGTATTCATCTAGTTATCTTCTAGTAATCTTGGTGTATGTGTAGTAATATAGTTATATACATGTATTAGACACCTTGCTATGTCCATAGTCATCTAGTTATCAACCAGACATCTTGGTGTGTGTGTAGTCATCTAGTTATATTCTAGTCACCTTGGTGTCTGGTAGTAATATAGTTACATATTAGACACCTTGCTATGTCCATTGTCATCTAGATATGAACCTGACATATTGGTGTGTGTGTATTCATCTAGTTATATTCAAGTCACCTTGGTGTCCGGTAGTAATATAGTTATATATTAGACACCTTGCTATGTCCATAGTCATCTAGATATGAACCTGACATAGTGTTGTGTGTGTGTTCATCTAGTTATGTTCTAGTCACCTTGGTGTATGCGTAGTAATATAGTTATACATTAGACACCTTGCTATGCCCGTAGTCATCTAGTTATAAACATGACATATTGGTGTGTGTTCATCTAGTTATATTCTAGTAACCTTGGTGTATGCGTAGTAATATAGTTATATATTAGACACCTTGCTATGTCCATAGTCATCTAGTTATCAACCAGACATCTTGGTGTGTGTGTAGTCATCTAGTTATATTCTAGTCAACTTGGTGTATGCGTAGTAATATAGTTATAAATTAGACACCTTGCTATGTCCGAAGTCATCTAGTTATCAACCAGACATCTTGGTGTGTGTGTTCATCTAGTTATATTCTAGTCAACTTGGTGTATGCGTAGTAATATAGTTATACATTAGACACCTTGCTATGTCCACAGTCATCTAGTTATCAACCAGACATCTTGGTGTGTGTGTTCATCTAGTTATATTCTAGTCACCTTGGTGTATGCGTAGTTATATAGTTATTTATTTGACACCTTGCTTTGTCCATAGTCATCTAGTTATCAACCAGACATCTTGGTGTGTGTGTAGTCATCTAGTTATATTCTAGTCACCTTGGTGTATGCGTAGTAATATAGTTATATATTAGACACCTTGCTATGTCCGAAGTCATCTAGTTGTCAACCAGACATCTTGGTGTGTGTGTTCATCTAGTTATATTCTAGTCAACTTGGTGTATGCGTAGTAATATAGTTATAAATTAGACACCTTGCTATGTCCGAAGTCATCTAGTTATCAACCAGACATCTTGGTGTGTGTGTTCATCTAGTTATATTCTAGTCACCTTGATGTATGCGTAGTAATATAGTTCTACATTAGACACCTTGCTATGTCCGTAGTCATCTAGTTATCAACCAGACATCTTGGTGTGTGTAGTCATCTAGTTATATTCTAGTCACCTTGTAGTATGCGTAGTAATATAATCATATATTAGACACCTTGCTATGTCCATAATCATCTAGATATGAACCTGACCTAGTGGTGTGTGTGTATTCATCTAGTTATCTTCTAGTAATCTTGGTGTATGTGTAGTAATATAGTTATATACATGTATTAGACACCTTGCTATGTCCATAGTCATCTAGATATGAACCAGACATATTGGTGTGTGTGTGTTCATCTAGTTATATTCTAGTCACCTTGGTGTCCGGTAGTAATATTGTTATATATTAGACACCTTGCTATGTTCATAGTCATCTAGATATGAACCTGACATAGTGTTGTGTGTGTGTTCATCTAGTTATATTCTAGTCACCTTGGTGTATGCGTAGTAATATTGTTATATATTAGACACCTTGCTTTGTCCATAGTCATCTAGATATGAACCTGACATATTGGTGTTTGTTCATCTAGTTATATTCTAGTCACCTTGGTGTATGCGTAGTAATATATTTATTTATACGACACCTTGCTATGTCCGTAGTCATCTAGTTATATTCTAGTCACCTTGGCGTATGCGTAGTAATATAGTTATACATTAGACACCTTGCTATGCCCGTAGTCATCTAGTTATCAACCAGACATCTTGGTGTGTGTGTAGTCATCTAGTTATATTCTAGTAACCTTGGTGTATGCGTAGTAATATAGTTATACATTAGACACCTTGCTATGTCCATGGTCATCTAGTTATCAACCAGACATCTTGGTGTGTGTGTAGTCATCTAGTTATATTCTAGTAACCTTGGTGTATGCGTAGTAATATAGTTATACATTAGACACCTTGCTATGTCCATGGTCATCTAGTTATCAACCAGACATCTTGATGTGTGTGTATTCATCTAGTTATATTCTAGTAACCTTAGTGTATGCGTAGTAATATAGTTATACATTAGACACCTTGCTATGTCCGAAGTCATCTAGTTATCAACCTGACATCTTGGTGTGTGTGTAGTCATCTAGTTATATTCTAGTAACCTTGGTGTATGCGTAGTAATATAGTTATATATTAGACACCTTGGTATGTCCATCGTCATCTAGATATGAACCTGACATAGTGTTGTGTGTGTATTCATCTAGTTATATTCTTGTAACCTTGGTGTATGTGTAGTTATATAGTTATATATTAGACACCTTGCTATGCCCGTAGTCATCTAGATATGAACCTGACATATTGGTGTGTGTGTTCATCTAGTTATATTCTAGTAACCTTGGTGTATGTGTAGTAATATAGTTATATATTAGACACCTTGCTATGTCCATAGTCATCTAGTTATCAACCAGACATCTTGGTGTGTGTGTAGTCATCTAGTTATTTTCTCGTCACCTTGGTGTATGCGTAGTAATATAGTTATATACTAGACACCTTGCTATGTCCTTAGTCATCTAGTTATCAACCAGACATCTTAGTGTGTGTGTTCATCTAGTTATATTCTAGTCACCTTGGTGTATGTGTAGTAATATAGTTATATATTAGACACCTTGCTATGTCCACATTCATCTAGTTATCAACCAGACATTTTGGTGTGTGTGTTCATCTAGTTATATTCTAGTCACCTTGGTGTATGCGTAGTAATATAGTTATATATTAGACACATTGATATTTCCGTAGTCATCTAGTTATCAACCAGACATCTTGGTGTGTGTGTAGTCATCTAGTTATATTCTAGTCACCTTGGTGTCCGGTAGTTATATAGTTATATATTAGACACCTTGCTATGTCCATAGTCATCTAGATATGAACCTGACATAGTGTTGTGTGTGTATTCATCTAGTTATATTCTAGTCACCTTGGTTTATGCGTAGTAATATAGTTATACATTAGACACCTTGCTATGTCCGTAGTCATCTAGATATGAACCTGACATAGTGGTGTGTGTGTATTCATCCAGTTATTTTCTAGTCACCTTGGTGTCCGGTAGTAATATAGTTATATATTAGACACCTTGCTCTGTCTATAGTCATCTAGTTATCAACCAGACATCTTGGTGTGTGTGTTCATCTAGTTAAATTCTCGTCACCTTGGTGTATGCGTAGTAATATAGTTGTATATTAGACACCTTGCTATGTCCCTAGTCATCTAGTTATCAACCAGACATCTTGGTGTGTGTGTTCATCTAGTTATGTTCTAGTCACCTTGGTGTATGCGTAGTAATATACCGTATCCTCGCGGGTATATGACCACCCTCGAACTAAAGCCCACCCCCCATTTTTCAGGGTTGAGCAGGTTGGGGTCAATCTCGGTTTATAGCCCACCCCCCAATTCTCGGAAGTGTGACACAATCGATGTCAGACGATCGAGGTTAGCGATGTTTACACCGGAAGCAAAATGCACAAGTTTACATCGATGTCATTCCCTGAAAAATAAAAATACATTGCTCTGTTGTTGTTTTTAATGACTATATACATTGTCAATTAATAAAAATAAAACAATATATTGTTTTTGAATAATCATGCATCATTAACGTACTGTTAAATTTCAGCAGAAATCACGATATGTTTGTGGCTTCACTTGCATCAGCGATCGGGAATTGAATCCCATAATATTATCAAGAACTATCGCTTTATAAGGCTTGTTATCCATTCTAAATGTTCAATATGGCATATTTCAAAACTTATCTATCATATTTAATCAAAGTTCAAAGATATCTTTGTCAAATATACTTTCGCGAAAGCACGTTGTTTTACTGTACTTGGAATCTCAATCGTAATTTCTTGACGACAAATAACATTATTAATATACTTTCGTGCTCATTATCATAATATTTGCATGTTTTTCTTCGAATTTTATATACGTAAATATTTCAATTAACTGCATGTTGTTTTGGAAAAAGTAATATATCGAAAATGTTAAACAAATATTTGGTTATTTAGACATTTAATATTGTATCGACAATATGTTGTCTTGAATTTATTACAACCACGTTTCAGTTTCATACATCGTTTTCAAATCGACTTGCTGATTGGTTGACCTATATTTCTGGGCCAATGAAAAGGCTTGTAACAAATATCTCTCTACCAGTAAACACATGCAGCAAAAGCTGTCGACTGATTATTCACGTTCGTTTTTCATGAGAATAATATTATGTAATCTGATTAAAACAAACAACAAACAATGTAAGTTAGCATTTGCAATTTCTTTTATCATTCTTTTTAATAATATACGTCTGGAAAAAGTGTCATTTGATATTTTAGAAGACCTGAACAACAGTCAAAAGTATCGATGTCAATTTTCAATCCAACTCGCATGAAGGATTTTCTTGGTTGGGGTCACTCGCGGTTTAAAGCCCACCCCCCTATTTTCAAGATATTTGTTTGCCGGGCCCCCTGATCTTATACCCGCGAGGATACGGTAGTTATATATTAGACACCTTGCTATGTCCATAGTCATCTAGATATGAACCTGACATATTGGTGTGTGTTCATCTAGTTATATTCTAGTCACCTTGGTGTATGCGTAGTAATATATTTATTTAGACGACACCTTGCTATGTCCGTAGTCATCTAGTTATCAACCAGACGTGTATGTAGTCATCTAGTTATGTTCTAGTCACCTTGGTGTATGTGTAGTAATATAGTTATACATAAGACACCTTGCTATGTCCGAAGTCATCTAGTTATCAACCAGACATCTTGGTGTGTGTGTAGTCATCTAGTTATATTCTAGTAACCTTGGTGTATGTGTAGTAATATAGTTATATATTAGACACCTTGCTATGTCCGTAGTCATCTAGTTATCAACCAGACATCTTGGTGTCTGTAGTCATCTAGTTTTATTCTATTCACCTTGGTGTATGTGTAGTAATATAGTTATATATTAGACACCTTGCTATGTCCATAGTCATCTAGTTATCAACCTGACATATTGGTGTGTGTTCATCTAGTTATATTCTAGTCACCTTGGTGTATGTGTAGTAATATAGTTATATATTAGACACCTTGCTATGTCCATAGTCATCTAGTTATCAACCAGACATCTTGGTGTGTGTGTATTCATCCCGTTATTTTCTAGTCACCATGGTGTATGTGTAGTAATATGTTTATATATTAGACACCTTGCTATATCCATAGTCATCTAGTTATCAACCAGACATCTTGGTGTGTGTGTATTCATCCAGTTATTTTCTTGTCCCCTTGGTGTATGCGTAGTAATATATTTATATATTAGACACCTTGCTATGTCCATAGTCATCTAGTTATCAACCAGACATCTTGGTGTGTGTGTTCATCCAGTTATTTTCTAGTCACCTTGGTGTATGCGTAGTAATATATTTATATATTAGACACCTTGCTATGTCCATAGTCATCTAGTTATCAACCAGACATCTTGGTGTGTGTGTATTCATCCAGTTATTTTCTTGTCCCCTTGGTGTATGCGTAGTAATATAGTTATATATTAGACACCTTGCTATGTCCATAGTCATCTAGTTATCAACCAGACATCTTGGTGTGTGTGTAGTCATCTAGTTATTTTCTCGTCACCTTGGTGTATGCGTAGTAATATAGTTATATACTAGACACCTTGCTATGTCCTTAGTCATCTAGTTATCAACCAGACATCTTAGTGTGTGTGTTCATCTAGTTTTACACCCCTTGGGTGGTTATATCCCTTCTTTTTTCAATTGGTTTTAACTCATAACTACCTTCTTATAGGGAAGTTATTGCCTTTAGTTTTGTTGATTGTTATATGCCGTGAGCGCCATCCGCGTAGGTTGGTTATCTCATAACCACCTTGGTCGGTTATAAGATTGTAGACAATTGCAAACAATTGGACTTGTAAAATTTGGATTTTTAATCAAACAAGAAAGTTAAGATTTATGAACAACGAACGTTGGATTCGAACCAGGGACCTCTATGTTGTCAAGCAGCGCTCGTACCTGTTGAGCTACCGTGGATCCATGCCAGTTGATGTAATTTTGTGTGTGTCATATTTGTTTTTTATTTTCCCCTATAAATATATATAAATATTGCAATAAAATAGTTTTTAATGTAAGGAATCAAGTTTTTAGTTCTAAAACATTTAGCAGGGGGTATTGTAAGTAGTCTAAAATAGTATTCTTACCAAGACTCGCAAAATAGATCACTAAACCGTTTTTCAATTATTTGTATATAAACCAATTTAGTTGAAACACCGTAATAAAATAGTTGTTATTGTACGAAATCAAGCGTTTATTTCTAAAACCCTAATAGGGGGGTAATTTAAGTATTTTTTCTTATCAAGAAATGATAAACCCGCGAATGATATCAGTAAAACGTTTTTAAATTAATTGTTTATAAACAAATGAAGTTGAAAATATTGCAGGAGTCTTCCGCGGGAGTGTAAGTCAAATAATGACCCGTTTGCCTCGGGTTATGAAAATAACCTCTGCTCGGGCTACGCCCTCGCGAGGTTATTTTTCATAACCCCTCGTTACCGGGTCATTATTTACTACATATTCTAGTCACCTTGGTGTATGTGTAGTAATATAGTTATATATTAGACACCTTGCTATGTCCACATTCATCTAGTTATCAACCAGACATTTTGGTGTGTGTGTTCATCTAGTTATATTCTAGTCACCTTGGTGTATGCGTAGTAATATAGTTATATATTAGACACATTGATATTTCCGTAGTCATCTAGTTATCAACCAGACATCTTGGTGTGTGTGTAGTCATCTAGTTATATTCTAGTCACCTTGGTGTCCGGTAGTTATATAGTTATATATTAGACACCTTGCTATGTCCATAGTCATCTAGATATGAACCTGACATAGTGTTGTGTGTGTATTCATCTAGTTATATTCTAGTCACCTTGGTTTATGCGTAGTAATATAGTTATACATTAGACACCTTGCTATGTCCGTAGTCATCTAGATATGAACCTGACATAGTGGTGTGTGTGTATTCATCCAGTTGTTTTCTAGTCACCTTGGTGTCCGGTAGTAATATAGTTATATATTAGACACCTTGCTCTGTCTATAGTCATCTAGTTATCAACCAGACATCTTGGTGTGTGTGTTCATCTAGTTAAATTCTCGTCACCTTGGTGTTTGCGTAGTAATATAGTTGTATATTAGACACCTTGCTATGTCCCTAGTCATCTAGTTATCAACCAGACATCTTGGTGTGTGTGTTCATCTAGTTATGTTCTAGTCACCTTGGTGTATGCGTAGTAATATAGTTATATATTAGACACCTTGCTATGTCCATAGTCATCTAGATATGAACCTGACATATTGGTGTGTGTTCATCTAGTTATATTCTAGTCACCTTGGTGTATGCGTAGTAATATATTTATTTAGACGACACCTTGCTATGTCCGTAGTCATCTAGTTATCAACCAGACGTGTATGTAGTCATCTAGTTATGTTCTAGTCACCTTGGTGTATGTGTAGTAATATAGTTATACATAAGACACCTTGCTATGTCCGAAGTCATCTAGTTATCAACCAGACATCTTGGTGTGTGTGTAGTCATCTAGTTATATTCTAGTAACCTTGGTGTATGTGTAGTAATATAGTTATATATTAGACACCTTGCTATGTCCGTAGTCATCTAGTTATCAACCAGACATCTTGGTGTCTGTAGTCATCTAGTTTTATTCTATTCACCTTGGTGTATGTGTAGTAATATAGTTATATATTAGACACCTTGCTATGTCCATAGTCATCTAGTTATCAACCTGACATATTGGTGTGTGTTCATCTAGTTATATTCTAGTCACCTTGGTGTATGTGTAGTAATATAGTTATATATTAGACACCTTGCTATGTCCATAGTCATCTAGTTATCAACCAGACATCTTGGTGTGTGTGTATTCATCCAGTTATTTTCTAGTCACCATGGTGTATGTGTAGTAATATGTTTATATATTAGACACCTTGCTATGTCCATAGTCATCTAGTTATCAACCAGACATCTTGGTGTGTGTGTATTCATCCAGTTATTTTCTTGTCCCCTTGGTGTATGCGTAGTAATATATTTATATATTAGACACCTTGCTATGTCCATAGTCATCTAGTTATCAACCAGACATCTTGGTGTGTGTGTTCATCTAGTTATATTCTCGTCACCTTGGTGTATGCGTAGTAATATAGTTATACACTGGACACCTTGCTATGTCCGAAGTCATCTAGTTATCAACCAGACATCTTGGTGTGTGTAGTCATCTTGTTATCAACGAGACATCTTGGTGTGTGTGTAGTCATCAAGTTATATTCTAGTCACCTTGGTGTATGCGTAGTAATACATTTATACATTAGACACCTTGCTATGTCCATCGTCATCTAAATATGAACCTGACATAGTGGTGTGTGTGTATTCATCAAGTTATATTCTAGTAACCTTGGTGTATGTGTAGTAATATAGTTATATATTAGACACCTTGCTATGCCCGTAGTCATCTAGATATGAACCTGACATATTGGTGTGTGTGTTCATCTAGTTATATTCTAGTCACCTTGATGTATGTGTAGTAATATATTCATATATTCATTTATTGGCCCCCTTGCTATGTCCGTAGTCATCTTGTTATCAACCAGACATCTTGGTGTGTGTAGTCATCCAGTTATATTCTAGTCACCTTGATGTATGCGTAGTAATATAGTTATATATTAGACACTTTGCTATGTCCATAGTCATCTAGTTATCAACCAGACATATTGGTGTGTGTGTTCATCAAGTTATATTCTATTCACCTTGGTGTATACATAGTAATATATTTATTTATTGGACCACTTGCTATGTCCATAGTCATCTAGGGATATTCTAGTCACCTTGGTGTATGCGTAGTAATATAGTTATGTATTAGACACCTTGCTATGTTCGTAGTCATCTAGTTATCAACCAGACATAATGGTGTGTGTGTATTCATCTACTTATTTTCTAGTAACCTTGGTGTATGTGTAGTATTATAGTTATATATTAGACACCTTGCTATGTCCATAGTCATCTAGATATGAACCAGACATCTTGGTGTTTGTAGTCATCTAGTTATATTCTAGTCACCTTGGTGTATACGTAGTAATATATTTATTTATTGGACACCTTGCTATGTCCATAGTCATCTAGAAATGAACCTGACATATTGGTGTGTGTGTAGTCATCTAGTTATATTCTAGTCACTTTGGTGTATGCGTAGTAATATAGTTATATATTGGACACCTTGCTTTGTCCATAGTCATCTAGTTATCTTCTCAGCACCTTGGTATGTGCATAGTCATTTAGTGATATATTTGACACCTTAATGTGTCAACTAGTTATAAACTAAGCATTTTTGTGCTTTCACAGTCATCTTTTTTTATACTGGACATATTGGTTACATCTTGATATGTGTGTAGTCTTAAATTTATACTGTAGTCACTTACTCCATTATTTAGTGATTGATATTTTGACTTAAAGTTTTTAAAAGAGATTTTAACTGTCCTTACAGCATGTATTTTACTTCCATAAGCAGTAGAGGCTTCATTTTTGGCATGCGTGATTGAGAAATCAAAAGCATTGCTTGGCTGCAGGGTGGTTCAAGAGAGGAATGTTGCACAGATATTTGATTGCAGTCAAAAGGTTCTGTTGAACCTCCCTGTAGCCACACAATACTTCCTCCATCAACATTGATTCTGTTGATCAACCCTGTAGCCACACAATACTTCCTCCATCAACATTGATTCTGTTGAACCACCCTGTAGCCACACAATACTTCCTCCATCAACATTGATTCTGTTGAACCACCCTGTAGCCACACAATACTTCCTCCATCAACATTGATTCTGTTGATCAACCCTGTAGCCACACAATACTTCCTCCATCAACATTGATTCTGTTGAACCACCCTGTAGCCACACAATACTTCCTCCATCAACATTGATTCTGTTGAACCACCCTGTAGCCACACAATACTTCCTCCATCAACATTGATTCTGTTGATCAACCCTGTAGCCACACAATACTTCCTCCATCAACATTGATTCTGTTGAACCACCCTGTAGCCACACAATACTTCCTCCATCAACATTGATTCTGTTGATCAACCCTGTAGCCACACAATACTTCCTCCATCAACATTGATTCTGTTGAACCACCCTGTAGCCACACAATACTTCCTCCATCAACATTGATTCTGTTGATCAACCCTGTAGCCACACAATACTTCCTCCATCAACATTGATTCTGTTGAACCACCCTGTAGCCACACAATACTTCCTCCATCAACATTGATTCTGTTGATCAACCCTGTAGCCACACAATACTTCCTCCATCAACATTGATTCTGTTGAACCACTCTGTAGCCACACCATACTTCCTCCATCAACATTGATTCTGTTGATCAACCCTGTAGCCACACAATACTTCCTCCATCAACATTGATTCTGTTGAACCACCCTGTAGCCACACAATACTTCCTCCATCAACATTGATTCTGTTGAACCACCCTGTAGCCACACAATACTTCCTCCATCAACATTGATTCTGTTGAACCACCCTGTAGCCACACAATACTTCCTCCATCAACATCGTCTTGCTTATCAATCTCATCACAGTAGTGATTGTTTTCCTTCAATTGTTCATTAAAAGTGCATATGGCACCTATAAAGACATAACCACCTTATAAAGAACCCTTATTTGAGCCTGAATTTGTGACTTTATATCGGCTTAATTACTGACTTTACTGAGCTGATTTCAATAAGATATGCATAGAAAATAGTCAGGCAGAAAATAGTTTTGACTCTTAACTTCTTTTGAGTAGTATATATTTTAAATACATTTAGTTGATGGTCTGTTGATGGCTTAAAGTGACACTGCGTTATTGCCTTATTTAATCATGACGGTGATTTGTTAAATAGATATTGAATAATTTCAAGATAGATATTCTGATTTATTATATGATCAACAATGAAATACTGGGTTTTATCAGTGAAATAAACTGTCTATCAGGCAACAGTGACGGTATATTATATTTTCACTGTCACCAGTGACTATATATTATATATCGTCACTGGTCAGGTGCAGGAACTACTTTCAGCCATGTGACAAAAAAGGGGTAACTTTCCAGTTTTAAAGTCATTTTAATTACATATTTCATTAAAAAATCATATAATAAATAGAATACTTAATGTAGTTTTCCAAATACCAGGTTTATTTATCTTGTGACATGAGTAAAGTTTATATTTCACTCGTGGCTGCGCCACTCGTAAAATATCAACTTTACCCATGACACTCGATGAAATAAACCTGGTCTTTGGAAAACAACATTAAATATCCTCTCTATATTTTGGACCGGTGTGATGTGTCATATTCCTCATTATTCTTGATTAGATTGTGAATGTTATCAACAAAACAAATATAACATACACATTTTTTGCTTTAATTCATTGTCTTTATCTTTCCAGTATTTCGCCAACAAAAACAGTAATATATTTTCCAAATATCCTATATCATATTGATATTTGATACCAAAGATTTTATCAAGTCAATTGGTCAAAGTTGTCGGCCATAACATTTTGTTTTTGTAATACCTACTCTTTATAGGTTGTAAAATTAGATAAAATATGTAGTATCTTAACTGTTACTTAAATCAACAAATGTTACTGACACCCTCTAATGGAAGGAAACAAAGATAATCTTCCAAAAATGTGATAAAAGGATGTGTTAAGTGCACGAGTGAAAGAATAGGAAGGCATGAAACTAAGAGCATTTCAAGCAGGTCCCTCCATGCATACAGGGCGAGGTTGGCACTAATATTGCTTGTTAACATTGGGATGAAACCAAGGGAAGTATTACCATGAATTATTTCAAGAATATGATCTTTATGTTCTGTGCTGGCGTTACCAACTTTATTGTTTGATGATTGGATCCATGCTACAAATTCTGATGACCGATGAGTGAGGGACATCTATGTTGTCGGCAGAGTTCGTTCAAAACAGCTTTAATGAGAAGAAAGTGCATCACAGCTTGAAGGTATGTTTTCTTTGTTTAGTCATACACTTTTTTGCATACACTTTTCTTAGCGAGTTTGATAATGTGAATGAAAAAGATCATATGCATAACTTGTTTTGTGACATGGTACTATTTTTGTAACTTTTGAGTTTTACTTTATGCTTATTCTTAATATTCTTCTCTAAAGAAACAAATGCATTTCAGGTTCATACATAACTTTTTACTTTCTAGACACCTACGTTTATTCATTATCAATCAGTTTTAAAATTAAGTTTTAATGTATGAATCGTTGGCTCAATCATCTGCCCATTCATGATCAAATCGTTTTAGATTTACAAAACTTTGCATGTTGGCTATTCAGCACAACTAGTGACTCTTGGGGTTTTAAACTTTCAAGAATTTATTATTTTGGGTTTCAATGGAACCACGTTTTTTTTAAAATTATCTATCCTAGGTACATAGAACTTGTTAAATGGAATGATCATCTTATGGAGCTGTGCATCTTTCTTAATTTTCATAATTATTCAACCTACCTGTCCTCTTTTCAACGTTTCTATAACTCTAAAATTGGTTATTATATTATGTGATTATCTACAATCCTCATAGTTCACGACATTGGTAAAAATTGAAGTTCTGTTTGTCATATATTATCGTTTGACCATGACATTTGGAAAATATATTTGTAGTTGGTGCCATTGCCACCGCCAGCATGTCATATCAAGTATTTGTAGTTGGTGCCATTGCCACCGCCAGCATGTCATATCAAGTGTAGTTGGTGCCATTGCCACCGCCAGCATGTCATATCAAGTGTAGTTGGTGCCATTGCCACCGCCAGCATGTCATATCAAGTGTAGTTATAAATATATTTGTAGTTGGTGCCATTGCCACCGCCAGCATGTCATATCAAATGTAGTTATAAATATATTTGTAGTTGGTGCCATTGCCACCGCCAGCATGTCATAACAAGTGTAGTTATAAATCGCTGTGTAAGTGTTTGTGATGGTTATATAATCATATGAAATTAGCAAGCACCTCATTGTCAAGGCTCCAACTTGCCATGAAATCAAATTAACTATTTTTGTGGAAAACTGATTACATTACTTATGTACATATCAGAAATCTGCCATACCTCATACATTGGTAGAAATCAAATTCATTAAAAAACACTAGCTAATGCTATGTTTATCTACATATATGATGCATAGCTATTGCTGATTGGTTTATTGGTTGACCTAATCATTCCTCGAAGATTGCGTGAAATGTTTCAATATTGACAGTGATATAAATGATAGAGAGACAAAATGTTCATGTTTCTCATCATGATGCCACATCCAGGGAAGACCTTCATAAGCTTGATGTTTCAGAATTCATATCAAGTTTCTGTTATAATGGGGAATATGTAATATTCATTCAGAAATATGATTAGGAATGATTTATCTAAAATGTTGTAATAACTTTCAATATGGACGCAAGCACTGTTCACAGCCATGCTTTAAAGGCATTACATTGTTTAGTGGCCATGATGATATACCGTTGTCTGAACTTAAGATGTTCAATCTTTATTAGTCTGACTAATTCATTAAAACTAACTGCATAGTAGGGTACCAGCAGCCAGCATTTTATAGTGTCAGACTTTTGCAAAAAAACTTAAACATATACTTAACGATAAGTTACATTTTGTGTTTATTACATATATTATACAGCATTTACCAGATTTGTCTTATACATTCTACCTACAAAATGCTCTGTCCACCGGTGTTATTGAAAATCAAATTCTAATGACTATCAAAACATTTTTTACTTTTTATAGCCGGTAATACTTAAACAACATTGTTTTAAGAAGTCTCCAATTATCTGTGACAGCCTTTATCCTCCATCAACACCTTATGACTAGAAGTCTCCAATTATCTGTGACAGCCTTTATCCTCCCCCATCACCTTATGACTAGAAGTCTCCAATTATCTGTGACAGCCTTTATCCTCCCCCAACACCTTATGACTAGAAGTCTCCAATTATCTGTGACAGCCTTTATCCTCCCCCAACACCTTATGACTAGAAGTCTCCAATTATCTGTAACAGCCTTTATCCTCCCCCAACACCTTATGACTAAAATGCATGGGGTTGAGATGAATATAATAATAATGACATGATATTAATAACTAGGACTGTCGCGGCAGTACTTAGGTCATCAAATTGACTAAATATCACATGATATTTAACCTCTTCTGATGCTACATAGCTGTGCATTTGGGCACACACGCTTCAGTGACCACAGATTCTGTTTGTCAGGGCTAATTAAGCAGTGTCTTTTAAACTTTGTTTTTAGGCAGGTTACTGTCCAATTTTATGAATCTTTGTGAATCCCGAAAGTGGCCATGGACCATTTTAGTCCACCTTTAACTATCAATGTTTTTATGATAAAGTGTAGCATAGCAAATGTTGTTCTTGCAATAGTGTGTGTGTTGATATAATCGATTTTAAGATAGCTTAATTAGTTAAGAAAATGTATATATTTGAAAAGTGCACAAAATGAGTATTGTCCAAAAATAGCAATATTTTGAGCTTTCTATTTCAACGTTAATGAGCATTTGTTTTTTTTTGGTGAAATGTCTACGCCATAAGCCCATCGTCCATCTGATGGGCTTATTGCATTGCATGGTGCCCGGCTTCCATCCATCCTGCCGTCCATCTGTCCGTCCGTCAAATTTGCTCATTTTCGACTTCTTCTCCAGAAACAATTGGCCTAGAAAGTTGAAATTTTGTGTACACACTCCTTGACTAGTGAGCATTATAATTTATAGCTTGGTGGACCTGTGCCCCCTAACAAGGGCCACAGGGACCACATCCTGAAAACCTATGTTTTTATCTTCTTCTCCAGAAGCATCATGCATGCCTAGAAACCTAGAAACCTGAATCCTTGTCTACAGACCCCTTGACTAGTGAGGATTTAAATGATAGCTTTGGTGGCCCTGTTGCCCCGTATAAGGGCCACACCCTTATAACCTAGTTTCATCTTTTTCTTAAGAAGCATCAGGCCTAGAAAGCTTAAACTTTATGTGCAGACTCCTAAGTTGGATAAGGAGGATTCCAAATTGTATATTTGGTGACCCTGTGGCCCCGAGTAAGGGGGTTCCCACATTTTCCACTCCCTAAAGCAAAATTGATATGTAGCCTGATGAGCTACAGAGCCACTGGCACTATTTTTAATATTTAAATCATTTTTTGGTAATTAGATTAATTTTGGAATTTTAGCATTTTTCATCACATTTTTACAGGAAAATGTCTTCATCAAGATTATTATTTCCAAAGCAATAAAGTCTCCCAAGACAAGACCGCAATGTTTTGAACCTGAGCCATCTGACATCATGTGACTTTCATTTTCGACCCCTGCCTTGTTTCTGACATCAAAGCTCAATTAAGAAACTGTGTCAGGCTTGCAGAGTTTGATTCGTATACATCACTAAGATAATGTTTTTTCATTGAATACATAACTGTAACCATGCACTATAGAAATGTTCCATAAATTCTTTTGACTAGTAAATTGTTGTAGTCATCAAATTATATACTGGACACCTTGGTGTTAGCGCAGTCATCTAGTCAATACTGGACACCTTGGTATGTCTGTTGTCATCTAGTTATATACTGGACACCTTGGTGTTAGCGCAGTCATCTAGTATGTACTGGACACCTTGTTATGTGCAGAGTCATCTAGTATATACTTGACACCTTGGTATGAGCAGAGTCATCTAGTATATACTTGACACCTTGGTATGTGCAGAGTCGTCTAGTAGATACTGGACACCTTGGTATGTGCAGAGTCATCTAGTATATACTGGACACCTTGGTATGTGCAGAGTCATCTAGTATATACTGGACACCTTGGTATGTGCAGAGTCATCTAGTATATACTGGACACCTTGGTATGAGCAGAGTCATCTAGTATATACTGGACACCTTGGTTTCTTCAGAGTCATCTAGTATATACTGGACACCTTGGTATGAGCAGAGTCATCTAGTATATACTTGACACCTTGGTAGGTGCAGTGTCATCTAGTATATACTGGACACCTTGGTATGTGCAGAGTCATCTAGTATATACTTGACACCTTGGTAGGTGCAGTGTCATCTAGTATATACTGGACACCTTGGTATGTGAAGAGTCATCTAGTATATACTGGACACCTTGGTATGAGCAGAGTCATCTAGTATATACTGGACACCTAGGTATGTGCAGAGTCATCTAGTATATACTGGACACCTTGGTATGTGCAGAGTCATCTAGTATATACTTGACACCTTGGTAGGTGCAGAGTCATCTAGTATATACTGGACACCTTGGTATGTGCAGAGTCATCTAGTATATACTGGACACCTTGGTAGGTGCAGAGTCATCTAGTATATACTGGACACCTTGGTATGTGGTAGAGTGTCCGCTTGTCGCCCGGAACATAATAGTTTGATTCCCGGTCGCGTCATACCAAAAAACGCTAATATTTTGGAGTTGTTGCTACCTTTCTTGACACTCAGCATTGTAAAGGCAGAACAACTGGCATTGCATTGTGGCTGCCGGGTGCCATGGGCACAAATCAAATTTCCAATCTACATGTACTGAGGACAATAAAGTGTTGTTATTATTATCATTATTAGTTATCTAGTAATATACTGGACTTGAATAACATTTTGGCACTGACAACTTTATTTCAGACCCTCATTTAGTAGTTGATGTTTTGACTGTTTAAGTTTCTAAAACAGATTTATACACTCCAAACAGCATACATTTTTACATTTTACATAATACTTAGAATAGTGGTTGTGATACCCTTTTGTTTTTGTCAACTATGAAAATGTTACTATTCTGGCGTAATTTGCTAGTTGTAATTTTTAGCTTAATCATGCAACTATTTCAAAGGAACTTCTTTTTTTTTTTTAAACTATTCCTTAAAGATATTAATGTAAGTTAAAGCTTAAACTTTCTTGGTATCCACATGAAAATAGCATTGAAGGACTTTCCTTATTTAATAGCCAGTACTAGCTTAGCAAAGCATACCTTGGCAAAGTGGAAGTTTCATTACTGTCATGAAAAAGGGAAAAACACAGCGCAATAAAAGAAACTAAAACCCTATTCTGTCACATGGAAATCTTTTTGTTTTAGGGTTTAATTTATTTTCTTATCAGGGACGTGGTTTAGCAATGGGTTTTTAAAATAAGTGTCATGTGTATTTTAGGTTATTGATAAAACACTTCAACCAATTAGGAGGGCATAGCAATCTCTCTTGGAGGTCCTGGGTTCTGAACACCCAATTAAAGGATCTCCCTAGTGCTTGCTTCACCCTGTGTGTCAAACTGACATGTCTGACTCCCGTAAAGGTCAACGTGACTTAAAGGAGGGGTGTTTGTGGCAGGGAGAGAAGAAAGTGTACCTACTATCGCTGGTTGAAGGGTTGTCTCACTCGTAGATTCTGAACCCACCAGTTGCAGTATTGTATTAGATTCTATGGCAAGGTCCCCACTTGTGGTACCACTTAGTTTCTGCACACACTCTAACAAAGTTGTACTAACCTCAAGTGACTAATACTAACCTGATGTGAGGACTTTGCCACAAGAATCTACCAACAGTTGCGTAATTACTCTGTATGTTTTAATTTTCTCTTTGGCAATCTCCTTTCCATGTAAATATTTATGCAAAGACTAAACTGAACTGGGATTTGATGGGAAGACGAACACTTGAAAATAAATTTTATGTAGATTTGACAGAAAAGGTTGTATTTTCCTGTGCTGGGCATCCTGGCAACTTTCTCAATTTTGTTTTCTCCATATTTTTCATGTTTTGATTACATTTGGTTTTACAACAGTCATTATCTTACCTTTCAGGAAAATACTTGTTTCTGATTGGCTGACGATTGAATCATTTTATCTTATATACCTCGCAAGTCTCACCTAACGGTGTACGAATTTCATGTACACTGCTGCCATAGCAACAGCTCCTCTCCTAGAAGAGGTGACCCATATAGCGTTAAGATGATGCTACCAAATTGACGCACACGTTTTTCTTAATTATTAATTATGGATTATTTTTCTCATCTGTCCATTTTATTTGGAAATGAATTCAGCATTACATTACATTGACATGCTATAGAATTAAAATCAAATTGTTTTATAGCATGTTTCGGCTACTAATCAGGGGCGTAGCTAGGGCTGTGATGTACTCAAACGAGCTACCTAGGGGGATCTAGGTAAAAGAAGGACTGAAATGCGATTTCCTGGGTTTTTAGATCTTAATTCTGTCAATATATTGAACTTAAAATTGATATTGTTTGTGCAACATATTTTTTATTTTTTTTTATTTTGTCTTAATATTTTTTTAATACCTTCTGTAGAATAGTACAGAAAACTGTTTTGATGGTCACTGCATTTGTTAACTTATAGTCTGCCTAGCCCTTAAGGGGGAAACTAAAGTAAACGGAATATTTCACTTCTCAATTAAGGTACAATTTAACTTGGCAGTTTGAAGGACTAATGATATGTACATCAAGTGTTATCTCAATTTCTATGTGTGAAAATAAACCCAAAACATGTTAAAAGATTAGTGAAAGTCGTCAAAACACAGATTTTTAACAAACCCTTCAATGAATACATATTTATGTCAATAAGAGATGCGACAAATGATGAAAGTTTAAGAGATGTGAAACTAGGAAGATTAATAGAATTGAATTAATTTTATTGTATTTAAATGATGGATGAAACGTTTTGGAGTTATATAAGATATGGGATATATTATCTGTATCAAAGTGTAAAAACAGGTTATTCTTGTGATATTTGTTGGTTACATCAACCTTTATAACTTCTGCTATGGTGAAAATTATGAATTAAAGATATGATGAATCTGAGATATTATGCCTTGAATTTTATATTTAATTACGTATACCTATTCAAGGAACATTGATTACATTCAGAGATTTGTTTCTAAACATATATTTAGTCTTAAAAACGATGATTCCAAACACAATCTTAGCTCACTTGTTTATAATGATAGCATATCGATACCGACAATCCCTTACTGAAGTTACTCCGATCACTTGTTGATAATGATAGCATATGGATACCGGCAATCCCTTACTGAAGTTACTCCGATCCAGAGTTTATAATGATAGCATATGGATACCGGCAATCCCTTACTGAAGTTACTCCGATCCAGAGTTTATAATGATAGCATATCGATACCGGCAATCCCTTACTGAAGTTACTCCGATCACTTGTTTATAATGATAGCATATGGATACCGGCAATCCCTTACTGAAGTTACTCCGATCCAGAGTTTATAATGAAAGCATATCGAGACCGGCAATCCCTTACTGAAGTTACTCCGATCACTTGTTTATAATGATAGCATATGGATACCGGCAATCCCTTACTGAAGTTACTCCGATCCAGAGTTTATAATGATAGCATATCGAGACCGGCAATCCCTTACTGAAGTTACTCCGATCACTTGTTTATAATGATAGCATATGGATACCGGCAATCCCTTACTGAAGTTACTCCGATCACTTGTTTATAATGATAGCATATCGATACCGGCAATCCCTTACTGAAGTTACTCCGATCCAGAGTTTATAATGATAGCATATCGAGACCGGCAATCCCTTACTGAAGTTACTCCGATCACTTGTTTATAATAATAGCATATGGATACCGGCAATCCCTTACTGAAGTTACTCCGATCACTTGTTTATAATGATAGCATATCGATACCGGTAATCCCTTACTGAAGTTACTCCGATCCAGAGTTTATAATGATAGCATATCGATACCGGCAATCCCTTACTGAAGTTACTCCGATCCAGAGTTTATAATGATAGCATATGGATACCGGCAATCCCTTACTGAAGTTACTCCGATCACTTGTTTATAATGATAGCATATCGATACCGGCAATCCCTTACTGAAGTTACTCCAATCACTTGTTTATAATGATAGCATATCGATACCGGCAATCCCTTACTGAAGTTACTCCGATCCAGAGTTTATAATGATAGCATATGGATACCGGCAAATCCTTACTGAAGTTACTCCGATCACTTGTTTATAATGATAGCATATGGATACCGGCAATCCCTTACTGAAGTTACTCCGATCCAGAGTTTATAATGATAGCATATCGATACCGGCAATCCCTTACTGAAGTTACTCCGATCACTTGTTTATAATAATAGCATATGGATACCGGCAATCCCTTACTGAAGTTACTCCGATCCAGAGTTTATAATGATAGCATATGGATACCGGCAATCCCTTACTGAAGTTACTCCGATCCAGACGGCCGTTTTTTTATTCATTTTTACGTGAATACGTTGTTATAAAAATCTAATGAATAGCACAAATTGAAACTGAATAAATAGTTTACCGCGTTAATTTTTTGTAGACATGTGCGGTTTGCAAACATACTTTTTCCTCTTCAGAAAGTCAACATTTGACAACACATAAAGGAAAGAAAATTTAAACATTAGTGTCTCCCGATTTATTATCCTTTTTTCTTTTGTAATGTTTTGATATTTTTTTTGGTCGGTACATTTCTATAAAAAATCTAAGACATAACTATTGCTAAGATCGAACACCAACATGCTGTGTGAAATCAAAAAATTACAGCAATGTATCTCTCTTATCCATGTATAGTTTCTGATTTCAATTAAACATACTGAATAAGATGTCAGTAGGAGTAAATTTTCACCTTTTATAATCATTTTAGCTCATCAGGTCTGAAAGACGTCCTTCCGTCCATCCATAAATTTTCACGTTTTCGACTTCTTCTCCAAAACGAATGACTCTAGAGAGCTGAAATTTGATGTGCAGACTCCTTGGCAAATGGAGATTTTAAATTGTAGATTTCGTGACCCCAAATGGGGTCACAGGGGTCAAAACCTTAAAAACCTATTTCATCATCTTCTCCAGTTTAAAAGGGACTTATAGAGAGCTGAAAAGTTGTGTGTAGACTCCTTGGCCAATGAGGATTCTAAATTTTAGGTTTGGTAACCCCTTTGACCCCAAATGGGGTCACAGGGGTCAAAACCTTAAAAACCTATTTTCATCTTCTCCAGTTCAAAAAGGGCTAGAGAGCTGAAAAGTTGTATATAGACTCCTTGGCCAATGGGGATTCTAAATTGTAGATTTGGTTACCCCATGACCCCAAATGGGGTCACAGGGGTCAAAACCTTAAAAACCTATTTCCATCAAAAGTCTGATGAGCTACAGAGCCCATGGCTCTATTTTTTCTCTTATAACTGTGTACTCATTTGAGTACACTGCGTAAAGGATGATATACACATTTATTAGTCCATGATATGGTACATAATGACCAGAATTAAATAAATACGCCATTTTCATTAGGCACTTGGTAGGTGTATCTTGTTATGTCATGGTACTGTATAATTTAGCTCAGTATCAGATATGGAGAAATCATGTTTTGACTGATCTTGATAACAAGTATGATTATTTCGTTATATTGTCCCTCCCTTTTGTTCGAAGCAATATCTTTGAAACTATAAAATTTAGATAAGTTTGGGCAGTTTCTAGCCATTTTCTAGTCTTTTCAATAATTTGAACACTGTGTCACAGTACCAAAAGCGGTGTTTTAAAGTTTCTAGATCTTTATCACTAAACAGACAGAGGGGTGATTCTGATATCTTAAGTCTTATCCTGAATAGGTTAAAGTTTGTAGGCATATGATGAATAATTCAATACTGAAGCCATCTTATGTCAGTACAATTTGTAACCTCGCTTACAGTGTTTTCGAGCCCCCTAAGACAAACGGCAGCAGTTGCATTAAATCACATATAATTTATCCTAAATACTTGATAACTTTAGTAACATCTATTTGCCTTACTGAATAGGAAAATAAAGTAAAAATAGCCTTGACTATTACCCTCAAAATCTTGTTATTTTGAAGAGGTCGAATTTATCCCGCATTTTGTGACGTCACCTGTTTTTGAGCCCCTCAGATTTTGTCGCATCGGAAGCTTTCGAGGGGCGATTTCGAAAGTAAAAAATATTTTATCAATTTTTACATACAGGAACTTATAAAAAGTGTCAAAAACTAATATTTTCCAAATAAATGTGTTATTGCAGATATCACAAAGAAAATATAAGCTTTTCTAATGCAATATTTAATGTATTTCAAATGAATAAATCGTAAACAAACCATATCAGAATCCTGAATTAAAAAAAAACAAACAAGCTTTTATTAGATCATTCTCTTATTAATCAGGCTTTTTACTAAAATAATAATGCACTAATATTTTCCAAATAAAAGTGTTATTGCAGATATCACAAAGAAAATATAAGCTTTTCTAATGCAATTTTTAATGTATTTCAAATCAATAAATCGTACACAAACCATACCAGAATCCCGAATTTAAAAAAAATCAAGCTTTTATTAGATCATTCACTTATTAATCACCCCGTTGCGTGCCCTCGTTATGTAAAACATCACAAGCTTACAGTACAGCTCGATGTTTAACCGTCGATTAAACACCCTAAACAACATCCAAACATCTCAAACCTTCAATAAATCGGTAGTTTATTTATTCAACTGGCTATTTTTATTGATGAAAATGTAAGACCCTGATTAAAAACGAAGTTGTGCGCATAATGCTACAGCATGTAGATGGTCAATGTTGTCATAAGACTGCACGTGAGAACCCGGAAGTATTTTCGTCATAAACAATTGCTCACGTGTGAACTGTTATATCTTTGTGCACAGTTGTTTGTTGTTATTGAATATTACTTTAGTAGCACAGCAGAAAGGATGTTATTATACAATACTATTTTTTATACATTTAAACCAATTTTTTAAAAATGCCTTTGACTTCATTTTGTAACAGGATAAAAAAATATACGTTTTTCTTAGTTATTTCATTTAGTGATGGATAAGTTACAATTCTCAATAAAAGGCATGTATTGGATGATGACTGATGTCTTGTTTAAAACATTGTCTTAATAGCGCATTTCACTGACAATCTTAATGTTTTCACTCTTGTACATAGAAGAGATATTTTTCACAACAATACCCGATACATGTCCCAACAGAATGAATATTTATTAAATGAACCTTATTCAAAATAATTATGAGATAGAGCAAAAATTGTATTCCTAATTTCAACAAATTATAATTTACCAATCGGAGAGAAAAAAGGGACGTTAAGGAATACAATTGCTATTTGAATTAAATAAACTATTTCTGTCTGTCTGTCTATTTGATGTTACCTAATTAGCTGATGTCATAAAATAGCCAGGTGTTGATGATTGTGCATTATATAACCTACCTGCTATAGTCATCATTTGATAGCTTTTAATTAGGAAACAGACAGGAAATATGATAGACAGTAGAGTAATTATGTAATAAGTGAGTATCTGATCTAAAGAAAGTAAATAACACCTGCAGACCAATGTTATTGTTTACCTTTTTACACAACGTTCAAATCTAAATGTGAGCATTGTAATCAATTCGGATTATTACCATAAATCAGCCAAAAACTTTGTGCTATGTTTTATATTTTACTAATCTCTTTTTTCTCTGCATGCCAAACTGTTCATTCAGTGAAAATGCGAGCTCGAAACAGAAAATCGGTGTAGTGATCGGAACACGCGAGTTCGATGTAGATTGTCACATTGCTCTGTTTGTCCTAACACAGCGGGTCAATTTGGCGGGAAACGATCAATGTGATGGGAATTTGTCTACGGAAACTTCATCAGGAGATATTCTAGGACAGTTGACAGCAACACAATGATATGACATACTGTTAATCGCTTGGAAAACGCAGAACTACGGATTTCGCCTATCATTTTCCATATAAGCAGACGAATGCTTCACCTACTGCCACGTCACTTCCGGTATCCCCTTTCCGTGGCCTCTCAGCCTTGTTTTGGTTTGTCGCTGGACGGCGACAAGCAGACGCCTTGTTACGCAATGTTTACTTAGCTGTAGCTTCATTGAGAAACTGTATCGTTGCTGTTTTTGCCTAATATTTATGTTATATAGTTATTTGTCCCCTATAACAAGCCTCACCACATACCAGCTGTGTTAATTTGAACTTTCATTCCTGATGAAGCGAGCAATGTGCTTGTGAAACGTTGAAAGTGTACATATTTGGATGGTTCTTGACAATGTTTTAATAGTTATTTGACCAATATCTTATGAAAAGTATATTTAAAAAAGGTTATACAGCGCCTCTTTAATATGAAGAAAGAACTTCAGAAATCCAAAATATTGTATCCTGGAAAAATCAAAGCGCACCTGACCTCTGTTACAGATGCGAATTTCACTCGATATGACAATCATGTTAAAATTGTATATTCAATTGACTACCCTTTTGATAACATTTAATGCGCACAATAAACTTTGAATACAATTGTAATTACTGCACATCATATATTTATCAGTGTCACTTTATTTGATACATCAGTATTGCATGCGAGAAATCAGAGTTGTGCACTTGCCTTAGAAGCCGCCCGTGAGACGGTATGGAAATTAAATGAGTCGTTCCCATTATTCTTGGTATTTTTTAATTTTATGGGTATAAGGTTTTTTTATAACTACTGTTGGGGATATCTGGATCGATATAGGCCTTTTTTTATTAAGAGATTGTCAATTTATGCATTGATCAGCAGCCCGACGTTCGTTTGGCGCCCTGTGAAACTTGACGAAAAATTGCTGATCGCTTTTGAGATGACCCTAACTGTCAATGGTTATGGGTCAGTTCGCCCCAATACCAATTCGGCCCAGTACCAGTTCCGCCAATTAGATTATGATGACCAAATACCAAAGTATCTTCTTTAGTATGCCTTAATTTGTGAAGTTGATTATGTACAACCAAGAAATGTAACCACAAAAAATAATTACCTATATTTTACCACCCGACTGACTTCAATACAATTACAGTAAGTCAGGCAGTTCCAGATCACTAAGAAATAATCGGCTGCATGCACCTACCCAAAAAGATATTTAAATAGTCTTAGAGCATTTTCTTTTCAAACCATGTTTCATGCAACTCAAAACGGAATAAGAATTATATGCAACCCTGATTAGATTTAGAAAAATTACGGCAGTTCCGAATCATTTCTGGATGTTCCGGATTACATGACTAATGTACACAAGTATTATGTCATTCTGTTCAGTAAATACAATTCTAGTTCTCTTAAACGACAACAAACCACATAATTTGTTTCAATGTTAATGCTATTATTTGTTTACACAACATAAACAAACATCAAGTTTTTTTAAAGAAGAGCCCTCTATTTAAAAGAGATATGACTGTTCAAAGTGCGCTAAATTTGTCATGCTCAAAGCCACAGCTGTAAAAAGCCTCTTTGCCGGTGATGTATTAAAGCGCGACAGCGCATGCCCAAAGAGGGTCGTGACAAAATATACAGAACATGGCCGCTGTCAAGCATATACAATATATTGTATTGATTGTATATATATCCCGCTATAATATATATATCCCATAAGTATATACTTTTCAGTGGAAATTAAACATAATTTCTGTCTCATTTTCTGCCAAATGCTTTAATTTAAGTCTGACAATATGCAAACTCCAGTTAATGTCTAAAAATAACATCCTGTCATGGATGTCATCAAAGGGTTTTTCAATAGGGGCTCAAGTACACAATCAGATTAAGACCTTGAGATATCCTTCTTCGTATCTTTCATTCGGGTCCTGACTAATATACGTTTTTGATACACTTTGACAGTATTATAAAAACCCAAAACCCAAAAGTCTACGTCTGTCATTCGATCATTTTTTTAATCACTGTTATCATCGTTCCATTTATTTACAGAAATGATTCGTACATCAAGGGAAATATTACCAATGAATAAGTTTGCAGATAATTCATTAACAGTTGATAATGATATACAGCAAGATGCTAATCCAACCTGTTTAGACAAATACCCCTACCGGAAAGAAGACAACAAAGGAGTCGAAGTAATATTACTGCTTTGATATGCCTTAATCCGATTGTGTACTTGAGCCCCTATAGAGATGAAAAACCCTTTGATGACATCCATGACAGAATGTTATTTTAGACATTAACTGGAGTTTGCATATTGTCAGACTTGCTCAACGTGCGTCGGGATTAGTCAAATGAAACTGCCAATTAACATGCAACTAAGCAAAAGTGCCAAAAAATTAATATTGTAGTACGTATGCCAATTGGACTGATGACATGGCATAATCTAGTTTAAAAGTGTGAATAAAATTTAACAACATGTACGAGTGATTGTAACTGGAGTTAAATTTTCCGGGGTCAGCCATTCAGGTCACTCAACTCTATTTCCCAGCTTCGGTGATTGTCGAACAGTGCCACAGTCGCAAGTCGGTAAAGCTCGGAATATCATTACTGGTTACTATCGGGCCGTACGCTATTAAGTGAATCGCTCAGACTGCACCCAGTCCCGTGTGCGTTGGACTATGAACAGCCATAGGTAAATTAGGCCAATTAGTAGAAATAGTGATAAGCTGATTGGAGGTTGCCAGTGTTACCCTGTATATAGAGTCATAGGTAAATTAGGCCAATTAGTAGAAATAGTGATAAGCTGATTGGAGGTTGCCAGTGTTACCCTGTATATAGAGCCATAGGTAAATTAGGCCAATTAGTAGAAATAGTGATAAGCTGATTGGAGGTTGCCAGTGTTACCCTGTATATAGAGCCATAGGTAAATTAGGCCAATTAGTAGAAATAGTGATAAGCTGATTGGAGGTTGCCAGTGTTACCCTGTATATAGAGTCATAGGTAAATTAGGCCAATTAGTAGAAATAGTGATAAGCTGATTGGAGGTTGCCAGTGTTACCCTGTATATAGAGTTCCTCACTCTAGGCAGAAGAAATCCAAAGTCCATGGAATAGACATGCACACATTTATTTCGGGAATGACTTACAAAACAACATAGATACAAAATGTGGATAACAGCTGGATTTCCACTACAGGGGCATGAAAATCCAAATAGTAACTCAGCCCCCGGAGTAGTCTTGAGATGTGTTAGGTATGATTCCCAAACTGCAACTGAATACTCTAATTTCTATCAGGGTTATTAAGTTAAATGAAAGTGACCTCTCATTGGTCAAACTTTTTTAATCTTGTTAAGTATTACTAACATCCTAGACAGTTTGATATGGCATATCTGAGTTATTGGAAGGTTGAGTAAGTATCGTCAATTGAGTTTCTTAAGTGGATCTTAAATAAGCCTAAGGCTCTATCTATACTAAAGTCACTGTCAGTGTCAACACTTTACCAAAGGATTTAGAACTAGAGGTAGCCAACATGTCTACCTTTTATATGAAGATTATCTCTGACATTTTGTAGCTTGAGGTGAATGGGAATATGGGAAAAGTTGTCTATTCCTAAAACATTTGAATAATTACATTGTATGTCATGAATGATATTTACTTGTATGTTTTGAATTGATATTGTTACTTTCATATTTCTTTAAGGTTAAGGATATATTTTCCTAATTTCTATAACATAATTTTGATGTAATTTGGGTAATATCAAGCATATATTTACTTAATTTCTATAATATAATTTTGATGTAATATCAAGCCAATGTTTCAAATAGAGCAGTCCAGGAAACGTTTAATATTGTTTCCCATGCAATAGATTGAATAAGTTGAGGTCACTTTTCTCATTGCATAATTGTTTATTGTATTTAAAGGGACACCATACTCAGTCCTGACAACACTAATCACCCAAGGTAATGAGAGTGCGAGGAACCTTTTTTAGTTGTGTAATGCAGACACGTGACACGAACTGGGCACTGCCCGGCAGCTGTAGATCATTTCATAACCTCGATGCAAGCGTGATCGCACCCATATCAAAATATGATTATTACCCCAATATAAGGAATTCTAACCTTTAGCATAGTCAAAGTATTGTCGTAACACACTCAGCTTTATTCTCAATGGTCAGTTGGGGTACATTTTTATAAAATGATTTATTACAAAGAGGATAAACGTAGAGAATGAAATTTTTTTGTATGTTCAGATGAATAGCATCATAATTGCATTTACGTTCCGTCTATGTACTACTTTTCACCATATATGATAAATACAACGTCTTGGTTTTGAAATAATTTTCTTTGTAACGTTAGTAGGTTTACTTCGCAAATGCATGAATGCGTGGATAAAATTTTCTCATTTTGTCAATCTTATTTTTCGAAATATATCCTTTTCAATTTTTCATACAGTCTCAATTTAAGCCTTAATGATATGACAACAACGTTTTAATCCCCGTCCTAAGTACAGTGCTTTTACCAAACTCTTTCAAAAAGAAGAATTGTTTCTATCTTGTATGATTTGTTGAAAATAGTGTACATCGTTTTCAATTCCGTGACCGCATCTGACATGGTAATCGGAAAAAAGTCACAAGTATGCCTAGGGAAAAAAGTCACAATATTTTATGATAGTTATGCTTATTGAAATTCTGGTATTTCAAATAAGTTCTGTGTGTTGAAATTAAGTTGACTGTTGATAGGCCACATGATATGACTTATCTTATGACGTCTTTGTTAAAAATATTTATCCTTTTATGATTTGATAAATATTGAATATCATAGTTGTCCGCAATTTGTATTTTTGAAACCGTGTTATGTATCTTTAGAACTACTGGGGGAGTGATGCCTCTTGCTACTTTGGTTATTCTGAATTGTTATTTTGCTGGTTTCCATGGAAATTTGAAATTTGTACATAATGGGGGTAGGGTCACTTTTGGATTAAATGTTAGCGGGGGACATCACAGTGCATCACATGCACATATTTCTAGTTGAAACTTGTTTGGAATTGTTCTTAAGGAGTGTAGAATGCAGCTGGCTGTTATCTTCCAAAAGCTATTTCAAATTTCGATAAATTCTCATGAAGTTCCCACTCTTTGGAAAACCTCTAAAATTATCCCAGTCCCCAAAAGGAAAAATCCAACCGTTAATAACGATTTTAGACCAGTGGCTCTTACCTCTGTTGCAATGAAATGTTTGGAACGCATCATGAAGAACTTATTGCTTTGTGAAGTCAGCCATATTATTGATCCTTTACAATTTGCATACAGGGCAAGGCGTGGTGTAGAAGATGCAACAATAACTCTGCTACACAATATCTATCAGCATTTAGAAAGCTATGGTACATATGTAAGAATTATGTTTGTTGATTTTTCATCTGCTTTCAATACTATTCAGCCTCATCTACTTACTGACAAACTTTGTAAAATGAATGTAAATTCTAATATCATTAGATGGATCAACTCATTTCTAGTTAATAGACAACAATTTGTTAGGGTTAACCAAGTGCAGTCTTCAACTGTAAGTACATCCACTGGCGCTCCACAAGATTGCGTTATTTCACCGATTTTGTTTATATTGTATACCAATGATTGCGTATCCAATGCAAAAACATGTATGACAATCAAATTTGCCGATGATGCAGCATTGGTGGGCCTGATTAGAGAATCTGAACTGTGTTACAGAATTGAGATTTCAAAATTTGTAGATTGGTGTAAATCAAACTTTTTGTTTTTGAATGTGCAGAAAACTAAAGAAATGGTCATAGATTTTAGGAAAAAGAAGTCTACATTAAATGCTGTGACTATAGATGATGGTGAAATAGAAAGAGTAACAGAATACAAATATTTGGGTACTGTCTTGGATTCAAAACTTTCTTGGAACGAAAATACTGACAAAATTTATAAGAAAGGACAGCAACGCTTGCATTTTTTGTGGAGATTGAGACATTTTAAAATAGATCAAACTATATTGAGGTTATTTTACAGAACATTTATTCAAAGTATCTTGACCTTTAATTTCTTGAGCTGGTACGGAAATCTGTCTGTTCAGAATAAAAACAAACTTTCAAAAATTGTTAAAACAGCTTCAAAAATTATTGGACTTCCAATTGAAAGTATCGGCGATTTTTAGTAGCAGCAAATTTCCAATAAAACAAATAAAATTTTAAGTGACCAATCACATATTCTTTTTTCGGAATATTCTTGGCTACCTTCAGGACGTAGACTGCGCATGCCGACTGGGAGAACAAACAGGTTTCGCTACTCTTTTATTCCAAACAGTGTACGTTCCTACAATGAGCAGTTTATTGATTAATGTTATATATATGTTTTAGTCAAGTGAATGTATGTGTGACTAAATCGGATGTGTTCATGTTTATTTAGACAAATCTTATGCATAATGATATTATCATGTACATTTAGTTTGCTTTGTTTGTAACTGGAGAACTGTATATATGATGTAAAACAAATTTCCCTTGGGACAATAAAGACATTATCTTATCTTATTATCTTAGCCCTGCTGGAGGCGCTCGCTAACTCTCAAAGATAAGCAGGTTCGTTGTTTTCTTTCACTGAACATGTTTTATATGGTACCGATGTAAATTAACCTGGTACTATCTTTATTTTACCATTGTTTCATTCAAAGCATTTTTTCCCAATTTTGCTATGGTCTCTGTCTTTGAGTAATATATCCTAACTCGAAAACTTTTCTTTTAGAAATTTATCTTATCTTTATGAAAAATTAGTTTTGAAATTACCCCATAAGATTTCGTCTGACCCAGATCATGTGTTACACTGTGAATTTGTAAGGATTCTTTCTTTAAAAAGATATTTATTACCGCTGGTTTCAAACCCATAGTGGTAAATATGCCATTATTCCCTATAGTATTCCATGATCCGTTGAGCAGAAGAGTGTTTAATTCCAGCGCATTGTAGTCGTATAACCAATCAAAAAATTTCCCAGCATGCAATTGCAAAACAATAACAAAGTCTAAGAGCCTGTCCCTGTATTTACTCAGAGTATGGAGTCCCTTTAAAGCGTTCTACGAACCTCCCGTGTCTAGGAAAACATCTACATCCTTATGTTTTACTTGAATATAAAAAGTTTTAAGTGTAACAGAGGTCGAAGTATGAGAGATAGATGTCATCTCAACAATGTTCGCTAGACGTCCATGGCTCACTCGTAATAGATGCCTTGGGATAACAGTTCAATCACATCAACCAAGTTGGTTAACTGCTTGAACATATGTCGGTCTTACCCACTTTCTTTATGTCATGTTCTTTTCTTGTTTTGTGTGGTAATTATGCTTGAAAAAAAAAGGTGTCCGCTGTTGTCTATAAAGTAAACTGAGCACGGGTTAGACCATGCAGTCTTATGAGGTCGGACGATGTGATGTGGCAGGTGATGATTAGCTGAAAAAACTTTTGCTGGTTGAAAATATGTTTTTTAAGTCAGTTTAAGACTATTTTGCTAAATTTTTGGAACAAACAAAGTATCAATATTGTCTATTCATATCCTTTTGTACACATTTCTGCATTTTGTATACCCTCTGGGTTATTTGATGTTTAAGTTACAAAATATAATCTTTCTCTGTTGTAAAACTATAGGGAAAATAAGACTTTGTTAGCAAATAAAACCATCAAAGGATTGATTTTTGAAGAACACTTGTAAAATAATAAGTGTAATTAACTTACTTTTTCAATATCTCAAAATCCTCAAAAATGAAAAAGACACATATGATCCAATTCTTTGTCAAGTATTGTTCCTAAAAGTTACAAATATTCTGAAATAATGTAAAAAAAATTGCTATGAGTATCATTTCTTTCAACATTCAGTTGAGTGCCTTCGCTCCAAATGATGGCATAACATTATTTCAATGAGGTCAGTCTCATAAATATTTTCTTGGTATTTCAAACGGTTTGTAGAGGAAAGAAAAAATACTTGTAAATAAATATAATTCAACAAGTTCACACAATATACAATGTAGTTTTAACACAATAGTCTAAAACAAACTCAATTGTCGTATAACTAGTACCGTAGCAATATGTAACAATATGTTTATCGACAGTACTTGATCCGATTAATTTGCATAATGTCACCTGTCAACAAAATGATACATTTGTCAAAAAATGTGGGCGCCATCTGGCTACATGATCAATAAAATAATTTACAGTTTGAGCGAGCATGGTTGATGACAATGTTGTCACTGCCTCACTAAAATCGTTAATTGCAAAGTAATCAGTCAATTAAAAGTGAAATAATTGTACGAATATATTTCTAGAGACATCCAAATTCACTATTTCATATTTTCACCAAATATTTTCTGTTTCCTATCAAAATCACAAAGAAAATATTTCTAGTAACTCAAAACAATGGCGGGATGGGGGCCATCTCATAAAAAAAGTCATTTATCATCAAAGACGTGCTTAAAAAAACCTATAAGATTCTTAATATATAATAAATAACATATAACCGTTCACACTTTTCCATTCCTTTCAAACCACTATGGTAAAATTATCCACCGTATAACATATCTTTATATTGCAATACACTCAATGCCATTAACATTTTAGGTATTCGATTGTGGAAAATATTCGGTTTGTTCACTGTAAATAAAAACTATTTGTTATTTGTCACCGTCGGAAATAATAGTCAATGTATGTTATGTAAGATTCAGCAAACAACAGACCATCAGATTATCACATTAAACGGACAGGTCTAGCCATAACAGCGCCAATTTAACGAGGCAGTCGCCATTTTGCGTCATTTGATAAGGTTTTGAAATATACGATACTTCATGTTTATACAATAATAATTGACTTGAATAAATCGTTATTGAGTCGTCGGATATCTTAGCTTTCAGAATGTACAAAAATTTAGTGTTTTTTTGTGAATATTTGTATGTTAAATGAACGATTAAAAAGGTGTCATTTCCCGTTGAAACATGATCATTAGGTGAAACTACTCACCTACTGCTACGTCACAGTAGGTAGACACGCTCGGGACACGCTTCAGTGACCACAGATTCTGTTCGCCGGGGCTAATTAGGCAGTCTATTTTAAAAGCCGTATTTAGGCAGGTTGCCGTCCGATTTCGAAAATTCAAAGTTGACTCTTATTCAAATTGCATGCCGCTTTTTATGAATCCCGAAAGTGGCCATAGACCATTTCAGTCCCCCTTTAAAGCTGCTACAGTCAGTTGTAGAAATGTATTTTGTCTTTAGTTTCATCCTGTCAAATTTCCATTTAAAACCAATCTCAAATTATCTGTTTCTAAACAACAGTGTCATTAGCGATGCATTTCTGCAATCTTTTGAGATGTCACAATGTTGTTTATCCGCATGTTTAACGATATCAATAGAAGATGAACGTAAAAATGTATGAAAATTGCAATCTTTAGTACTCATATTTAGAACCTAAAATGGCAAATTGATCACATCAACTTTGGTGTCCTTTTTATAATGAATGATATTTTATTTGTAAAAATATCAACACGGATATAAAATCATCGTTCAGTAAAAACATTGAATGCTTGAAATTACATTGAAAATTATCATTTCAATGACCATCATATTTGTAACAGTTTGTTAGAAGAAAGTCCCATTCGTGCACTTAAATTTTTTCTGGTACAAAATTTGTTTCTGAAAAATTTTCTAAAGAAAATAGTTATTGACAAATCCGATTTTAAAACGTATTAAAAACTATGACTTTTGTAATTTTTCATTTTATTCATTGTCATGTGGAGTTAACTTAATTGTAGAAAGTTATAAGAATATTTAAGAAAATATAGAAACTATGTCAAGAAAATAATGTTATTCACAAGAATTTATTATTTTTTAGCTCATCTCGACTGAAAGGCCGGCCTTATGGCATGGCATGGTGTCCGGCGTCCGTAAACTTTGTGCATTTTTTACTTCTTCTCCAGAAAAAAAAGGCGTAGGAAGCTGAAACTTTCTGTATAGACTCCTTGACTAGTGAGGATTATAAATTGTAACTTTGGTGACCCCTAATAAAGGTCACAGGGGCCAGGCCCTAAAAACAATTTCCGGCTTCTTCTCCAGAACCAAAAGGTGTGGAAGGATGAAATCTTGTATATAGACTCCTTGACTAGTGGGGATTATAAATTGTAACTTTGGTATCACTGTGCCCCCTAATGAGGGTCATGGGGCCATGTCTTTTAAACATATGGTCTTCTTCTAATCCAGAACCAAAAAGGCTTAGAAAGCTGAAATCTGTTGTACAGACTCCTTGACTAGTTTGGTGACCCAGTGACCTCTTATAAGGGCCACAGGGGCCGAGCCCTAAAAACTTTTTTTCTTCCTCTTCTCCAGAACCAAAAGGGCTGGTAAGCTCAAACCTTGTGTACAGACTCTTTGACTAGTGAGGACTAGTAGCATTGGTGGCCCTGTGGCCCACACCCTTAAAACCTATTTTCATCTTCTTCTCCAGAAGCATAAGGTACAGACTCCTTGAATGGTGAGAATTATGATTTGAAGCCTTGGTGGCCCTGTGGCTCATTTAAGGTCTATAAAGGTCTATAAAGTGGAGCACGGTGGTGAAGTGGTTAGCTTGCTGGCCTGTCACGCCGATGGCCCGGGTTTGAATCCCGGTGGAGACACCAAAACTTTGTAACCTGGGCTTAACACTGTATTGTGTCCTTGGGCAAGGCACTTCATCCACATTGTTCTCAGTTCACCCAGCTGTATAAATGGGTACCTGAACATGGGGAAAGTACGGACCTTAGCGTGGGGCGCTTAGTAGCTTGACTCAAAAAGTATAATTCCTTCAGGGTAATAATATACATTGTATCGCCATGTGTAACGCCGTTGAGCAGTCCTAGACTGGATACTAGGCGTTAAAATATTAGTATTATTAAATATGAAACCTTGTGTACAGACTCCTTTACTAGTGGGATTATAATTTGTAGCTTTGGGGGCCCTATTAAGGGCCACAGGGGCCACAGCCTTAAAACCAATTTTCACCTTCGAGGCCATGAGCCAGACAAATTTCCGGTACCACACAGATATTATATTTTTATATTTTTTTAATTGTTTATGGTCCCTAATCATAAAAAAATTATGATGGCAAATTGGCAATGTGGGCTTGGTAGCTCAAACTCAGGATAAGACTTAATCCAAGATGGCTGCCAACTTTCAAAAATCCCTTTATAAAGACTTAAAATCACTTAAATCAAACTTTACACAAATTAATAATCTACTTATTTTAGAAACAGCATAAACAATTTTGTTTATTTATTAAAAGCTTTGTTTAATTACAACATATTTTTTAAAATTGAAGAATTTCAGATTTCAGATATTAAATTAAATTTATGAATGAAGTAAATTATCATAAATGACATCATTTCATAACTATATTTTCCACTTATATGTAATACATCATTCATAACAATAACATCCTTTTCTGATGATGGGTCAATTTTCAAGACAGAGAGAAGCCTATAAACATCATAACAGAACAAATCAACAATGCTCTTGACAATGTTAAATAAATTCTGGGACTGATCCTTGACTGAACACTCAGCTGGAAAAACCACCTAATGACATGCTGGTAGAAACCTGCTCGAAACTGTTTTTACCTGATGGTCGTCGCTTCACAAGAGTGGGGTGCTGATTTCACCACCTTGCAGACAATATACATTGCCTATATTTTAGGAGTAAGATCAGTTACGGAGCCGAGGTTTGGTCGTCATGTGCAAAAACACACCTCGTGAAAACTCAGAATGCAGCTCTACATCTAATAACCGGTACACTGAGAACAACACACGTAGATGTCATGGAAATAGAAGCAGACATCAGCATCAACACATGCGTCACAAGAAAGTTTGTAGAGTGTCACAAAGAAGATGCCCGGGCACATTCATCCTGCCACATGCCCAAATAGTTTCCACGAAAGAACAAGAACTCGCCTTCACGAAATTACCTTAAGATCATAAAAGTGCCCAAAGAGCTTCCTTTCACTGCTGTGATAATTGTCACACCTCCAATAAGATGGCTCTCTATCAATGGACGCAGGCATTGCAGGTGCAGCAGTATTCTTTCCATCTGAGCAGAGAGTAACCATCATTCTGCTCCCTCCTTCATCAATCCTTGAAGCAGATCTGGTGGCCATTGTTAGAGCTCTTCAGGAGATCCAAGACTGTAGTGCTGCAGATGAAGAAAAAGATAAATTTGTGTTTTTGATAGACTCCATATCATTGCTCCAGGCACTTCAATCCTGCCCTCCCACAGAATACTATTAACTCTGCCAGACAATTTCATTGTCTATCCAATTAACAAGGGCACAAATCTTCAATGGATCCTGAGTCATGTGGGCATCAAGAGCAATGAAGAAGCGGATCGACTAGCCAACGTAGCAGCCTTAAGCGGTCCAGTCCAACAACGTCTACCATCTCGCCCAACCCTGTCCAACAACACCACCAAGTGCATCAGACAACAGTGGTTGATAGGCTTCATTGCCAAAAGGCAGGCAATACCACCAGCTCTAACCTAAACAGAACGGGTGCAGTTATAAAACCTTGACCAGGATAGAACAATTCCAGATGACAAGATTGAAAATCAACCACTTTCCATGTCAGTCATATCTACACCGTTTCAACTTGGTGGATGAACCAATCTGTCAACTATGTCAAGAACCAGACGAAACAGTGGAACACATCATCCTGAAGTGTACGGCACTCAGTCATGTCAGAACATTCCCACCCACGGATAGCATATTAGCTGTTTGAGGGCAAAAACAATGAATGGAAAGTGGCAATGAACATTATGGACAAAAGGAAAGAATATGTGTTAGGGGCACCGTTGTTGGAAGCACGATCCAACAGAAGAAACAGAAGAAGTAACATACACATATTTTTAAAATGACAATGTAATGCAATGACTGATCCCTTTAATGGCTGCCATCAACACACAAAGCTATCTGCTGCCCGATCTTAACATAATGTGAAAGAAGTTGAGAAAGCTGATTTGATAGTAAGGAAGGATATGAAGTTAAATCAAGCTGATTTGGGAGACCTGTTTGAAGCATTCACTAGCTGCATGTTTGCGCTAGTATGTTCAGTGAAGAAAGTGAATGAATTGTGCTATCACTTGTTCCAGATGAGATAAGGGGCAATTGAACCAGGACAACTACCACCCTGCTCTGATTGTCTGTCAATGCACCTCCTGAGGGCAAACTATCAAGCTTCTATATGGAACAGGTGTCTAGAGGCTGAATATCCAACACCGCTGCAGACAAATGGTCATGGATGGCTTGAAGAAAATGGTCATATTGAGATTTGCTGAAAATGCATTTCTAAACTTGCAAGTGCACATTCACAAGGGACTGTAAACTGCCAAGTTGTCAATTCCTTTCCAATGGACCGAAAGCACAGTGACATGTGGCGACCTTGACATGCCATGGAGTGAGTCTGACGATGATGATCGATGTTGAAACTTATGATTATGATGCCTTTTATTATGACTATTACTATTGAAAAACATGAACTTTTAGAAAACAGAACTTGAAGGTGATCTCGTTTTGAACTAAAAGAACTGTCTATGAAAGGATGTTTTCATTATGATATTGATGCCTAGAAAATAAGGGAAAATAATGATTATTTCAGGAATAACTTGAAGATAGCTTGATATTTATTATATCTTTTCAATCATTATAAATACATTTACTTCCCCTCCATTATTTCCAATCTATATGATGTAGTACATTCGTGATTAAAGGTTGTTATTGACATTTTGGGAATATTTTCAATTTTTTGGTGGCTATCTTTGATTTAGCCTCTTCTGAGTTTTAACTACCAGATTGAGATTTCCATTATAATTTTTTTATATGAAGAGACATAAAGTATTATAAAATCACTAAAGAGTTCTTAACTAGTGAGGATTATGATATAATAACGTTGTCGACTCTGTGGCCCCGAAAAAGGGATTGGTAAACCTTTTACTTGGATCCTAAGCATTTTCCATTTCTGAATTGATTACCAGTATCTGAAATCACATCACCTACCTGTATATACTTAATTTTAGGATTGCTGATCCCATGGCCCCTACTTAGGGGGAACCACATTGACCACACCCTAAAGCAAAAATGAACATGAAGCCTGATGAGCTACAGAGTCAATGGCTCTATTTCATATCCTTCAGTTCTAAATTATTTTGCCTACGCATTATTGCTCCAATTGTTGTTTAAAAAGAATTTGGATATACTTGTAAATTGCTTGTAAATTTTCAATTTTTTGGTCTACGGAGTGAAACAAAATATTTTTGGATAACTTTTGATAAAATATATTATAAAATATAAGTTTGTACATTTTCGACTTCATCTCTAGACCACAGTGTGCTTGACTAGTTAGGATTATAATTCATAGCTTTGGTGACCCCGTGGCCTTTAAGAAGGGCGACAGGGGCCCCACCCTTTACCCTCACGACGCTGAATCCTTTATATGCTCTACAAGGCACTTTGGCTGAATATTCGGATCCAGCAACTGTTATCTGCTAATTAGCCCCACCTGGCTGAATTATTTTCTGTAGCGAGCCGCGTGCGTTTTTACAACAACTAGTGTATCTATTTCGCGAATCCCAGTCGTAATATCGTGCTCCAAACAAAAATACCTAGCGGGTCACGTAGTCGAATAGTTGATACATAACTGCGACTTTGAATGAAATTTTTAGCGTGTCTGTAACGTTTTTTTAAAAAATCTAAATATTGTCTTAATTGAGAGCCTTATAAAATCTTTATTTACAAACAAGCAATAATTCTTTTTACATGGACTTCTAGATACACTATTCCTCTATATAGATATCTAAAAAATATTACGAATTTTATATGGAACTGTAGAGGATATGTTCGTTTTCATGATTGCAAAGAATCATGATAATACGCGTAACGGCGCAAAAGATACAAAGATGAAAACTGCACAAGTATACACAAAAACTTCTGAACTCACCAGATTTTTAGGTGGAACATATCCCCTCGCATGCACAGTGGAACCGCGAGGCACCTCGGTACCGTTATGCCCGGGGGTGCCAGTGCATGAGAAACATGCATGTTCAATTAGCGATAGCCCAACTAGTGCGTGTGGGCGATGTCTTTTATTCCACGCACCGCTTGCCGCTTCTTTATTTCTGTGTGCGCATATACAAATGATACGTGTAATTAAAGACAATTATCTCCTCTCCACGACAGTGAAAAAAATATATAATTATCTCTATCGGTTCGTGAGATACGAATGCCGCTAGGTGGATACCCTCAATCATTTTTGAGAAAAAGTTGGATATTTGCGACAGATGTCACGGCGCTTGCAGTTTCTTTACTTTTTCGTGGGCATGTACAAATGACACATAGAATTGAAGCTCGTTCTTCCCCCTTTACAATGATATAAATGATTTGAAATTTCCACGTTCAAAAGATATATAGTGCCAAAAAAGTGTTGGGGTTCATGATTTGGCTCTAGTTGAACTTCCACGGACAGCTTACATTGACTTTCTCCGTCGTTTTTAAGAAATCAAAAAGAATAATTTATTTTTAGAAATAGTTTTACAAGATATCCAACCACAGCATATAACAAAAATAACCTTTATTGGTGCGAAGAAAAATCTTTTGGGACCTAACAAGGTCGAGAATGCACTGTCCACACTTCCACCTCTTTCTTTCTTTATCTTCTTCCTGTCCATTATCATCATCCTTCTCTGTGAGACTGATGTAATTATGCTTTACAGTAATCTCTTGACGTGTGGTATAGTCGGAAACATGGCGTTACACACAGACAGACACTGTATTCTACACATTCGAATGAAGTTTCTTTTCCTATTCTTTTCTACTTACGAACTGGCTGGTTGGTAGCTTGCGCTGCACATCGCTGAAGTACTTGGCCGACCCCGGGGACGTCTGCGCAGACTTGAACCTTGTCTGTGTCCGAAAAGGTTATAATGTGTTGAACTATTTCTTTCCTGAATTGACGGCTTGTCTTTTATCTGTTGAAAGTTCTTTATACAGAACGTAGGCATTCAAAAGAGCAACATTGAGGATATGAAACCAAACACGCTTCCACCACTTTAGAGTTTTCAGTTTGAACGGAGTGTACGACAACATTTGATCAGCACGATCAACACGTACCCATGTACTTATTGTACTCATGCACAATACAAGGTTTTGTATGTGGTTCGCCAGTCATCCTGTTCTTTTTGCGTCTTCAACAGTGGGCATAAGCAATGTTACGTCTTTAAACGTTATTAAAAGTGTAGTGAGGGGTGAAAGTAGACTCGAGTCGACCAAGACACTTCTTTATTTCTATATGTCTAACTAACAACAAAGGGAGGTAATCCTGGCAGGGGTTATTCCAAACAAGTGCATACCGCTACAAGCAAGACTGATTTTTTTCCCTCATACCTGATGAGTAGAAGGTCTTGATTGTGCTGTTGCAGCACGGAAACCTTCTTTGCATTCTTTTGTTATGACTACCTCTCAACGTCCTCGTCGCCCCAAAACCACACTCCCACAAGTTTATGTACAATGTCACAGATGAATAAAAATTGTCCATGTAAAAATTATATCCTTTGCCGGAATAATCCTCGACCAGATCCATGACCAAATCATACGTTTTTCCACCTAAAGAAACAGCTTTGTTGGTTCTTCCAGTGTAGAGTTTGAATTTACAAACATATCCATTGTGGGAGTCACACAACATGCAAGCTTAAATTCCATACTTCTTTGGTTTGTCAGGGTTGTAGACCTTGAAGCTGAGGTTGCCTTTCCAAGGCACCAATCCCACATCAATAGAGATATGTTGATGCGGTATAAACTCTGGAAAATCGATGTATGATGCGGTTATACAAGAAGCCAAGTTTATTTATTGAGGAAAACTGAGGTGTGTTTCGTCCCGGCATTGTACTGTTATCAGATAGGTGATGGTATGTGAGCAAGAGCCAAAACCTGTCCCTGGGCATACACTTTGGGAAGAAAGGCGTCGACGTCACATCACTGGTAGTCCAATACTCTGAAAAGTTTCTCTGTACAACTAAGGACATGGCGATAGTCATTGCTATGAATACTTTCATCTCCTCAGCATTCGTATCCTTCCACTGGTGCAACCTCGAACCAGGGGAAAGAACCTTGCCGTCACATTCTTGGTGAAAATATCTATTGGTTTCTGTTGCCATTATTCCGTAGTCCTCTTCATTTATGAACAGGTCGAAATAGTCAATAGGTTGTGGTTGCTCTGGCATTTCTCTGAACTGTCCCAAACCAGTCTTGCCACTGAAAGGCAAATAAACATGTCCACGTGGCCTCGGCCCTTCCTTCCATTTGGACATGAAATCACCCTCTTCAGTATAATGTGTGTCCATGTCATTGTATTGCTCATCAAAGCCACTGAACTCATCTTCTGTGGAAGTACCACCAGCCCTAGCAGCTTCGTCCGTAGCAGCTAGTATATTTCTTGCAATATTTCTTATATCTGGATCACTGTCCATGTCCGATATCAAACCGTCACTATCATCACTATCACTCTCCTCTATAGTCTCCATATCAGAGGCTATGTCAGCATGGACTTCGACATTAAACTCCTCGTCGCCAGTCCTCGGCCTTCTAGGTTTCGGTCTTGGCATCCTCTAAATCATCTGTAATTATTGAAAAAGATTTCGACATATGCAAGAAAGAACGACAACTCAAGAGCATTTTACAGAGAAATCCAATGTGAGCTTCATGGACATTCATTGGCCGTCATTTAAAAGCATTTGAAACAATTTAACCATCGGCACCGACGGCGCCCAAGGCCATGTAAAATACACACATTTGGACGTTTGTCCCGGTTAAGCCCTTTTTTTCCCCCATACGTCTCCCCCAAAGTCGAAAATCTGGACATTTTCTAAGTTCCAGACACATTCTAACACTTGGATGTGTTTTCACCCGACATGCTGCAGTTGCCGACGGCACCGCCAGCCACCGGATTTTTCTCAATTTTTGTTCACCTTGATGAAGTTTCTGACTTCCTAGGCGCTGAGGTTGCTAGTCGCGAACACAACTACCATCTACGTCAGGGAAGTTCTGATTGTCATTTGTGGATTACAAAAGTTACTGGGTACTGGGCAACGTAAGCCATGACATAGGGTGTTCTCGAAAAGGAACACCTCGCCCTACATATATGCTAATTGTTTCACATCTTGGAATAACACCGAACTTTATTTTTGAATTTCAGTAAACCTGATATTGAATGTTGAAGTTTGAGGGGCTAAGGGTTAATTCAGCCTATTTCTCATGGCGAGGCCCGCAATAAAAATATTGAAAATTCCTAAAACAAAATTCTGATCACACTCGATTTTTTATGGAAATAAAACCATAAATCAAGGCGATGCCCGGAAGTGGTAAAAAACCTCGTACTTCATCATAACCTGATCATATAAGTTTTGTCATGGGACAACTTTCCCGTTACGTCATGGCAAAACAAAAAAAAATTGCCGATGTATAAAGACATCAAAACATTTTGCGGGGCTTCTTGCATCTTTATTTCTCTGTGCGCATGTACAAATGATATACCAAATTGTAGGCAATTTTAATCTCTTTCCATCGATGTATCATGCTTTATAGCGCTCCACTTGGTTAGTGAAATATCAAGAGCAAAAGTATATATTTTTGCGGCCTTTCTTGTATAATTATTTCTCTGTGCGCACATACAAAAGATATACCAAATCGAAGGCAATTCTATGCTCTTTCCATCTATGTATCATGTTTTATAGCGCCACTTGGTTATTGAAATATCAAGCGTGAAAGTCGATGACTTTTTTTAGTATAATTATTTGCATGTGTGCACATACAAATTATATACTAAATTGAGGGGAATTTTATTGTCTTTCCATCGATATATCATGTCTTAGAACGCGCCACTTGGTTTTTGAAATATCAAGCGGGAAGCATGTGTTTTATCAACAGTTCAACAGAGAAAATATGTTTGTGCGGGGCTCGCTGTGTGAAAAGTATTCATTGCATATGCATGAATATTACATTGAATAAAAGGGCATGTTTTCTTCTTCCTTCTGACGCATAAATAATTGTCAAAATGCGCTACGTATTTTATGACATAACAGTAAACATTATTTTGGAATCATTTAGTATTTTGATTAGAACAGTTTTGGTTTTTTTAAACCAAAATTCATATTGATCATAAAGAATGTTTAGATGTCTTTTGCAGGTTTCAACTTTTTTATTTTAGAGTTCCAAATGTATATATAGTCACATATACAGGCAATATAAAATACATAACCAATGTTAAATAGAAATACAAATATAGTAACCAAGTGACAATAACATGATTCAGCCATTATAAGCTCCTGTGACCATTTTGAGCTTATTGATGTGTTGTTTTAGGTCGGAAATATGTTTCCAAGGGAATTTAGCATTATTTTTAGTGTACAGAATGCTGAAGCTACGTTTCACTGTGATGATGTGCAAGGATTTAGTGACATAAGTCTAATTTACACGACTTCTTTCTGTGTTTGCAATAAATATCAGGCACAAAGCAACTCTCTACACTTTTATGCGCTCCTAATGCTTTTCCAATAGATTTTGAAGGCTTATACAATCCAATAACAGGATTCAGCCATAAATATGAGCTCTTGTGACCATTTTGAACTTTTTGATGTGTTAGAGGTCTGAAATACGATTTCAAGCGAATTTGGCATTATTCTTAGTATACTGAACGTTGGAGCTAGGTTTTCCTTGCCCTGTAGGGGATGTGCAAGGATTTTGTGACATAAGTCTAATTTTTATTACTTCTTTCCGTGTTTGCAATAAATATCTACAGCAACAAAGCGAAGAACATCTAGCTGGCAATAAAAGCATACTTCAAAGTTCAACAAGGATGATAGTTTTCTTCAGAAAAGAGTAAACTGAGTATGTCACTTCCTGCCATGTCACATCTGCCAATATGATAGGCCGGAAGGTCAAACCCTTCTAAATAATAAAAAATCCAAGTCCCAAAGTAAAGTTGCCACTCACTATGCCCTTTTCATTATGTCCCCCGCAAAGCTTTGCGGGAGACATAATGTTTTCATATCCGTCAGTGGTTCCGTGGTTCCGTGGTTCCGTGGTTCCGTGGTTCCATAGTTCCGTAATTCCGTAACACTTTCGTTTCCGGACCATAGGACCATATCTCCAAAACCGTTCAATATTTTTTCACGAAAATGTGTATGTGGTTAGATCTAGTACTGGAGTGGTGCCTTTTGCTATTTTGGTTATTCAGAATTTTTAATTTGTTCCTGTTTCCATGGAAACATTTTGAACTTAGTGCATATTGGGGGAGGCTTTCGTTTCCGGACAATATCTCCAAAACCGTTCAATATTTTTTCACGAAATTTGGTATGTGGTTAGATCTAGTACTGGAGTGGTGCCTTTTGCTTTTTTGGTTATTCTAAATGTTTAATTTTTTCTGGTTTCCATGGAAACATTTTGAACTTATTGCATATTGGGGGATGCTTTCGTTTCCGGTCTATATCTCCAAAACCCTTCAATATTTTGTTATGAAACTTGGTATGTGGTTAGATCTAGTGATGGAATGGTGCCTTTTGCTATTTAGGTCATTCTGAATTATATAATTTTTCCTGGTTTCCATGGCAACAGTTTGTACTTAGTGCATATTTGGGTAGGGACTGTTTCCCGGCCATATCTCAAAAAGTATTCAATATTTTTTTTACGAAAGTTGGTATGTCGTTAGATCTAGTGGTGGAGTGGTGCCTTTTGCTATTTAGGTCATTCTGAATTATATAATTTTTCCTGGTTTCCATGGCAACAGTTTCAACTTAGAACATATGGAGGGAGGACCATTTCCGGGCCATATCGCAAAAACTATTTAAAATGATTTTACAAAACTTGGTATGTGGTTAGACCTAGTGGTGGAGTGGTGCCTTTTTCTATTTTAGTTATTCTGAATTATTTTTCTGGTTTCTATAGAAACAAGTTGAACTAGGTGTATATGGGGGGTAGGGTCTGTTTCCATACTTGAGCTTAAAAACTATTCAAAATATTTTTATGACTTGATATGTGGTTAGAACTACTGGGGGAGTGGTGCCTTTTACTACTTTGGTTATTCTGAATTGTTATTTTGCTGGTTTCCATGGAAACAATTTGAAATTTGTACATAATGGGGGTAGGGTCACTTTCGGATTAAATGTTAGCGGGGGACATCACAGTGCATCACATGCACATATTTCTAGTTAAGGACAGGTGCAATTGCTTCTACCTATGCGCTAACCCGTGCGTTTGGTCTTGAAAACAAATCTTCACCAAAAATGTGTTAAAGTTTATTTGGTCAACTTTGACAAATTATCGTCAGTGCAAAATGTGTTTGTGATCAATGTTTTGATAGATTCCTAGACTATACAAATTTGTCCTACTTTCCTGAAAAAATGGTACATTTGTGGGTGTAACTTTTTAATTGATTGCCCCTTGAAAATGGTAGAATGACAAAAGTCACCTGACTACGAACATTTTCCCTGGAAAAACTTTTGAGAATTCAAGAAATCAAAGGTTTCCATTTTTAAAGGCAATGTCTTAGCTACATTGTGTGTAAGTTTCAGCTTTCTAAAACCAGTAGTTGCAGAGTGAGGATTCTGACTTTTGTAAAAAGTGCTTTCAATCAAGATGGCGACCAAACCAAGGGACCTACAAACTTTTTTTTTTTTTTTTTAAAGCAGGAAATGCGGAAAGATTATAATAAATATAGTCACAAGCGACGACAAAAGGATTCAGCCACATTTACAGCCTGTTCAGCACTAAGCTAAACATGTCAGGAATCAGTCCGGAAAATGTTATTCATTTCTGCTGATGCATTATTCTTCTTTTAAAGGAGAAGATTCGCTAAGATCCTAGGGTTCTGTACACTCTGCAAAAGTTAACATGACAAAGTCGTAGGTCATATATACGTATCAGAATTTGCTCCAATATCAAAAATGTCATCTAAGGTCATATCTATTCTTACTTTGTTTATTTCTGCACCTTGTCCAGCCATGTCGTGCTCAATACTGTCAACTTTTGTCTTCAGCTCGGAAATCTCTTGCTTGATGTCTTGTACTGAGGATGTTACATCAAGAATAAGCTCAGAAAGTCTTGTTTCAGATCCTTTTAACTATTTTTTCCGCTGAGGTAGAGGAACAAGTTTTGAGCTAAGAAAACATCAAACTGATTTTAACATCTGAAATGAGCACTTATTATTTGGTGGGCTTCCTTTGTATATTCTTTCTAAAGCCCTAATGGTAAAATATTGAGTTATGGTATAGGTATATATTAAGGAGGAGGTAAATATATTTGTAAAATAGCTTGTTTCAGTAATTAATTCTTGGGAGTTGCTTTACTAACATTAGCAGATTTAGAAAAGTTATTTACAGCTGCAAGGCCTTTCAAGTATCCCTCAGAACTATAGGAAATTCTTTGGAGATTCTTTTCACACTATTATCATTCATTAGTCTTTTAGAATCCAGTGGGCATAAGGATGTTTAATCTATCCTTCCTGCATACTTATGCCCATCAATTCTCGAAGAATTCATTTCATGTTAAGTCGTCTTACTGAATAATGCCTCTTTACATTGGTCATTCTACCATAAATGTACAAAATACTCATTTTTGATTGACTACTGTGAAAATTCAGAGGGCGTATAATGTGGTTATTCGGTGTTCTGTTTACTTCGTCGAATGCGCAAGAATTCATTTGTTGCCTAGCACACAGTAGTTCTCAAATACTGCTGTTGTGTCTGAAGTTTTCATAAAAAATTTGCCATTTTTGCGTAGTATGTACATTATTTATCAAATTTATTGAAACTATCCACAAGCTTAACGCTTGCAGTCGGTCAAAACCGTTAGAATACACGACACTGAGTCAGTGACAACAGTTCAGATTCCTGTTGGCATGGTCCGTCATTCTGTAGCGTTAGATCAAAAGGGGCCCGAAAAAGTTTGACCGGCAAGAATATCATACAAATTAAATCGAAATGCGGCATACACTAACCTTGAAGTTATTTAAACACCAATGCAATTATACCGACGACAAATTTGTGAAATTATACAGAACTTAACATGTTCAAAATGCTAACGACCGACACGAAATAACAAAACGTATGACACAGCACACCCGAGTCAATGCAAAAGAATATAGTTCAATTTTAAATCGTTATTATGGTATGTTAATTAGGAGATAAACATACTGTGTTTGGAAATCACGAGCATATAACAGAATTATTATAGCTCTAAATTATCCATTTAAAGCCTCACGCGACAAGTTTGACTTTAAATTAAATTAGAGCTATAATAAATCTGTTATATGCCGCTTATTTCCAAACACAGTATGTTTATCTCCTAATTAACATACCATTTGATTCAATTAGCCTTCTTCTTTCCAGATAATTGTATACAGTACATGTTAGGTCTTAACCCCACATATTCAGAAATAGGTATCCCATTAAATTCATCTTTCATTTCAGCTAAAACCTTCTTATTCTTTACATTATGAAGTAGATGATCTTTACCAAAATGAATGTTTTATTTTGACATCCATTTGTATTATGTCTCCCACGAAGGGTCGATTGAGTTCCCATCGGGGTCTGCATTGACGTTCTCATTCGTTTCTGAAGCGTAACTCTGAAACTTGACCAATGTTCATCAAATTGAGTATACATCCTCTTCATATGATGTTGATGTGTCTTTTTGGGGGTTTCAACTTCTTTTCAATTCTATATTTCTAGTCCCCATGGCAAGAGTTTGGACTTTATCATTTTGCGGAGGATAACTCGAAAACTACTCTATCAATCTTCACCAAATCTGGTAAACATCTTCTTCATATCATGTAAGTTTGTCTTTTGGGAGTTTAAACTTCTTTTCAATTTTATATTTTTGGATTTCCATAGAAACAGTTAGGACTTCGCTATTTTCTTAAGCATGACAAACTGCGGAGATGATGATTAACAATTCATTTAAATATGACCAAAACTTACAGTTTGTTGTTTTATAGAAAGAATATGGTTTTAATTTGAGTTTTAAAACACTATAACGAATGTGAAAAAACTTAATTCAGCTGAAATGGTGGTGTATGGGGGAGACATCTGGTTTTACAAGTAAAAGCACTTTCTATTTCCTTTTTGTAAAGGATGGGTCTGTGTATAAAAATTTCACATCAATTTCCAAGATTATTGTTTATTTGGCTGGAAAAGAAGTCATGCATCAAATATTTCAAAAGATCTTGGATACTCATACCAGCATATGTGGAAGGCTACTGGAAAAGGTACTACAGTTAGTAAGTACGCAAAGAGCGTCATGACGTCATGAACTGCCGTTAGACGAGCGGGTCACCTCCCTCGTTATAAGGTGATATTTCAATAAGTATTAATCTGAAAAGCTCGAAATCAGCTTTCATTGATCGTCATTTATTTTAGTTTCAAAATTTGTATACATAATTTGCCATATATTTTCTTTTGCATTATTATGTGAGGAAAGATTAAGCCATATCAAATAACATATTTACTGATTTTGTAATCACTATGAAGCACCCGAAGAGGTGACCACGTGTTTTTTTATGCCCCAGCCATATATGGCAGGGACATATTGGATTACCCTCGGTTGTCCGTACGTCCGTACGTACGCTACCACTCTATACAGGGTATTGTTTATCCACTTCTCCTCAATAACCATTCAACAGATTTAATTGAAATCGCACACATGGCTTTTAGGCATCCTAAGGGTGTGCATCTCATATTTTGTTCTTTAATTTTTTATTTTTTTTCCAATTTCTGACATGTTGAACTAAGGTGAATTTTTGTGCAAGTGAAAGCTCATAGTACTGTGATAGGGGGTGTTGTTTATCCACTTCTCCTCAAGAAGTACTGGATAGACTGCGCTATTCTTCCAAACATGCTTTATAGGTATCCTAAAGGTGTTCACCTTATATTATGTTTTGGGAATTTTTAATTTTCTACATTTTAATTGATGTTTGAACTTTAATTAAGCTAAAGATGTGCATCTCTTTTTAAATTCTATGGTTGAAAACTTTTAGAGCTTTTTTATTAGCTGGGGCATCTGTGTCCCATGGACACAAATTTTCTAGTTCATCCTTGAAAATACACTTTTTTTAAAAATATCATGCATCATGTCAAAAATAATCACCTAAGATAAAAATTTACATATCAGACATTATAATTATGATAACATTCGTTTTCGTATCAAATCATTGCAAAGAATAAAGACCGTGAACGCGGGAGACGTTCGTAAACATTCCCGAGAACCCGAGATTGAGTAAGCGTGTTCTCAATATTTCAGAGGGTATATTATATCTTTAGACAAGATTTCAAAGCATAATATAGCTTAGAAACTGTTTTTCCTGTTATTTTATGGATTTGATCTACAGCATATTCATGAAACTGTTCAGTGTTTCAAAGTGTTCTATTTGTCTTTTCCAAACCATGCAAGTCCATTTGATCATGTGACATGGACACAGAACTTAAGGAATTGATCAAAATTAAACAACTTCTATTTTCATGTATTTAGGTTACTTAAACCGCACTAGATCTGAGATCTTCACATACAAAATATATCAAAATATACAGAATACAGGCGGAATAAGGCTTCCAGATGTAAGAAGTCTCATTCAATCACAAAAAATTTCATGGATGAAAAGATTAAACAACTCTGATTCAAAAATAAAGACGCTGCTACAAACAAGCATTAAAGGTAATATAGACAGCCTTATACAAACATGTGAAACACACATAACCGAATCTGTAATAACAACCCGAACAAATCACTTTTGGAGAGACACATTAACATCGTGGGGCAAATTTATTAACAAAAAAGGTCAAAACGCTAAAAACGTCGACAATGTCTTGTCGCAACCCATTTGGCAAAATGAAAATGTTAAGATAGGTGGAAGACCTATCAATTATAAACATTACTCCTGTAAAGGGATCACTTACATAAATGACATCATTGATAGCCATGGTAATTTCCTATCCATGGAACAATTAAGAATTACTTTTGGTTGCAAGACAAATTTCCTTGATTACCAAGGGATAATAGAAGCTATAAAATATTACTGCAAGTCAATAAACGTTCATATTGAAAAGAAAATACCACTGCCAATTTTACCCTTCTTTTTACAAAATATAACTGGCGATCCAAAAGGCTGTAGAGATATATACGACATACTCATAAACAGAAAAGGCACAAAAACCCTCAAATACCGAGATAAATGGCAAAACGATCTAAATGAATTTATTAACGAAAATACATGGGAAACCATAGAAAGATTAACATTTAAATCCTACAATAGTGCTAAACATTCATGGCTCCAATATAGTATATTGCATAGATTTCTTCCAACAAATGAGCTTCTAACAAAAATGAGATACAAAGAATCAAACAAATGCACATTTTGCAAAACAGAGAATGAGTCAATTCTACATATATTTTATGATTGTAAGTTTACAAAAACTATATGGAAAAAATTGGAAGAATGGATACTTGAAAAAACAGGAACCTATATCATATTTTCTAAAAAGAATATCATCTTAGGATATACCGAAAAACGAAACTATGTCCTGAATTTGCTGATAACCATTGTTAAATACAATATATTTAAAATGAAACAACAGGAGAAAATCCCCAACTTTAAACATGTACAAGAGGAAATTAAAACAGCATATTTTGTTGACCAATTTAACACCTACATAAATTGTAAATATGACTGCTTTATGAATTTCTGGTCAATTTGTCATTATCTAGGCTGAATTATTAGATCAGTTTTTAATATTAACTATTTACTACCTAATGTCAGATTGAACTTTGAATATTTAATTGTCTATACATCAAATCTTGTGTACGTTGTTAAATTATTACTTGTATATACGTGTTACAAGTTTGTTATGTATGGAATTGTTATTCTTACATGTCCTTTTTCTGTATGGAGTTTTGAAAAATAAACAATTATAAAAAAAATATATATATACAGAAATTTCAAGGGTATAAATGGGTATAACAACCTGGATCATTTTTTTGAAAACGTTCTCAGTCTATTTAAATCAAAAAGAAATACTGAATTTTTAGACAAAATATAAGTTTTTACAAAAAAATTTAATACTTGATCAGACCATTTTATACATGTATGCCAAATTTGTGTGAAATCAAATTATGCAATAAATAACATAAACCCTCAAATTCTGTAACCTGTGACTCTTAAATTACATTTTAAACAACGTGGTTCTCATTCATTCAACTCTTACAACGGTACATATAGTTTTTATTTCATAAATTAAAATAGCTATAAAATCAAATATTTTTTCTTGACAAGACCTGTTTTTATATCACAAGATTGATTATCTTAATTTATTTAATGAGAAAATAATCAATAATTTTGAAACGATATTTTTCACAAATTCTAATATTATGCAGATAAATAATTGCAAAAGTCTTCTACATAATCAATGATTTGTCTTTTCGGCAGGTGTAGTAAAATCAACACGAATCATGATTATGGCTGTTTGTAAACATAAACGTAAACGAACATTTGAACAGTGGACTAAAAATAACCATTTTTATAGGATATGTTTTCCATAAAAAAATTAAAATATTTAAGACTCCTGTCTCAGATGTCACTGGAACGATTGTAAACTCGTCTGTCTGTGTCTTTTGAATTAACCGAGGATGTAACTATCTAATACAAGAAAACCTGGAAATATTCCACTCAGGCATAAGCTCAGTATAACACGTTGACTGCCATCTACGAGTATACTGGTTTTTAGCTCACCTTTACAAAGTAAATGTGAGCTTATGTCATGGCGCTTCGTCCGTCGTCCGTCTGTCCGTCCGTCTGTCTGTAAACTTTCACGAAAAAGACTACTCCTCCTAAACGAATTCAGATATCATTCTGAAATTGTAGTATGTTATACCCATGGTGATTCCCCACAGAAAGGTAGACGTTTCAATTTTGAGAATCCAAGATGGCCGCCATGACAGCCATATTGAATTTTCAATTAGATTTCATGAAAAAGACTACTCCTTCTAAACGAATACAGATATCATTCTGAAATTGTAGTATGTTATACCCATGGTGATTCCTCACAGAAAGGTGGACGTTTCAGTTTCGAGAATCCAAGATGGCCGCCATGACAGCCATATTGAATTTTCAATTAGATTTCATGAAAAAGACTACTCCTTCTAAACTAATACAGATATCATTCTGAAATTGTAAGTTATACCTATGGTGATTCCGCACAGAAAGGTGGACGTTTCAGTTTCGAGAATCCAAGATGGCCGCCATGACAGCCATATTGAATTTTCAATCAGATTTCATGAAAAAGACTACTCCTTCTAAACTAATACAGATATCATTCTGAAATTGTAAGTTATACCTATGGTGATTCCGCACAGAAAGGTAGACGTTAAAGTTTTGAGAATCCAATATGGCCGCAATGGCAGCCATATTGAATTTTCAATTAGATTTCATGACAAAGACTATTTCTCCTAAACCAATCTAGATATCATTTTTATATTGTAGTATGTTATACCTATAGTGATTCCGCACAGAGAGGTAGACGTTTCAGTTTTGAGAATCCAAGATGGCCGCAATAGCAGCCATATTGACTTTTCAGCTGCAGATGACGCATCATTATTATTAAATTTTAAGCTTTCATCAAGTGATCACTGGCACCATATAAATTCTCTAATTTGAACTTACCCGGTACTAATCATAATATTATCTTAAATATGGAATATTTAAGATTGTCGTGCAAGTTGTTCTATATTTTTAAGTGTTTCTAAAAAAAATTAAGATGAAAAACAAATATAATTGATTAATTTGTTTAAAATCTTTATGGCAACTAGCTGCAAAAACCAAATCACATTAAACATGTTAAATTTTAAACAATGGTATCTCCCTTATATTCCTTTAAATACCACACATAAGGGGTCAACCAGAGTTCAGATATTCCACTATGCTGTCTAATACACATCCCAAGGCAGGCTGCTAGCATCACAGTGTCAGCTGCTAGTCTGTTGCATAATCAACCTGACCCAATTGATATGGTAGAGCATTATGCTATATGGCCATGGCCCATGTGTATGCAATAAAAGTTATGGACTTGTATTCTCATGACAGTGATATGTTCTTTCTAAGAATAACAACTTACACAAAACTTGTCTACAATAAGCTTTGTGTTTAGCAATCGACATAAGTTGATGTGGAATAAATATGCAGATGAAAATCGAAAAGGGTTTAGTAAGAAAAGTAAGGAAATTTGATTTGTCATATCTCTCTGTTGATTTGACAATGCAAAAATGTTTACCATTATAGTACTGTATGAGTGTTAAATAAATTGATACTTTAATGAAAGACATCTCATGGTCACTTGACATGTAAATATTATGTGAACAAAATAAACGTGTCTTATGCATTGCTGTGTTTATGACTTTCCTCTCAATCAGTCATTCATTTTCCTTGAAAAATCTGTACTTTTGGGATTCTCAATATCCCATGCAGCATAACCATCAGTGAAATAATCTTGAAATCATATTAATGATTCACTACAAAACAAATGTAAGTGCCCACCATCCTGTAAGTAATGATCGAATGACATTTAAATGGATACACCTAAACCAATCAAGATATCATAATGAAATTAATACTGATGCCCACATAAAAGTAGCATTTTGAAGATTAAAAAGTACAAGATGATCACCAATTCAGCCATAGATATACAAAAAAGTTATACAAAAACCTACTGCTTGTTAACTTATCATGATTATATCATTCGTGTATTAATGTTTGTTCAAGCTCTAGTCGTTTCCAAAAGAAGACTTGTATTTTAAAAGATAAAAAAATCATGATGGCAGCCATAATCAATTATATAAAAGATGGTTACATGTATAATTAAACCATTTTACCACATCATTCATTTTAAGGTGAGCTTCTGTACCTTCGGTACTTTTATTATATTTTGTTCCAGTTTGCCACTACGAGTTATCTCGTAGTTTATCAATGGTATGTTATGTAAGTTTCAAATGTTGGCAAATTGTGTACTACAACTAATAGTATCCTGGCAATGACAAAGAACAACAAGAAGACAATTCTGGTGCAAGACATTTTATTAAGTAAATTGAACAACGAAAACTGGACTCACTAAAATTTCAGCTGAATTTGCTTCATGACTTTACTCTGGAGCATGGAACTTCTTGAAGCACTTCTCAACACACAACGCTGGTTTCTCTGGACAGACCTCACACATGTAGCAGGTTTCACGTCGCATACCAGCCCTAGGGTACACACGACAAGGCTTGGTTGGTCTCTGCTTCTTCTCTGTCGGTGGTAGGGCAGAGAGGTGATGAAAGTCCATAGCGTCTGGGGCCAGACCAGCTCTAGGGTTTATACGAGCTTCAACCTGTTCAAAAGTTTCACCAAGGAGACTAACTGTCACCAATTCTCGGAACTGCAGTAGCTTCATGGGCTCAGGACGGTTTGTGTTGTAGAGAATGAATGCATTCAGAAGTGACATCTCAAGCAGGTGAAGGGTGATCTTCTTGTACCAGCGAATTGTTTTCCGCAGACCTGAGTAATAAGACAGCATTTGATCTGACCTGTCTATTCCAGACATTCCCTGGTTGTAGTCACGAACTGTGTTTGGTTTTCTTGATAGTTTGTTGTTTCTGTTTCTGATATCAACCATCTCGATGCTGTGCATATTGCTGATTGTGAGGACGTCACGCTTATCCTTCCATTTACAGACAACTGAGCCAGAACGCTTCCAACATGCTCCCCTTTGCTCAGCTTATGCTTCATTTTCATGGAAATGTTACATCACTTGGGAGCAGTGAGATATGTCTTCTTCTGGTGACTCTTGTTTATCACAGCTTTTATCATGTTTATCATCATCAAACTTCTAGCATACATTCAATGATGCATCCAATTTTATTTGCATGGATTAAATCAACATCCCCTGCCAGAATTGGGGACATAATATTCAGCCACGTCTGTCTGTCTGTGTGTCTGGATTCTTGCTAATGAGATATCTTTTAGACCATTGAACTCATTGTCAAAGTGATATCTTATGAACCATTGTAATCATTGTCTTCATATTTGGTCACAGCATACATAAGTGGATTATGCAAGCACCTGTCACATTGGGTGACCTTGATCGTATTTTCAAGGTAACCACAACACATTGATCACTTTTGAAAAACTCTTGTTTACGACTTATAACTTAGCTTAGCATGAGCCTGGTGTGTAATCCTGATGGCTTTGAAAACATTTCTCAAATGATTACTTAAGTGTTTTTCCGAGGGGGAGAATGCATTGTATTGATGTACAATTGTTTTATGACTTTTTGGAGGGTGAAGGATGGGTTGTATTTGATATACAGGTTTTGTATGACTTTGTGGTGGTGTAACGATGGGTTGTACTTGATGTACAAGTGTTGTATGACTTTTTGGAGAGGGAAGTATTGGTTGCATTTGATGTAAAGTGTTATATGACTTTTTGGAGGGGAGAATATGTTGAATTTGATATACAAGTGTAGTTTGACTTTTTGAAGGGGGAAGGATCGATGGGTAGTATTTGATGTACAAGTGTTTTATGACATTGTTTATGAGAAAGAATGTGTTGTATTTGGTGTACCAGTGCTGTATGACTTTGTGGAGGGATAGAATAGGTTGTCTTTGATGTAAAAAATTGAATTACTTTTTGGAGGGGAAGAATGGGTTCCATTTGATGTAAAGTGTTTTATTACCCATATGGTTAAAAATAAGTAGTGACATATTTTCAATATGAGCAAATGTGCACATATCACTTTCGCCTAGCAACGATTGTTGTAGCACGACTTCCCATATTTTTTCGCCTGTGACGTCATTAGACCATTGTTCCTGACCTCACTATAGCCGTCCGTCGCTAGTGAAGCGGCCCGTTTCTCGGATATTTCTAAGAGAGTCAAATGGAATAGAATTGGTAATAAAGAAATTGTTACCCTAGGAAGTGTCGCGTGTCTTTAACAAAACTTCGTTAAGGTCAAATAACACACCTCCTCATGTAATAATCTCTATGTATGACCTTTTTGGAGGGGAGAATAGGTTATATTTGATATCCAAGTGTTGAATGACTTTGTGGATTTGGAGGGATGGGTTTTTATTTAATGTACGAATGTTTTGTGACATTGTAGAGGGATTAGGAAGGGTTGTATTTGATATACAGGTGTTGTATGACTTTTTGGAGGGGGAAGGATGGGTAGTATTTGATGTACAATTGTTTTATGACATAGTTTACGAGAAAGGATGTGTTGTATTAAATGTACAGGTGTTGTTTGACTTTTTGGCGGGGAAAAATAGCCTGTATTTGACGTACAAGTGTTCTATGACTTTTTGGAGGGGGAAGAATTGGTTTTACTTGACGTACAAGTGTTGTATGACATTGCTGACGGGAAAGGATGGGCTGTATTTGATGTACAAGTGCCAGTTGTATGACTTTTTTTACAGAGAAAGGTTTTGTTTGATGTATAAGTGTTGTATGAATTTTAGGAGGGGGAGAATGGGTTGTATTTAATATACATGCAGGTGTTGTATGACTTTTTGGAGGGGGACCGCTGGTTTTTTTTGTAATATAAAATGTTTCATGACGTTGTAGATGGTTGGGAGGGGTTGTATTTGATGTACAAGTGTTGTTTGACATTGTATACGGGAAAATATGTGTTGTATTAGGTGTACAGGTGTTGTATGACTTTTTGGAGGGGGAGATTTGCCTATATTTGATTACAAGTGCTGTTTGACTTTGTGGAGGGGCGAGGATGGGTTGTATTTGATGTACAAGTGTTGTATTCATTTTTGGAGGGGGGAATAGGTTGTGTTTGATATACAAATGTTGTATGACTCTTAGGAGGGGGAAGGATGGGTTGTATTTGATGTATAAGTGTTGTATGACATTGTGGATTTGAAAGGATGGGTTTCTATTTAATGTATAAATGTTTTATGACATTGTAGAGGGGGAAGGATGGGTTGTATTTGATATAAAGGTTTTGTATGACTTTTTGGAGGGGGACCGCTAGGTTTTTTATGCCCCCGAATCGGAGATTCTGGGGGTATATTGTTTTTCACCTATCCGTCTGTCCGTCTGTCCGTTTGTCCACAAAAACTTTAACCTTGGTCATAACTTTTGATTGGTCAGAGCTAGATCTTTGATACTTGACATATGGATCCCTTATGATGAGACCTTTCGAATGACAACATGACATTTGACCTTGTGACCTTGACCTTGACACAGCGAGCAGGATGCATCCGGGGGCATTCGTGTTTCACAAACACATCTTGTTTTAATATACAAATGTGTCATGACAACCTGGTGGTGTAAGGATGGGTTGTATTTGATGAACAAGTGTTATGACATTGTGGATTTGGAAGGATTGGTTTATAATTAATGTACAAATGTTTTATGACCCCGTAGAGGGGGTAGGAATAGTTTTATTTGATGTACAAGTGTTGTATGACTTTGTGGTGGTGTAAGGATGGGTTGTACTTGATGTACAAGTGTTGTATGACTTTGTGGTGGTGTAAGGATGGGTTGTACTTGATGTACAAGTGTTGTATGACTGTGCTGGTTTAAGGATGGGTTGTACTTGATGTACAAGTGTTGTATGACTGTGCTGGTTTAAGGATGGGTTGTACTTGATGTACAAGTGTTGTATGACTGTGCTGGTTTAAGGATGGGTTTTATTTGATGTTCAAGTGTTGTATGACTTTGTGGTGGTGTAAGGATGGGTTGTACTTGATGTACAAGTGTTGTATGACTTTGTGGTGGTGTAAGGATGGGTTGTACTTGATGTACAAGTGTTGTATGACTTTGTGGTGGTGTAAGGATGGGTTGTACTTGATGTACAAGTGTTGTATGACTTTGTGGTGGTGTAAGGATGGGTTGTACTTGATGTACAAGTGTTGTATGACTTTGTGGTGGTGTAAGTATAGGTTTTATTTGATGTACAAGTGTTGTATGACATTGAGGGTTTGAAAGGATGGGTTTATATGCACAAATGTTTTATGACATTGTAGAGAGGGTAGGAATGATATACAAGTGTTGAATGACTTTGTGGAGGGGGAATGATGGGTTGTATTTGATGTAAATGTTAAATGACATAACGGAACATGTAGATTCTGCAGTGTGTGATACACAAGTGTTGTAATACTTTCTGGGAGTGTAAAAATAGGTTGTGTTTGATATACAAATGTTGTATGACTATGTGGAGGGCGAAGGTTGGGTTGTATTTGATGTATGAGTGTTGTATGACATTGTAGATTTGGAAAGATAGGTTTCTTATTGATGTACAAATGTTTCATGGCATTGTAAAAGTGGTAGGAAGGGTTGTTGTTAATGTAACAAGTGTTGTATGACTTTTTGAGGGGGGAGGATGGGTTGTATTTGATATACAAGTGTCGCATGACTTTTTAGCTGATCAGGTCTGAAAAACCTTATGGGCATGGCATGGCGTCCGTCCATCCGTCCATCTGTCCATCCGTAAACTTTTCACTTTTTGACTTCTTCTCCAGAACCAATGACTCTAGAGAGCTGAAATTTGATGTGCAGATTCCATGGCCAATGGGGATTCTAAATTGTAGATTTCGTGACCCCATGACCTCAAATGTTTTTTAAGCTGTTTTCAATGATTTCTATGACTTGTTTTGTGACTTTTGACCTTTGACCCATTTCAAATAGGTTTTCATTATATTGTCAAAGTTCAAGGTCACAGAAAGGTCATAAAAGAGTCTGTTTAGGCCCGTTAACAAATCATAAACAAAAAGGAGGGAAATTTGTTGTTGTTTTTAGCTATTTTCAATGATTTTAAAGACTTGTTTTGTGACCTTTGACCTTTAACCCCTTTCAAATAGGTTTTCATTACATTGTCAAAGTTCAAGGACACTGAAAGGTCATAAAAGAGTCTGTTTAGGCCCGTTAAGAAATCATGATAAAAAAGAAGGGAAATTTGTTGTTGTTTTTAGCTATTTTCAATGATTTTAATGACTTGTTTTGTGATCTTTGACCTTTGACCCCTTCAAAAAAGGTCTTCATTACATTGTCAAAGTTCAAGGTCACAGAAAGGTCATAAAAGAGTCTTGTTGAGGCCCGTTAAGAGATCATAGCTAAAAACAACAAATTTCCCTCCTTTTTGACTATTTTCAATGATTTTAAAGACTTGTTTTGTGACCTTTGACCTTTGACCCCTTTCATAAGTTTTCATAAAAATGTCAAAGTTCAAGGTCACAGAAAGGTCATAAAAGAGTCTGTTTAGGAACGTTAAGAGATCCTAGTCAAAAAGGAGGGAAATTTGTTGTTGTTTTTAACTATTTTCAATGATTTTAATGACTTGTTTTGTGACCTTTGACCTTTGACATTTTTATGAAAACCTTTTAGAAAGGGGTCAAAGTTCAAAGGTCACAAAAACAGTCTTTAAAATCATTGAAAATAGTCAAAAAGGAGGGAAATTTGTTGGTTTTTTAGCTATTTAATGACTTGTTTTGTGACCTTTGACCTTTGACCCCTTTCATTAGTTTTCATAAAAATGTCAAAGTTCAAGGTCACAGAAAGGTCATAAAAGAGTCTGTTTAGGAACGTTAAGAGATCCTAGTCAAAAAGGAGGGAAATTTGTTGTTGTTTTTAGCTATTTTCAATGATTTTAATGACTTTTTTTGTGACCTTTGACCTTTGACCCCTTTCAAAAAGGTTTTCATTACATTGTCAAAGTTCAAGGTCACAGAAAGGTCATAAAAGAGTCTTGTTTAGGCCCGTTAAGAGATCATAGCTAAAAACAACAAATTTCCCTCCTTTTTGACTATTTTCAATGATTTTAAAGACTTGTTTTGTGACCTTTGACCTTTGACCCCTTTCATAAGTTTTCATAAAAATGTCAAAGTTCAAGGTCACAGAAAGGTCATAAAAGAGTCTGTTTAGGAACGTTAAGAGATCCTAGTCAAAAAGGAGGGAAATTTGTTGTTGTTTTTAACTATTTTCAATGATTTTAATGACTTGTTTTGTGACCTTTGACCTTTGACATTTTTATGAAAACCTTTTAGAAAGGGGTCAAAGTTCAAATGTCACAAAAACAGTCTTTAAAATCATTGAAAATAGTCAAAAAGGAGGGAAATTTGTTGTTTTTTTAGCTATTTAATTACTTGTTTTGTGACCTTTGACCTTTGACCCCTTTCATTAGTTTTCATAAAAATGTCAAAGTTCAAGGTCACAGAAAGGTCATAAAAGAGTCTGTTTAGGAACGTTAAGAGATCCTAGTCAAAAAGGAGGGAAATTTGTTGTTGTTTTTAGCTATTTTCAATGATTTTAATGACTTGTTTTGTGACCTTTGACCTTTGACCCCTTTCAAAAAGATCTTCATTACATTGTCAAAGTTCAAGGTCACAGAAAGGTCATAAAAGAGTCTTGTTTAGGCCCGTTAAGAGATCATAGTCAAAAAGGAGGGAAATTTGTTGTTTTTTTTAGCTATTTAATGACTTGTTTTGTGACCTTTGACCTTTGACCCCTTTCATACGTTTCCATAAAAATGTCAACGTTCAAGGTCACAGAAGGGTCATAAAAGAGTCTGTTTAGGAACGTTAAGTGATCGAAGGCCCAAGGCAAGAGGGAGGGAAATTTGTGTTTTTTTTAGTTGTTTTTAGCTATTTTGAATGATTTTAATGACTTGTTTATGACCTCTGACCTTTGACACCTTTCAAAAAGGTCTTCATTACATTGTCAAAGGTCAGAGGTCACAGAAAGGTCAAAAAAGAGTCTTATTTAGGCCTGTTAAGAGATCATAGTCAAAAAGGAGGGAAATTTGTTGGTTTTTTAGCTATTTAATGACTTGTTTTGTGACCTTTGACCTTTGACCTTTGACCCCTTTCAAAAAAGTTCTTCATTACATTGTCAAAGTTCAAGTCACAGAAAGGTCATAAAAGAGTCTTGTTTAGGCCCGTTAAGAGATCATAGTCAAAAAAGAGGGAAATTTGCTGTTTTTTTAGCTATTTAATGACTTGTTTTGTGACCTTTGACCTTTGACCCCTTTTCTTAAAGGTTTTCATTACAGTGTCAAAGTTCAAGGACACTGAAAGGTCGTAAAGAGACTTCTTTAGGCCCATAAGGAGATCATAGCTAAAAACAACAAATTTCCCTCCTTTTTGACTATTTTCAATGATTTTAATGACTTGTTTTGTGACCTTTGACCTTTGACTCCTTTCAAAAAGGTCTTCATTACATTGTCAAAGTTCAAGGTCACAGAAAGGTCATAAAAGAGTCTTGTTTAGGCCCGTTAAGAGATCATAATAAAAAAGGAGGGAAATTTGTTATTTCAAGGATTTTAAAGACTTGTTTTGTGATCTTTGACCTTTGACCCCTTTCAAAAAGGTCTTCATTACATTGTCAAAGTTCAAGGTCACAGAAAGGTCATAAAAGAGTCTTGTTTAGGCCCGTTAAGAGATCATAATAAAAAAGGAGGGAAATTTGTTGTTGTTTTTAGCTATTTTCAAGGATTTTAAAGACTTGTTTTGTGATCTTTGACCTTTGACCCCTTTCAAATAGGTTTTCATTACATCGCAAAGTTCAAGGACACTGAAAGGTCATAAAAGAGTCTGTTTAGGCCCGTTAAGAAATCATAATAAAAAGGAAGGGAAATTTGTTGGATTTTTTTAGCTATTTTCAATGATTTTAATGACTTGTTTTGTTACCTTTGACCTTTGACCCCTTTAATAATTTTTCATAAAAAATGTCAAAGTTCAAGGTCACAGGAAGGTCATAAAAGAGCCTGTTAAGGAACATTACGAGATCAAAGTCAAAACACCACAACAAATTTCCCTCCTTTTTAAATGTTTTCAATGATTTTAATGATTTGTTTTGTGACCTTTGACCTATGACCCCTTTCAAAAAGGTTTTCATTACATTGTCAAAGTTCAAGGTCACTGAAAGGTAATAAAAGAGTCTTCTTTAGGCCCGTTAAGAGATCATAGCTAAAAACAACAAATTTCCCTTCTTTTTGACTATTTTCAATGATTTTAAAGACTTGTTTTGTGACCTTTGATCTTTGACCCCTTTCATAAGTTTTCATAAAAATGTCAAAGGTCAAAGGTCACAAATGAAGTCTTTAAAATCATTGAAAATAATTTGTTTGTTTTTTAGCTATTTAACGACTTGTTTTGTGACCTTTGACCTTTGACCCCTTTCAAAAAGGTCTTCATTACATTGTCAAAGTTCAAGGTCACAGAAAGGTCATAAAAGAGTCTTGTTTAGGCCCGTTAAGAGATCATAGTCAAAAAGGAGGGAAATTTGTTGGTTTTTTAGCTATTTAATGACTTGTTTTGTGACCTTTGACCTTTGACCCCTTTTCTAAAAGGTTTTCATTACATTGTCAAAGTTCAAGGTCACTGAAAGGTCGTAAAAGAGTCTTCTTTAGGCCCGTAAGGAGATCATAGCTAAAAACAACAAACTTCCCTCCTTTTTGACTATTTTCAATGATTTTAAAGACTTGTTTAGTGACCTTTGACCTTTGACCCCTTTCATACGTTTCCATAAAAATGTCAACGTTCAAGGTCACAGAAGGGTCATAAAAGAGTCTGTTTAGGAACGTTAAGTGATCGAAGGCCCAAGGCAAGAGGGAGGGAAATTTGTGTTTTTTTTAGTTGTTTTTAGCTATTTTAAATGATTTTAATGACTTGTTTATGACCTCTGACCTTTGACCCCTTTCAAAAAGGTCTTCATTACATTGTCAAAGGTCAGAGGTCACAGAAAGGTCAAAAAAGAGTCTTATTTAGGCCCGTTAAGAGATCATAGTCAAAAAGGAGGGAAATTTGTTGGTTTTTTAGCTATTTAATGACTTGTTTTGTGACCTTTGACCTTTGACCTTTGACCCCTTTCATAAGTTTTCATAAATATGTCAACGTTCAAGGTCACAGAAAGGTCATAAAAGATTCTTGTTTAGGCCCGTTAAGAGATCATAGTCAAAAAGGAGGGAAATTTGTTGGTTTTCTAGCTATTTAATGACTTGTTTTGTGACCTTTGACCTTTGACCCCTTTTCTAAAAGGTTTTCATTACAGTGTCAAAGTTCAAGGACACTGAAAGGTCGTAAAGAGTCTTCTTTAGGCCCGTAAGGAGATCATAGCTAAAAACAACAAATGTCCCTCCTTTTTGACTATTTTCAATGATTTTAAAGACTTGTTTTGTGACCTTTGACCTTTGACCCCTTTCATACGTTTCCATAAAAATGTCAACGTTCAAGGTCACAGAAGGGTCATTAAAGAGTGTTTAGGAACGTTAAGAGATCGAAGGCCGAAGGCAAGAGGGAGGGAAATTTGTGGTTTTTTTAGTTGTTTTTAGCTATTTTGAATGATTTTAATGACTTGTTTATGACCTCTGACCTTTGACCCCTTTCAAAAAGGTCTTCATTACATTGTCAAAGGTCAGAGGTCACAGAAAGGTCATAAAAGAGTCTTATTTAGGCCCGTTAAGAGATCATAGTCAAAAAGGAGGGAAATTTGTTGTTTTTTTAGCTATTTAATGACTTGTTTTGTGACCTTTGACCTTTGACCCCTTTCAAAAAAGGTCTTCATTACATTGTCAAAGTTCAAGTCACAGAAAGGTCATAAAAGAGTCTTGTTTAGGCCCGTTAAGAGATCATAGCTTAAAACAACAAATTTCCCTCCTTTTTGACTATTTTCAATGATTTTAAAGACTTGTTTAGTGACCTTTGACCTTTGACCCCTTTCATTAGTTTTTATAAAAATGTCAAAGTTCAAGGTCACAGAAAGGTCATAAAAGAGTCTGTTTAGGAACGTTAAGAGATCCTAGTCAAAAAGGAGGGAAATTTGTTGTTGTTTTTAGCTATTTTCAATGATTTTAATGACTTGTTTTGTGACCTTTGACCTTTGACCCCTTTCAAAAAGGTCTTCATTACATTGTCAAAGTTCAAGGTCACAGAAAGGTCATAAAAGAGTCTTGTTTAGGCCCGTTAAGAGATCATAGTCAAAAAGGAGGGAAATTTGTTGGTTTTTTTAGCTATTTAATGATTTGTTTTGTGACCTTTGACCTTTGACCCCTTTCATACGTTTCCATAAAAATGTCAACGTTCAAGGTCACAGAAGGGTCATAAAAGAGTCTGTTTAGGAACGTTAAGTGATCGAAGGCCCAAGGCAAGAGGGAGGGAAATTTGTGTTTTTTTTAGTTGTTTTTAGCTATTTTGAATGATTTTAATGACTTGTTTATGACCTTTGACCTTTGACCCCTTTTCTAAAAGGTTTTCATTACAGTGTCAAAGTTCAAGGACACTGAAAGGTCGTAAAGAGACTTCTTTAGGCCCGTAAGGAGATCATAGCTAAAAACAACAAATTTCCCTCCTTTTTGACTATTTTCAATGATTTTAATGACTTGTTTTGTGACCTTTGACCTTTGACCCCTTTCATAAGTTTTCATAAAAATGTCAAAGGTCAAAGGTCACAAAAGAAGTCTTTAAAATCATTGAAAATAATTTGTTTGTTTTTTAGCTATTTAACGACTTGTTTTGTGACCTTTGACCTTTGACCCCTTTCAAAAAGGTCTTCATTACATTGTCAAAGTTCAAGGTCACAGAAAGGTCATAAAAGAGTCTTGTTTAGGCCCGTTAAGAGATCATAGTCAAAAAGGAGGGAAATTTGTTGGTTTTTTAGCTATTTAATGACTTGTTTTGTGACCTTTGACCTTTGACCCCTTTTCTAAAAGGTTTTCATTACATTGTCAAAGTTCAAGGTCACTGAAAGGTCGTAAAAGAGTCTTCTTTAGGCCCGTAAGGAGATCATAGCTAAAAACAACAAACTTCCCTCCTTTTTGACTATTTTCAATGATTTTAAAGACTTGTTTAGTGACCTTTGACCTTTGACCCCTTTCATACGTTTCCATAAAAATGTCAACGTTCAAGGTCACAGAAGGGTCATAAAAGAGACTGTTTAGGAACGTTAAGTGATCGAAGGCCCAAGGCAAGAGGGAGGGAAATTTGTGTTTTTTTTAGTTGTTTTTAGCTATTTTAAATGATTTTAATGACTTGTTTATGACCTCTGACCTTTGACACCTTTCAAAAAGGTCTTCATTACATTGTCAAAGGTCAGAGGTCACAGAAAGGTCATAAAAGAGTCTTATTTAGGCCCGTTAAGAGATCATAGTCAAAAAGGAGGGAAATTTGTTGGTTTTTTAGCTATTTAATGACTTGTTTTGTGACCTTTGACCTTTGACCTTTGACCCCTTTCATAAGTTTTAATAAATATGTCAACGTTCAAGGTCACAGAAAGGTCATAAAAGATTCTTGTTTAGGCCCGTTAAGAGATCATAGTCAAAAAGGAGGGAAATTTGTTGGTTTTCTAGCTATTTAATGACTTGTTTTGTGACCTTTGACCTTTGACCCCTTTTCTAAAAGGTTTTCATTACAGTGTCAAAGTTCAAGGACACTGAAAGGTCGTAAAGAGTCTTCTTTAGGCCCGTAAGGAGATCATAGCTAAAAACAACAAATGTCCCTCCTTTTTGACTATTTTCAATGATTTTAAAGACTTGTTTTGTGACCTTTGACCTTTGACCCCTTTCTAAAAGGTTTTCATTACATTGTCAAAGTTCAAGGACACTGAAAGGTCGTAAAGAGACTTCTTTAGGCCCGTAAGGAGATCATAGCTAAAAACAACAAATGTCCCTCCTTTTTGACTATTTTAATGATTTTAAAGACTTGTTTTGTGACCTTTGACCTTTGACCCCTTTCATACGTTTCCATAAAAATGTCAACGTTCAAGGTCACAGAAGGGTCATTAAAGAGTGTTTAGGAACGTTAATGATTTTAATGACTTGTTTTGTGACCTTTGACCTTTGACCCCTTTCAAAAAGGTCTTCATTACATTGTCAAAGTTCAAGGTCACAGAAAGGTCATAAAAGATTCTTGTTTAGGCCCGTTAAGAGATCATAGTCAAAAAGGAGGGAAATTTGTTGGTTTTCTAGCTATTTAATGACTTGTTTTGTGACCTTTGACCTTTGACCCCTTTTCTAAAAGGTTTTCATTACAGTGTCAAAGTTCAAGGACACTGAAAGGTCGTAAAAGAGTGTTCTTTAGGCCCGTAAGGAGATCATAGCTAAAAACAACAAATGTCCCTCCTTTTTGACTATTTTCAATGATTTTAAAGACTTGTTTTGTGACCTTTGACCTTTGACCCCTTTCAAAAAGGTTTTCATTACATTGTCAAAGTTCAAGGTCACTGAAAGGTCGTAAAAGAGTGTTCTTTAGGCCCGTAAGGAGATCATAGCTAAAAACAACAAATTTCCCTCCTTTTTGACTATTTTCAATGATTTTAATGACTTGTTTTGTGACCTTTGACCTTTGACCCCTTTCATTAGTTTTTATAAAAATGTCAACGTTCAAGGTCACAGAAGGGTCATAAAAGAGTGTTTAGGAACGGGGGAAATTTGTGTTTTTTTTAGTTGTTTTTAGTTATTTTGAATGATTTTAATGACTTGTTTATGACCTCTGACCTTTGACACGTTTCAAAAAGGTCTTCATTACATTGTCAAAGGTCAGAGGTCACAGAAAGGTCATAAAAGAGTCTTCTTTAGGCCCGTAAGTAGATCATAGCTAAAAACAACAAATTTCCCTCCTTTTTGACTATTTTCAATGATTTTAAAGACTTGTTTTGTGACCTTTGACCTTTGACCCCTTTCATACGTTTCCATAAAAATGTCAACGTTCAAGGTCACAGAAGGGTCATTAAAGAGTGTTTAGGAACGTTAAGAGATCGAAGGCCGAAGGCAAGAGGGAGGGAAATTTGTGTTTTTTTTAGTTGTTTTTAGCTATTTTGAATGATTTTAATGACTTGTTTATGACCTCTGACCTTTGACCCCTTTCAAAAAGGTCTTCATTACATTGTCAAAGGTCAGAGGTCACAGAAAGGTCATAAAAGAGTCTTATTTAGGCCCGTTAAGAGATCATAGTCAAAAAGGAGGGAAATTTGTTGTTTTTTTAGCTATTTAATGACTTGTTTTGTGACCTTTGACCTTTGACCCCTTTCAAAAAAGGTCTTCATTACATTGTCAAAGTTCAAGTCACAGAAAGGTCATAAAAGAGTCTTGTTTAGGCCCGTTAAGAGATCATAGCTTAAAACAACAAATTTCCCTCCTTTTTGACTATTTTCAATGATTTTAAAGACTTGTTTAGTGACCTTTGACCTTTGACCCCTTTCATTAGTTTTTATAAAAATGTCAAAGTTCAAGGTCACAGAAAGGTCATAAAAGAGTCTGTTTAGGAACGTTAAGAGATCCTAGTCAAAAAGGAGGGAAATTTGTTGTTGTTTTTAGCTATTTTCAATGATTTTAATGACTTGTTTTTGTGACCTTTGACCTTTGACCCCTTTCAAAAAGGTCTTCATTACATTGTCAAAGTTCAAGGTCACAGAAAGGTCATAAAAGAGTCTTGTTTAGGCCCGTTAAGAGATCATAGTCAAAAAGGAGGGAAATTTGTTGGTTTTTTTTAGCTATTTAATGATTTGTTTTGTGACCTTTGACCTTTGACCCCTTTCATACGTTTCCATAAAAATGTCAACGTTCAAGGTCACAGAAGGGTCATAAAAGAGTCTGTTTAGGAACGTTAAGTGATCGAAGGCCCAAGGCAAGAGGGAGGGAAATTTGTGTTTTTTTTAGTTGTTTTTTAGCTATTTTGAATGATTTTAATGACTTGTTTATGACCTTTGACCTTTGACCCCTTTTCTAAAAGGTTTTCATTACAGTGTCAAAGTTCAAGGACACTGAAAGGTCGTAAAGAGACTTCTTTAGGCCCGTAAGGAGATCATAGCTAAAAACAACAAATTTCCCTCCTTTTTGACTATTTTCAATGATTTTAATGACTTGTTTTGTGACCTTTGACCTTTGACCCCTTTCATAAGTTTTCATAAAAATGTCAAAGGTCAAAGGTCACAAAAGAAGTCTTTAAAATCATTGAAAATAATTTGTTTGTTTTTTAGCTATTTAACGACTTGTTTTGTGACCTTTGACCTTTGACCCCTTTCAAAAAGGTCATTCATTACATTGTCAAAGTTCAAGGTCACAGAAAGGTCATAAAAGAGTCTTGTTTAGGCCCGTTAAGAGATCATAGTCAAAAAGGAGGGAAATTGTTGGTTTTTTAGCTATTTAATGACTTGTTTTGTGACCTTTGACCTTTGACCCCCTTTTCTAAAAGGTTTTCATTACAATTGTCAAAGTTCAAGGTCACTGAAAGGTCGTAAAAGAGTCTTCTTTAGGCCCGTAAGGAGATCATAGCTAAAAACAACAAACTTCCCTCCTTTTTGACTATTTTCAATGATTTTAAAGACTTGTTTAGTGACCTTTGACCTTTGACCCCTTTCATACGTTTCCATAAAAATGTCAACGTTCAAGGTCACAGAAGGGTCATAAAAGAGTCTGTTTAGGAACGTTAAGTGATCGAAGGCCCAAGGCAAGAGGGAGGGAAATTTGTGTTTTTTTTAGTTGTTTTTAGCTATTTTAAATGATTTTAATGACTTGTTTATGACCTCTGACCTTTGACACCTTTCAAAAAGGTCTTCATTACATTGTCAAAGGTCAGAGGTCACAGAAAGGTCATAAAAGAGTCTTATTTAGGCCCGTTAAGAGATCATAGTCAAAAAGGAGGGAAATTTGTTGGTTTTTTAGCTATTTAATGACTTGTTTTGTGACCTTTGACCTTTGACCTTTGACCCCTTTCATAAGTTTTAATAAATATGTCAACGTTCAAGGTCACAGAAAGGTCATAAAAGATTCTTGTTTAGGCCCGTTAAGAGATCATAGTCAAAAAGGAGGGAAATTTGTTGGTTTTCTAGCTATTTAATGACTTGTTTTGTGACCTTTGACCTTTGACCCCCTTTTCTAAAAGGTTTTCATTACAGTGTCAAAGTTCAAGGACACTGAAAGGTCGTAAAGAGTCTTCTTTAGGCCCGTAAGGAGATCATAGCTAAAAACAACAAATGTCCCTCCTTTTTGACTATTTTCAATGATTTTAAAGACTTGTTTTGTGACCTTTGACCTTTGACCCCTTTCTAAAAGGTTTTCATTACATTGTCAAAGTTCAAGGACACTGAAAGGTCGTAAAGAGACTTCTTTAGGCCCGTAAGGAGATCATAGCTAAAAACAACAAATGTCCCCTCCTTTTTGACTATTTTAATGATTTTAAAGACTTGTTTTGTGACCTTTGACCTTTGACCCCTTTCATACGTTTCCATAAAAATGTCAACGTTCAAGGTCACAGAAGGGTCATTAAAGAGTGTTTAGGAACGTTAATGATTTTAATGACTTGTTTTGTGACCTTTGACCTTTGACCCCTTTCAAAAAGGTCTTCATTAACATTGTCAAAGTTCAAGGTCACAGAAAGGTCATAAAAGATTCTTGTTTAGGCCCGTTAAGAGATCATAGTCAAAAAGGAGGGAAATTTGTTGGTTTTCTAGCTATTTAATGACTTGTTTTGTGACCTTTGACCTTTGACCCCTTTTCTAAAAGGTTTTCATTACAGTGTCAAAGTTCAAGGACACTGAAAGGTCGTAAAAGAGTGTTCTTTAGGCCCGTAAGGAGATCATAGCTAAAAACAACAAATGTCCCTCCTTTTTGACTATTTTCAATGATTTTAAAGACTTGTTTTGTGACCTTTGACCTTTGACCCCTTTCAAAAAGGTTTTCATTACATTGTCAAAGTTCAAGGTCACTGAAAGGTCGTAAAAGAGTGTTCTTTAGGCCCGTAAGGAGATCATAGCTAAAAACAACAAATTTCCCTCCTTTTTGACTATTTTCAATGATTTTAATGACTTGTTTTGTGACCTTTGACCTTTGACCCCTTTCATTAGTTTTTATAAAAATGTCAACGTTCAAGGTCACAGAAGGGTCATAAAAGAGTGTTTAGGAACGGGGGAAATTTGTGTTTTTTTTAGTTGTTTTTAGTTATTTTGAATGATTTTAATGACTTTGTTTATGACCTCTGACCTTTGACACGTTTCAAAAAGGTCTTCATTACATTGTCAAAGGTCAGAGGTCACAGAAAGGTCATAAAAGAGTCTTCTTTAGGCCCGTAAGTAGATCATAGCTAAAAAACAACAAATTTCCCTCCTTTTTGACTATTTTCAATGATTTTAAAGACTTGTTTTGTGACCTTTGACCTTTGACCCCTTTCATACGTTTCCATAAAAATGTCAACGTTCAAGGTCACAGAAGGGTCATTAAAGAGTGTTTAGGAACGTTAAGAGATCGAAGGCCGAAGGCAAGAGGGAGGGAAATTTGTGTTTTTTTTAGTTGTTTTTAGCTATTTTGAATGATTTTAATGACTTGTTTATGACCTCTGACCTTTGACCCCTTTCAAAAAGGTCTTCATTACATTGTCAAAGGTCAGAGGTCACAGAAAGGTCATAAAAGAGTCTTATTTAGGCCCGTTAAGAGATCATAGTCAAAAAGGAGGGAAATTTGTTGTTTTTTTAGCTATTTAATGACTTGTTTTGTGACCTTTGACCTTTGACCCCTTTCAAAAAAGGTCTTCATTACATTGTCAAAGTTCAAGTCACAGAAAGGTCATAAAAGAGTCTTGTTTAGGCCCCGTTAAGAGATCATAGCTTAAAACAACAAATTTCCCTCCTTTTTGACTATTTTCAATGATTTTAAAGACTTGTTTAGTGACCTTTGACCTTTGACCCCTTTCATTAGTTTTTATAAAAATGTCAAAGTTCAAGGTCACAGAAAGGTCATAAAAGAGTCTGTTTAGGAACGTTAAGAGATCCTAGTCAAAAAGGAGGGAAATTTGTTGTTGTTTTTAGCTATTTTCAATGATTTTAATGACTTGTTTTGTGACCTTTGACCTTTGACCCCTTTCAAAAAGGTCTTCATTACATTGTCAAAGTTCAAGGTCACAGAAAGGTCATAAAAGAGTCTTGTTTAGGGCCCGTTAAGAGATCATAGTCAAAAAGGAGGGAAATTTGTTGGTTTTTTTTAGCTATTTAATGATTTGTTTTGTGACCTTTGACCTTTGACCCCTTTCATACGTTTCCATAAAAATGTCAACGTTCAAGGTCACAGAAGGGTCATAAAAGAGTCTGTTTAGGAACGTTAAGTGATCGAAGGCCCAAGGCAAGAGGGAGGGAAATTTGTGTTTTTTTTAGTTGTTTTTAGCTATTTTGAATGATTTTAATGACTTGTTTATGACCTTTGACCTTTGACCCCTTTTCTAAAAGGTTTTCATTACAGTGTCAAAGTTCAAGGACACTGAAAGGTCGTAAAGAGACTTCTTTAGGCCCGTAAGGAGATCATAGCTAAAAACAACAAATTTCCCTCCTTTTTGACTATTTTCAATGATTTTAATGACTTGTTTTGTGACCTTTGACCTTTGACCCCTTTCATAAGTTTTCATAAAAATGTCAAAGGTCAAAGGTCACAAAAGAAGTCTTTAAAATCATTGAAAATAATTTGTTTGTTTTTTAGCTATTTAACGACTTGTTTTGTGACCTTTGACCTTTGACCCCTTTCAAAAAGGTCTTCATTACATTGTCAAAGTTCAAGGTCACAGAAAGGTCATAAAAGAGTCTTGTTTAGGCCCGTTAAGAGATCATAGTCAAAAAGGAGGGAAATTTGTTGGTTTTTTAGCTATTTAATGACTTGTTTTGTGACCTTTGACCTTTGACCCCCTTTTCTAAAAGGTTTTCATTACATTGTCAAAGTTCAAGGTCACTGAAAGGTCGTAAAAGAGTATTCTTTAGGCCCGTAAGGAGATCATAGCTAAAAAACAACAAACTTCCCTCCTTTTTGACTATTTTCAATGATTTTAAAGACTTGTTTAGTGACCTTTGACCTTTGACCCCTTTCATACGTTTCCATAAAAATGTCAACGTTCAAGGTCACAGAAGGGTCATAAAAGAGACTGTTTAGGAACGTTAAGTGATCGAAGTGCCCAAGGCAAGAGGGAGGGAAATTTGTGTTTTTTTTAGTTGTTTTTAGCTATTTTAAATGATTTTAATGACTTGTTTATGACCTCTGACCTTTGACACCTTTCAAAAAGGTCTTCATTACATTGTCAAAGGTCAGAGGTCACAGAAAGGTCATAAAAGAGTCTTATTTAGGCCCGTTAAGAGATCATAGTCAAAAAGGAGGGAAATTTGTTGGTTTTTTAGCTATTTAATGACTTGTTTTGTGACCTTTGACCTTTGACCTTTGACCCCTTTCATAAGTTTTAATAAATATGTCAACGTTCAAGGTCACAGAAAGGTCATAAAAGATTCTTGTTTAGGCCCGTTAAGAGATCATAGTCAAAAAGGAGGGAAATTTGTTGGTTTCTAGCTATTTAATGACTTGTTTTGTGACCTTTGACCTTTGACCCCTTTTCTAAAAGGTTTTCATTACAGTGTCAAAGTTCAAGGACACTGAAAGGTCGTAAAGAGTCTTCTTTAGGCCCGTAAGGAGATCATAGCTAAAAACAACAAATGTCCCTCCTTTTTGACTATTTTCAATGATTTTAAAGACTTGTTTTGTGACCTTTGACCTTTGACCCCTTTTCTAAAAGGTTTTCATTACATTGTCAAAGTTCAAGGACACTGGAAAGGTCGTAAAGAGACTTCTTTAGGCCCGTAAGGAGATCATAGCTAAAAACAACAAATGTCCCTCCTTTTTGACTATTTTAATGATTTTAAAGACTTGTTTTGTGACCTTTGACCTTTGACCCCTTTCATACGTTTCCATAAAAATGTCAACGTTCAAGGTCACAGAAGGGTCATTAAAGAGTGTTTAGGAACGTTAATGATTTTAATGACTTGTTTTGTGACCTTTGACCTTTGACCCCCTTTCAAAAAGGTCTTCATTACATTGTCAAAGTTCAAGGTCACAGAAAGGTCATAAAAGATTCTTGTTTAGGCCCGTTAAGAGATCATAGTCAAAAAGGAGGGAAATTTGTTGGTTTTCTAGCTATTTAATGACTTGTTTTGTGACCTTTGACCTTTGACCCCCTTTTCTAAAAGGTTTTCATTACAGTGTCAAAAGTTCAAGGACACTGAAAGGTCGTAAAAGAGTGTTCTTTAGGCCCGTAAGGAGATCATAGCTAAAAACAACAAATGTCCCTCCTTTTTGACTATTTTCAATGATTTTAAAGACTTGTTTTGTGACCTTTGACCTTTGACCCCTTTCAAAAAGGTTTTCATTACATTGTCAAAGTTCAAGGTCACTGAAAGGTCGTAAAAGAGTGTTCTTTAGGCCCGTAAGGAGATCATAGCTAAAAACAACAAATTTCCCTCCTTTTTGACTATTTTCAATGATTTTAATGACTTGTTTTGTGACCTTTGACCTTTGACCCCTTTCA